>CM026267.1:0-600000 GCA_014851425.1 Senna tora
GTTTGGGGTTTGGGGTTTGGGGTTTAGGGTTTGGGGTTTGGTGTTTCGGGTTTCGGGTTTAGGGTTTAGGATTTTAGGTTTGGGGCTTAGGGTTTAGGTTTTAGGGTTTAGGGTTTAAGGTTTAGGGTTTAAGGTTTGGAGTTTAGTGTTTGGGGTTTGGGGTTTTCTATTTTGAGGTTTAGGGTTTGGGGTTTGGGGTTTGGTGTTTTGGGTTTCGGGTTTGGGTTTCGGGTTTCGGGTTTCGGGTTTCGGGTTTATGGTTTCGGGTTTAGGGTTTAGGGTTTAGGATTTGGGGTTTAAGGTTTGGGGTTTCGAGTTTCGGGTTTAGGGTTTGTGGTTTGGGGTTTGGGGTTTAGGGTTTGGGGTTTAAGGATTAGGTTTTGGGGTTTGTGAGTTGTTTAAGGTTTCGGGTTTTGGGTTTGTGGTTTGGGTTTTGGGTGTGGTGTTTGGGGTTTAGGGTTTAATGTTTAGACTTTGTGGTTTGGGGTTTGGGTTAGGTTTTAGGGGTTGGGGTTTGGGGTTTGGGGTTTAGGGTTTGCGGTTTACGGTTGGGGTTTAGGGTTTAGGGTTTCGGGTTTCGGGTTTTGGGGTTTCAAGTTTCAAGTTCGGGGTTTGGGGTTTGAGGTTTAGGGTTCGGGGTAAGGGTTTGGGGTTTTGGATTTGTGGTTTGGGGTTTGTAGTTAAGGTTGGGGTACGGGGTTTGGGGTTTAGGGTTTGTGTGTGGTTTGGGGTTTAGGGTTGGGTTTAGGGTTTGGAGTTTAGGGTTTGGGGTTTAGGGTTTATGGTTTAGGGAATGGGGTTTGGGGTTTAGGATTTGTGGTTTGGGGTTAGGGTTTAGGGTTTGGGGTTTTGGAATTAGGGTTTAGGGTTTGTGTGTGGATTTTGGATTGGGGTTTGGGGTTTTGGGTTTGGGGTTTAGGGTTAAGGTTTTGTGTTTAAGGTTTAGGGTTTGGGGTTTTGGTTTAGGGTTGGGGGTTTAGGTTTTTAGGGTTTGGGTTTTGGGGTTTAGGGTTGGGTTTAGGGTTTTGGGATTAGGGTTTGGGGCTTAGGGTTTAGGGTTTGGAGTTTGGGGTTTGGGTTTGGGGGTTTGGGGTTTGAGGTTTAGGGTTTCAGGTTTGAGGGTTTGAGGTTTGGGGTTTAGGGTTTGGGGTTTGGGGTTTGGGGTTTGGGATTAGGGTTTAGGTTTAGGGTTAAGGGTTTGGTGTTTAGGGTTTTGGGTTTTGGGTTTCGGGTTTGGGTTTCGGGTTTCGGGTTTGGGGTTTAGGGTTTTAAGGTTTAGGATTTTGGGTTTAGGGTTTGGGGTTTGGGGTTTAGGGTTTGGGGTTTGTGTTTAGGGTTTATAGTTTAGGGTTTTGGGGTTTAGGGTTTAGGAATTGGGTTTGGGGTTTTGGGGTTTAGAGTTTGAGGTTTGAGTTTTTGGGGTTTGGGATTTGGGGTTTACGGTTTGAGGTTTGAGGTTTAGGGTTTGGGGTTTAGTGTTTAGGACTTAGGATTCAGGGTTTGGGGTTTCGAGTTTGGGATTTCGAGTTTGGTGTTTAGGGTTTGGGGTTTGGAGTTTAGGGTTTAGGGTTTAGGATTTATGACCTCAAATTTTAAACCCAAAACCCAAAACCCTAACCCCAAACTCTATATTGCAAATCCCAAAACCTAAACCCTAAAACCTAAACCCCAAACCCCAAACCCTATATCTCAAGCCTTAAGCCTAAAACCCAAAACCCCAAACACTAAACCCTAAACCCCAAACACTACACCCTAAACCCCAAACCCTACACCTTAAACCCTAAACCTCAAACCCCAAACCCCAAACCCCAAACTGTAAACCCTAAATCCTAAACCCCAAACCCTAAACATTAAACCCCATACCCCATACCTAAACCCCAAAACCCAAACCCCAAATCCCATACCCAAAACCCCAAACCCCAAAACCTTAAACTCCAAACCCCATACCCCAAACCCTATACCGTAAACCTTTAACTGTTAACCCTAAACCCCAAACCCAACCGTAAACCCCAAACCTAACCCAAACCCCAAACCCCAAATCCTAAACCTTAAACCCTAAAACCTAAACCCCAAAACCTAAACCCCAAAACCTAAACCCAAACCCCAAACCTTAAGCCCCAAATCCTAAACCTTAACAAACCCAAACCCCAAATCTAAACCTTAACAAACCCCAAATCCTAAAACCTAAACCCCAAACCCCAAACCTTAAACCCCAAACCCTAAACCTTAAACCGTAACCCTAAACCCTAAAACCCAAACCCCGAACCCCAAACTCCAAACCCTAAACCCTAAACCCTAAAACTTAAACCCTATACCCCAAACTCCAAACCCTAAACCCTAAACCCTAAACACCAAAGACCAAACCCCAAACCCTAACCCTAAACCCTAAACCCCAAATCCTAAACCCTAAACCTTAAACCCCAAACCCTAAATCTTAAGTCCCAAACTCCAAACCCTAAACCCTAAACCTCAAACCCCTAAACCCTAAATCCCAAACCCCAAACCCAAACCCTAAACCCTAATACCCAAACCATAAACCCTAAACCCCGTACCCTAAACGCTAAACCCTAAACCCTAATCCTCAAACCCCAAACCTTAAACACCAAACCCTAAACCCTAAACCTAAAACCCAAAATCCTAAACCCTAAACCTAAAACCTAAAACCTAAACCCTACCCCATAAACCCTAAACCCTAAACCCTAAACCCTAAACCCTAAACCCAAACCACAAACCACAAATCCTAAATCCTAAACCCTAAACCCCCAAACCCTAAACCCAAAACCCTAAAACTAAACCCCAAACCATAAACCTAAAACCATAAACCCCAACCCCTAACCCTAAACCCTAAACACCAATCCCTTAACCCTAATCCCTAAACCCTAAACACTTAACACGAAGCACCTGACCCTAATCTGTAAACATTAAACTTTGAATCCTAAATCCAAAACGATGAACCCTAAACCCTAAACCCTAAACCCCAACCCCAAACCCTATACCCCAAACCCTATACCCTAAACCCAAACCACAAACCATAAACCACACACAAACCCTAACCCCTAATCCCTAAACCTCATATCCCAAACCCCAAACCACAAATCCTAAACCCCATACCCCAAACCCTAAACCCTAAACTCTAAACCCTAAACCCTAAACCTCAAACCCCAAACCTAAACCCTAAACCCTAAACTCCAAACCCTAAACCTCAAACCCTAAACCCTAAACCCTACACCCCAAACACCAAACCCAAACCCTAAACCTTAAACCCCAAACCTCAAACCAAAAACCACACACAAACCCTAAACGGTTTAGGTTTTCGGGTTTAGGGTTTACAGTTTAGGGTTTAGGGTTTAAGGTTTACGGTTTGGGTTTAGGGTTTGGGGTTTGGATTTGGGGTTTGGGGTTTAGGGTTTAGGATTTAGGTTTTTGGGTTTGGGTTTTGGGGTTTAGGGTTTAGGGTTAGGGGTTTGGGTTTTGGGCTTAGGGTTTTGGGTTTGGGGTTTGGGGTTTGGGGCTTAGGGTTTAGGGTTTGGGGTTTAGGGTTTGGGGTTTCAGCTTTGGGGGTTGGGGGTTGGGGTTTGGTGTTCGAGGGTTAGGGTTTTGGGTTGGGGGTTTTAGGGTTGGGGGTTTAGGGATTAGGGTTTTAGGGTTGTAGGGTTTGGGGTTTGGGGTTTGGGGTTTGGGGTTTGGGGTTTAGGGTTTAGGATTACGAGTTTGGGGTTTGGGTGTGGGGTTTCGGGTTTCGAGTTTAAAGTTTAGGATTTAGGGTTTCGGGTTTAGGGTTTAGGGTTTGAGGTTTGGGGTTTGGGTTTTTTAGGTGTAGTGTTTGGGGTTTGGGGTTTAGGGTTTCGGGTTTAGGGTTTATGGTTTAGGGTTTAGGGTTTCAGGTTTAGGGTTTCGGGTTTCGGGTTTCAGATTTAAGGTTTAGGGTTTATGGTTTGGGTTTAGGGTTTGGGATTTGAGGTTTAGGGTTTGAGGTTTAGGGTTTGGTGTTTGGGATTTAGGGTTTCGGGATTCGGGTTTCAGGTTTTGGGTTTAGGGTTTATGGTTTAGCGTTTTGGGTTTTGGGTTTAGGGTTTAGGGTTTGTGGTTTAGGGTTTGGGTTTAGGGTTTGGGGTTTGGGGTTTGGGGTTTAGGGTTTGGGGTTTGGTGTTTCGGGTTTCGGGTTTAGGGTTTAGGATTTTAGGTTTGGGGCTTAGGGTTTAGGTTTTAGGGTTTGGGGTTTAAGGTTTAGGGTTTAAGGTTTGGAGTTTAATGTTTAGGGTTTGGGGTTTTCTGTTTTGGGGTTTAGGGTTTGGGGTTTGGGGTTTGGTGTTTTGGGTTTTGGGTTTCGGGTTTCGAGTTTCGGGTTTCGGGTTTATGGTTTCGGGTTTAGGGTTTAGGGTTTAGGATTTGGGGTTTAAGGTTTGGGGTTTCGAGTTTCGGGTTTAGGGTTTGTGGTTTGGGGTTTGGGGTTTAGGGTTTGGGGTTTAAGGATTAGGTTTTGGGGTTTGTGAGTTGTTTAAGGTTTCGGGTTTTGGGTTTGGGGTTTGGGATTTAGGTTTGGTGTTTGGGGTTTAGGGTTTAATGTTTAGACTTTGTGGTTTGGGGTTTGGGGTTTAGGGTTTAGGGGTTGGGGTTTGGGGTTTGGTGTTTACGGTTTGCGGTTTACGGTTTGGGGTTTAGGGTTTAGGGTTTCGGGTTTCGGGTTTTGGGTTTCAAGTTTCAAGTTCGGGGTTTGGGGTTTGAGGTTTAGGGTTCGGGGTATAGGGTTTGGGGTTTTGGATTTGTGGTTTGGGGTTTGTAGTTAAGGGTTTGGGGTACGGGGTTTGGGGTTTAGGGTTTGTGTGTGGTTTGGGGTTTAAGGTTTGGGGTTTAGGGTTTGGAGTTTAGGGTTTGGGGTTTAGGGTTTAGGGTTTAGGGAATGGGGTTTGGGGTTTAGGATTTGTGGTTTGGGGTTAGGGTTTAGGGTTTGGGGTTTTGGAATTAGGGTTTAGGGTTTGTGTGTGGATTTTGGATTGGGGTTTGGGGTTTTGGGTTTGGGGTTTAGGGTTAAGGTTTTGTGTTTAAGGTTTAGGGTTTGGGGTTTTGGTTTAGGGTTTGGGGTTTAGGTTTTAGGGTTTGGGGTTTAGGGTTTGCGGTTTAGGGTTTTGGGATTAGGGTTTGGGGCTTAGGGTTTAGGGTTTGGAGTTTGGGGTTTGGGTTTAGGGTTTGGGGTTTAGAGTTTGAGGTTTGAGTTTTAGGGTTTGGGACTTGGGGTTTACGGTTTGAGGTTTGAGGTTTAGGGTTTGGGGTTTAGTGTTTGGGACTTAGGCTTCAGGGTTTGGGGTTTCGAGTCTGGGATTTCGAGTTTGGTGTTTAGGGTTTGGGGTTTGGGATTTGGGGTTTGGAGTTTAGGGTTTATTATTTAGGGTTTGGGGTTTGGGGTTTGGTGTTTTGGGTTTTGGGTTTCGGGTTTCGGGTTTCGGGTTTCGGGTTTATGGTTTCGGGTTTAGGGTTTAGGGTTTAGGATTTGGGGTTTAGGGTTTAGGATTTGGGGTTTAGGGTTTAGGGTTTAGGTTTTGCGGTTTACGGTTTGGAGTTTAGGGTTTAGGGTTTTGGGTTTCGGGTTTTGGGTTTCGAGTTTCTAGTTCGGGTTTGGGGTTTGAGGTTTAGGGTTCGGGGTATAGGGTTTGGGGTTTTGGATTTGTGGTTTGGGGTTTGTAGTTAAGGGTTTGGGGTACGGGGTTTGGGGTTTAGGGTTTGTGTGTGGTTTGGGGTTTAGGGTTTGGGGTTTAGGGTTTGGAGTTTAGGGTTGGGGTTTAGGGTTTAAGGTTTAGGGAATGGGGTTTGGGGTTTAGGATTTGTGGTTTGGGGTTAGGGTTTAGGGTTTGGGGTTTTGGAATTAGGGTTTAGGGTTTGTGTGTGGATTTTGGTTTGGGGTTTGGGGTTTGGGGTTTGGAGTTTAGGGTTAAGGTTTTGTGTTTAAGGTTTAGGGTTTGGGGTTTTGGTTTAGGGTTTGGGGTTTAGGTTTTAGGGTTTGGGGTTTAGGGTTTGGGGTTTAGGGTTTTGGGATTAGGGTTTGGGGCTTAGGGTTTAGGGTTTGGAGTTTGGGGTTTGGGTTTGGGGTTTGGGGTTTGAGGTTTAGGGTTTCAGGTTTGAGGGTTTGAGGTTTGGGGTTTAGGGTTTGGGGTTTGGGGTTTGGGGTCTGGGATTTAGGGTTTAGGTTTAGGGTTAAGGTTTGGTGTTTAGGGTTTTGGGTTTTGGGTTTCGGGTTTGGGTTTCGGGTTTCGGGTTTGGGGTTTAGGTTTTAATGTTTAGGATTTTGGGTTTAGGGTTTGGGGTTTGGGGTTTAGGGTTTGGGGTTTGTGTTTAGGGTTTATAGTTTAGGGTTTGGGGTTTAGGGTTTAGGAATTGGGTTTGGGGTTTGCGGTTTAGAGTTTGAGGTTTGAGTTTTGGGGTTTGGGATTTATGGTTTACGGTTTGAGATTTGAGGTTTAGGGTTTAGGGTTTAGTGTTTGGGACTTAGGATTCTGGGTTTGGGGTTTCGAGTTTGGGATTTCGAGTTTGGTGTTTAGGGTTTGGGGTTTGGGGTTTGGGGTTTGGAGTTTAGGGTTTAGGGTTTAGGATTTATGACCTCAAATTTTAAACCCAAAACCCAAAACCCTAACCCCAAACTCTATATTGCAAATCCCAAAACCTAAACCCTAAACCCTAAACCCCAAACCCCAAACCCTATATCTCAAGCCTTAAGCCTAAAACCCAAAACCCCAAACACTAAACCCTAAACCCCAAACACTACACCCTAAACCCCAAACCCTACACCTTAAACCCTAAACCTCAAACCCCAAACCCCAAACTGTAAACCCTAAATCCTAAACCCCAAACCCCAAACCCTAAACATTAAACCCCATACCCCATACCTAAACCCCAA
This sequence comes from Senna tora, assembly GCA_014851425.1. Lineage (NCBI taxonomy): Eukaryota > Viridiplantae > Streptophyta > Magnoliopsida > Fabales > Fabaceae > Senna > Senna tora. Next base: position 6,890 of record CM026267.1, read on the forward strand.
AACCCAAACCCCAAATCCTATACCCAAAACCCCAAACCCCAAAACCTTAAACTCCAAACCCCATACCCCAAACCCTATACCCTAAACCTTCAACTGTTAACCCTAAACCCCAAACCCAACCGTAAACCCCAAAACCTAAACCCAAACCCCAAACCCCAAATCCTAAACCTTAAACCCTAAAACCTAAACCCCAAAACCTAAACCCCAAAACCTAAACCCAAACCCCAAACCTTAAGCCCCAAATCCTAAACCTTAACAAACCCCAAACCCCAAATCCTAAACCTTAACAAACCCCAAATCCTAAAACCTAAACCCCAAAACCTAAACCCAAACCCCAAACCTTAAACCCCAAACCCTAAACCTTAAACCGTAACCCTAAACCCTAAAACCCAAACCCTGAAGCCCAAACTCCAAACCCTAAACCCTAAACCCTAAAACTTAAACCCTATACCCCAAACTCCAAACCCTAAACCCTAAACCCTAAACACCAAAGACCAAACCCCAAACCCTAACCCTAAACCCTAAACCCTAAATCCTAAACCCTAAACCTTAAACCCCAAATCCTAAATCTTAAGTCCCAAACTCCAAACCCTAAACCCTAAACCTCAAACCCCTAAACCCTAAATCCCAAATCCCAAACCCAAACCCTAAACCCTAATACCCAAACCATAAACCCTAAACCCCGTACCCTAAACGCTAAACCCTAAACCCTAATCCTCAAACCCCAAACCTTAAACACCAAACCCTAAACCCTAAACCTAAAACCCAAAATCCTAAACCCTAAACCTAAAACCTAAAACCTAAACCCTACCCCATAAACCCTAAACCCTAAACCCTAAACCCTAAACCCAAACCACAAACCACAAATCCTAAATCCTAAACCCTAAACCCCAAACCCTAAACCCTAAACCCTAAACCCCAAACCCTAAACCCAAACCCTAAACCCTAAACCCTAAACCCTAAACCCCAAACCCTAAACCCTAAACCCCAAACCCTAAACCCTAAACCACAAACCCCAAACCCTAAACCCTAAACCCTAAACCCTAAACCCTAAACCCCAAACCCTAAACCCCAAACCCCAAACCCCAAACCCTAAACCCTAAACCCTAAACCCTATTACCCAAACCCCAAACCCTAAAATTGAAACCCTAAACCCTAAACCCAAACCACAAACCACAAACCACAAACAAATCCTAAACCCTAATCTCTAAACCTCATACCCTAAACCCCAAACCACAAATCCTAAGCACCATACCCTAAACCCTAAACCCTAAACTCAAAACCCTAAACCCTAAACCTCAAACCCCAAACCCAAACCCTAAACCCTAAACCCCAAACCCTAAACCTCAAACCCTAAACCCCAAACCCTACACCCCATACACCAATCCCAAACCCTAAACCTTAAACCCCAAACCCCAAACCAAAAACCACACACAAACCCTAAACGGTTTAGGTTTTCGGGATTAGGGTTTACAGTTTAGGGTTTAGGGTTTAAGGTTTACGGTTTGGGTTTCGGGTTTGGGGTTTGGATTTGGGGTTTGGGGTTTGGGGTTTAGGATTTGGGTTTTGGGGTTTGGGTTTTGGGGTTTTGTGTTTAGGGTTAGGGGTTTGGGTTTTGGGCTTAGGGTTTTGGGTTTGGGGTTTGGGGTTTGGGGCTTAGGGTTTAGGGTTTGGGGTTTAGGGTTTGGGGTTTCAGCTTTGGGGTTTGGGGTTTGGGGGTTGGTGTTTGAGGGTTAGGGTTTTGGGTTGGGGGTTTAGGGTTTAGGGTTTTAGGGTTCTAGGGTTTGGGGTTTGGGGTTTGGGGTTTAGGGTTTCGGATTACGAGTTTGGGGTTTGGGTGTGGGGTTTCGGGTTTCGAGTTTAAAGTTTAGGATTTAGTGTTTCGGGTTTAGGGTTTAGGGTTTGAGGTTTGGGGTTTGGGGTTTAGGGTTTCGGGTTTAGGGTTTATGGTTTAGGGTTTAGGGTTTCAGGTTTAGGGTTTCGGGTTTCGGGTTTCGGGTTTCAGATTTAAGGTTTAGGGTTTATGGTTTGGGTTTAGGGTTTGGGATTTGAGGTTTAGGGTTTGAGGTTTAGGGTTTGGTGTTTGGGATTTAGGGTTTCGGGATTCGGGTTTCGGGTTTTGGGTTTAGGGTTTATGGTTTAGCGTTTTGGGTTTTGGGTTTAGGGTTTAGGGTTTGGGGTTTAGGGTTTGGGTTTAGGGTTTGGGGTTTGGGGTTTGGGGTTTAGGGTTTGGGGTTTGGTGTTTCGGGTTTCGGGTTTAGGGTTTAGGATTTCAGGTTTGGGGCTTAGGGTTTAGGTTTTAGGGTTTAGGGTTTAAGGTTTAGGGTTTAAGGTTTGGAGTTTAGAGTTTGGGGTTTGGGGTTTTCTATTTTGGGGTTTAGGGTTTGGGGTTTGGGGTTTGGTGTTTTGGGTTTTGGGTTTCGGGTTTCGAGTTTCGGGTTTATGGTTTCGGGTTTAGGGTTTAGGGTTTAGGGTATGGGGTTTAAGGTTTGGGGTTTCGAGTTTCGGGTTTAGGATTTGTGGTTTGGGGTTTGGGGTTTAGGGTTTGGGGTTTAAGGATTAGGTTTTGGGGTTTGTGTGTTGTTTAAGGTTTCGGGTTTCGGGTTTGTGGTTTGGGATTTAGGTTTGGTGTTTGGGGTTTAGGGTTTAATGTTTAGACTTTGTGGTTTGGGATTTAGGGTTTGGTCGTTGGGGTTTCGGGTTTCGGGTTTACGGTTTAGGTTTTGCCGCTTAGGGTTTTGGGTTTGGGGTTTAGGGTTTAGGGTTTGGGGTTTCGTGTTTCGAGTTTCAAGTTCGGGGTTTGGGGTTTGAGGTTTAGGGTTCGGGGTATAGGGTTTGGGGTTTTGGATTTGTGGTTTGGGGTTTGTAGTTAAGGGTTTGGGGTACGGGGTTTGGGGTTTAGGGTTTGTGTGTGGTTTGGGGTTTAGGGTTTGGGGTTTAGGGTTTGGAGTTTAGGGTTTGGGGTTTAGGGTTTAAGGTTTAGGGAATGGGGTTTGGGGTTTAGGATTTGTGGTTTGGGGTTAGGGTTTAGGGTTTGGGGTTTTGGGTTTAGGAATTAGGGTTTAGGGTTTATGTGTGGATTTTGGTTTGGGGTTTGGGGTTTGGGGTTTGGGGTTTAGGGTTAAGGTTTTGTGTTTAAGGTTTAGGGTTTGGGGTTTTGGTTTAGGGTTTGGGGTTTAGGTTTTAGGGTTTGGGGTTTAGGGTTTGGGGTTTAGGGTTTTGGGATTAGGGTTTGGGGCTTAGGGTTTAGGGTTTGGAGTTTGGGGTTTGGGTTTGGGGTTTGGGGTTTGAGGTTTAGGGTTTCAGGTTTGAGGGTTTGAGGTTTGGGGTTTAGGGTTTGGGGTTTGGGGTTTAGGGTTTGGGTTTTGGGATTTAGGGTTTAGGTTTAGGGTTAAGGTTTGGTGTTTAGGGTTTTGGGTTTTGGGTTTCGGGTTTGGGTTTCGGGTTTCGGGTTTCGGGTTTAGGTTTTAAGGTTTAGGATTTTGGGTTTAGGGTTTGGGGTTTGGGGTTTAGGGTTTGGGGTTTAGGGTTTAGGAATTGGGTTTGGGGTTTGGGGTTTAGAGTTTGAGGTTTGAGTTTTAGGGTTTGGGATTTGTGATTTGGGGTTTATGGTTTGAGGTTTGAGGTTTAGGATTTGGGGTTTAGTGTTTGGGACTTAGGCTTCAGGGTTTGGGGTTTCGAGTTTAGGATTTCGAGTTTGGTGTTTAGGGTTTGGGGTTTGGGGTTTGGGGTTTGGAGTTTAGGGTTTATTATTTAGGACCTCAAATTTTAAACCCAAAACCCAAAACCCTAACCCCAAACTCTATATTGCAAATCCCAAACCCTAAACCCTAAACCCCAAACCCCAAACCCTATATCTCAAGCCTTAAGCCTAAAACCCAAAACCCCAAACACTAAACCCTAAACCCCAAACACTACACCCTAAACCCCAAACCCTACACCTTAAACCCTAAACCTCAAACCCCAAACCCCAAACTGTAAACCCTAAATCCTAAACCCCAAACCCCAAACCCTAAACATTAAACCCCATACCCCATACCTAAACCCCAAAACCCAAACCCCAAACCCCAAAACCCAAAACCTTAAACTCCAAACCCCCAACCCCAAACCCCATACCCCAAACCCTATACCCTAAACCTTCAACTGTTAACCCTAAATCCCAAACCCAAAACCTTAACCCCTAAATGCTAAACCTTAAACCCTAAACCCTAAACACCAAACCCTAAACCCTTAATATTAAACTCCAAACCCTAAACCCCAAACCTTAAACTCTAAACCCCAAACCCTAAACCTTAAACCATAAACCCCAAACCTTAAACCCTAAACCCAAACCCCAAGCCCTAAATCCAAAACCCCAAACCCCTAACCATAAACCCTAAACCCCAAACCTCAAACCCTAAATCCTACACCCTAAACCCTTAACAAACCCCAAACCCCAAATCCTAAACCTTAAACCCTAAACCCCAAACCCTAAAACCTAAACCCCAAACCCTAAACCCAAACCCCAAACCTTAAACCCCAAACCCTAAACCTTAAACCTTAACCCTAAACCCCAAAACCTAAACCCCGAACCCCAAACTCCAAACCCTAAACTCTAAACCCTAAAACTTAAACCCTATACCCCAAACTCAAACCCTAAACCCTAAACACCAAAGACCAAACCCCAAACCCTAACCCTAAACCCTAAACCCTAAATCCTAAACCCTAAACCTTAAACCCCAAACCCTGAATCTTAAATCCCAAACCCTAGATCCTAAACCTCAAACCCAAAACCCTAAATCCCAAACCCCAACCCCAAACCCTAAACCTTAATACTCAAACCATAAACCCTAAACCCCGTACCCTAAATGCTAAACCCTAAACCCTAATCCTCAAACCCCAAACCTTAAACACCAAACCCTAAACCCTAAACCTAAAACCCAAAATCCTAAACCCTAAACCTAAAACCTAAAACCTAAACCCTAAACCCAAAATGCTAAACCCAAAACCCTAAACCCTAACCCCTAAACCCTAAACCCTAAATTCTAAACCCTAACCCCTAAAACCTTAAAACCCTAAACCTTAATCCCTAAAATCCTAAACGCAAAACCCTAACCCGTAAACCCCAATCCCTAAACCCTAAACCCTAAACCCAAAAACCAAAACCCCAAACCCTAAACCCTAAATTCAAAACCCAAAAACCCTAAACCCTAAACTCCAAACCTAAACCCCAAACCTTAAACCCTAAATTGTAAACCTTATACCCCAAACCCTAAACCCTAACTCCTAAACTGTAAGCTCTAACCCCTAAACCCTAAACCCCTAAACCTAAACCCCCAAACCCTAAACCTCAACCTAAAACCTAAACCCTCGACGTTAAGCCTTAAGCCCTAAGACCTAAACCCTAAGCCTTAACCACTAACTCCAAAACCTTAAACCCTAACCCCGCAAACCCTAAGATCTAAATGGAAGTAGTGGTTAAAAATGATTTTTTAAGAAAATTGGACCAAAACATAATTATGACAAAAAAATGCGGTCAAAATGTGATTTAGGAAGATGGAAATGGTCTTATTTTGAAAGTATAAAAAATGGGGTAAATTTATAATTTTCGAGAATTGGAAGGGTAATAAATGAAAAATGTGTAAGATGGGGAAACAATGTAATTTTGAAAAGTTAAAGGGGTTTTATTGAGAAAAGAAATCCAAATAAGTGCAAAGTGTGCAAAAAGGGGATTTAGGACTAACGAAAAGTCTTTTCAATTTAATTCTATTCCAAAACCCATAACACTCCAAACGCAGCCTAATAGACCTAGCTAAACCCTAAACCTCAAACCCCAGACTCCAAATCTCTAAACCCTAAACCCTAATCGTAACCGTAAACCTCAAACCTAATAGGGTTTGGGTTTTAGGGTTTGGAGTTTGAGGTTAGGGTTTTAGGGTTTGTGATTTGGGTTTTAGATTTTAGGATTTAGGGGTTTGAGGGTTAATGTTTGGGGTTTACGATTTAGGATTTGGGGTTAGGGTTTAGGGTTTGAGTTTGGGATATGTAGTTTGGGGTTTAGGCATTTTAGGTTTAGGGTTTGGGGTTTAGAGTTCAGGTTTAAGGCTTAGGGTTTGGGTTTAGGTTTAGGTTTGGGGTCTGAGATTTTGAGTTTAGGATTTGGGGTTTAGAGTTTCAAGTTTAGGGTTTGGGTTCGAGGTTTGAGGGTTAGGGTTTTGAGTTTGGGGTTTAAAGGTTTGAGTTTTGAGTTTGGGGTTTGGAGTTTGGTGTTTGAGGTTTGGGGTTTGGGGTTAGAGCTTTATGGTTTAGAGTTTGATGTTTAAATGTTTGATGTTTGAGGTTTGGAGTTTGGGTTTTGGACGATGATTTTAAAGATAATCCAATTTATAGCTAATGAAGTAAATATGTTTACATTAATTTGTCTATGTAAAGTTGATTACCTATGTAATTGAAGTTTTTGAACAATTTTACCCCTCTCATCTTTACACCACCACTGCTCACCACAGCCCACCGCCCACCACCGTCATCGATCATCCACCACTATCGTCGGCCACCACCATTGGCCACCTTTAAGTTTCTTTTTTAGTAATATCCTATAAGGTTATGTTTGGTAGGCATAGTAGGATCTGAAGGGAAGGGGTGTAAAGTTGAGTATTGTAAAGTAAATTGGTGTAAAAATAAAAATGGTGTTTGGTATGTAAAAATATGTTGTAAAGTATTGTGAAAGACTAAAATGTCCTTACTTTATAATTAAAGTATTTCTTGATAGGTGGAAAGGAAAAGTGAGAGAGTAATTAGGAGGGGTATTTTGAACATTTCTCTTTCAGTCAGAGACTCAGAGTCAAGGAAAAGTCAAATGATGAACAGTATTTTACATATATAGTATATCAAACAATATAAATTTTTGGATCCGAAATATTGCATCTCTTCCTTTCATTTGCATTTATACCAAATATAACCTAATTCTTCAGTTTAAAAAATGTGGTTGATTTTAATTTGTCAAATAATATGGTTATTTTATATTTGATCAATATAATGACATATTAGTTAAATAATAAATACTATGATAGATTAGTTAAATAATATATTTTTAAATATATTGGTTATTTATTGTTTAATATTTAAGTTGCTTGATTAATTTGTCATGTCAATGTGATGTGAATGAAATAAAAGTGTGTAAAATGACTATTTTACACTTATATTAAAAATGAGAATGAAATAAAAGTGGATAAAAAAATAAGGACAAAAATATAATTTCATGACATTACAAAATGTAAAGTATTTTTGATAAAAAAAAAATGTTAAATTACATTCAATATTACATCCACAAAACAACTTACGTTAAAAATGTTTGTCGGGGATGAATATTAATTTTAAATTTATTTTAATTATTCATACTTGTTTTCCGCCGGGCTTGGATTAAATGTATTTCATGATTTCGTCTCCAGCCCACGTTGCAGAGACACTTGCCCTCTCTCTGATAACATTAGTTCACGCGATCGGGCTATTGGAGGCACAGCCAAGAGACAGAAATTCATGTGAGCAAATTTGAAACTATTCTACAGTTTTAATTGCTCAATTCACCGTGAACTTTTGATGTTTTCTGTTTTGGTATATCGCAAACATGATAACTGGGCTACCTGGTCGTAACTTGATTTATTAGTTTCCGTTTTTGTTCCTCACTGGACCGAATGTATCTCTTTTTGTGTTTAATAGAAAAACTGTCTAGTGTATGTATCTTCTCTTCTAAATCGAATCTATGTATACTGAGCTGAAAATTTGATGATGACATATTGAGCCAGATAAAATAATCCGAATTGTCTGTTTTAATGCTCACGTCTACTCATGTTGCCATTACAATTCAAAGATTTTTTCCCCTTCTAATAGTTTAATTGTTCATATCTCTTGTTCGTTTGTTGTCCAAATACAGAATGCGCAATTAAGAATAATTACAGTTGATAATTTCTGCACTTCGTGTCGTTCAGGTATCAAGTATAAAATCTGGAGAGAACTGAAGAACGGTTTTTCCGTGCGTCACATTGCTACATGATATATATACCATATTTCCATAGAAAGGCTGAAATTTGTTGATATGGCTTCAAGAATAATTTTGCAAAGGAAGAGATGCCTTTTCAATCCCCTAAGTCAAGCTACTCGCAATATTCACCGATTCTCAATTTTTGGACATGGTCAACCCTCCCAATCTGATGATTTAGATGGTTTGAGTCAGTTTTCCTGTCATCCATCTGCAACAACTGGCCTTAGACTGGAAAGAAAATTATTTTCAGTCAAGCATGATGATCTAACACCATTCAAGGCATCAAGATTTATTTTGTGTAGATCCTTTACCATTTCAATTTTTCAGCCTGGAATTGAGAAAATAGATTTAATTTCTCTTCTGAGACCTGGATGGGTATCTCAATCTACCCGCCATATGTCCTCCACCGCAGCTAATCAGCCTAAACCGAGTGCCACTAATGGTGGAAATGAACAATCTGCTGTTAAACAGAAGAAGGAAGCTTCACCACAGGAGTGTGATGAAGCTGTCCAAGGCTTGAGTATGGTAAAAGCAAAAGCTAAGGCCAAACAAGTGCAAGAGTCCCATAAGAGTGCTAAATCTATTATGAAGAAATTATGGGCTAAGATTTTGGGTTTTGGACCAGCTTTAAGAACCATTGCATCAATGAGCAGGTTCAGAATTTACTACCTTTTGTTATGCCTGACATATGTTTCTGAAACTCATCTGATATTCCATTATCCAGGGAGGACTGGGCAAAGAAATTGTGTCATTGGAGGGATGAATTTAAATCTACCCTGCAACACTACTGGTTTGGTACAAAACTATTATGGGCTGATATTAGGATCAGCTCCAGATTGTTGTTCAAACTTGCTGGTGGGAAGGGTCTTTCTAGAAGAGAAAGGCAGCAACTCACACGGACCACAGCTGATATTTTCAGGCTAGTTCCCTTTGCCGTGTTTATCATAGTTCCATTCATGGAGTTCTTGTTGCCAGTATTCCTTAAACTATTCCCCAACATGTTGCCATCAACTTTCCAGGATAAAATGAAAGAGCAGGTAATTATTATTGTGCTTATTGAAGGATATGCCTAACTGCTGCTCGTGTTTAATTATCACTCTCAATTTTGGGAAAGCTTAACTTGTAGGAGGCATTGAAAAGAAGGCTAAATGCAAGAATAGAATATGCCAAGTTTCTCCAGGATACTGTAAAAGAGATGGCAAAGGAAGTTCAGAACTCACGAAGTGGAGAAATTAAGAAGACAGCCGAAGATCTTGATGGTTTTATGAACAAGGTAGGCAGTGGGCCACAATCTTCTGTTTTCTTATGAACCAGTTGTCTTCTCGAGGAATATTATGTATTTATTTTTCTATTGAAACAGGTCAGAAGAGGCACCCAAGTTTCCAATGACGAAATTTTAGGCTTTGCCAAATTGTTTAACGATGAGCTCACTTTGGATAACATTAGCAGGTGAAAGCATCTAGAATTAATTGAGTTCAACTGTGCACTCATGTTATAGAACTTTAATTTTGGGGCAATCCTATTATAGAACTTTTATTTTGGGGTTTCATGTACAATTATAGAACTTTTATTTTGGGGTTTCATGTAAAATTTTTTGGTAACATGTTTTCTGGTTGTGAAAACAGGCCTCGCTTGGTAAATATGTGCAAATATATGGGTATTAGCCCATATGGAACTGATGCATATCTGCGTTATATGCTTCGCAAAAGACTCCAACAGTAAGATTCTTTATTTTTCTTTGAAAACTTTGAGTTCTATTGTAGATCTTGCTCTTTGAGGTTCGGGTCAAGGAGTTTTCTTTATATGCTATGTGATCAGACATTCCCTGACCCTTATCACTTGTATGAAATAGAAAATATTGAAAACAAAGGAAAAATCCAGTACAATTTTCCAGTTGTTTGGATAATTTAGTTAGATCAAAATCACCGGTGACTATGGAGAAGCTTATGTTACTGTGTTCATTGTGGGAGAAGGCTGTAATTTTAGTAGCAACTTTAAGTATTAGGCTAGTGGCCATTCTATAGGGGTTGCTGTGGTTGATTTTGTTTATTAGTGACGTTGTAGATGATATTAGACATGCTAGAGGTAGGACTTTCTCTTTTGGATTTTTTTATTTTTTTGTAATGCGGGGGTAATAAGATTGTTGGATTGTCGGAATCAGAAAATTAAATTCTCTTCTATAATTGCTAATTTAATTTCAAAATTCTCTTCCATTATCATTATTATTGTTGTTGTTGTTATTGTTATTATTATTTTTGGGAATGGTAATAGAAAATAATGGAGGAATAAAGGAGAACTTAAACCATAGGATCCAAAGCAGAATGGACGAAATGGAGGAATGCTTCAGGTGTTATTTGTGATAGAAAAGTACCACTTAAGCTTAAGGGAAAATTTTATCACACAACTATAAGATCAGGTTTATTGTATGGTACTGAATGTTGAGCGATAAAAAGCCAGCATGAGCATAAATTCAACGTGGGAGAAATGAGAATGTTGCGGTAGATGAACGATCACATTAGGATGGATAAGATTAGGAATGAATGCATTAGAGAGAAATTTGGGGTTTGAAACACACCTTAGGTGGTTTGGTCATGTACAAAGAAAGATAGCCCAATAACTAGAGGTAGGGGAAGACCAAAGAAAACAATAGGAGAAACTATTAGGATGGATTTAGCTATTAATAATCTAAACATAGAAATGAGTATAGACAGAATACATTAGCATCGCTTGATCCATATAGCCGACCCCACCTAATGGAAAAAAGCTTTGATTGTTGTATTATTATTATCATTAAGGTGGACTATTTGGTAATATTGTTTTAATTCGTAATTTTATTATACTTTAGGGAATTTCTATCAAAAAAATTATACTTTAGGGAATAGAGTTATATCCTATGAAGCACGGACACTCCAAAGTCTAAGCATGTCGGTGTGTTAGACATGTGTTGGTGTTCGACACGACACCGACACACTGACTTCACGTGTCTGACACGCATCCGTATGTGTCCAATTTAAAAATAGTTTTTTTTACTCAGAAAAGCATCAAACACAGCTCGGACACGGCAAAATGAATTTTTTTTTCTAGAAAAAAGAGGTAAAATGTGCAAGGTTTATCATTTCTGGAGTTTTGACATTTTCCTCCCATTTGCTATAAGAAAAAGTGTGTTTCTACTCTTGTACACATTTTCTCTTCTCTCTTGTATGTATCTTCGACCTAGCCCTTTTCATCCACTCTTTCATCTTATTAAACTCACTTTTTTCTTCACATTCCTTCATTCTTTCTAAAATTCATTCTTCTTCTAGTTCATTGGAATTACAATATATATATTTCTATATATATATGCCGTTTGTGTCTTGCGATTTTAAGAATTCGGCCTGTCCTCGTATCCGTGCCCGTATCAGTGTCTGTGCTTCATAGGTTGTATCTATCTTCACACAGTCAATCTATTTAAGGGAGGGGGGATATAATATTTGGAGGTATTTTAATTATCACATTATAAAATTCTTTCTTTGGATTATATGAATGTAATGTTTGGAGAGGGGAATTAATGTTTGGATTAATAATTTCAAAAGATTTTCAAAATGGTCCTTATATCTTGTTTGTAGAATGTTAATTTTTTTTCGATGTCATTTTTAATACATATAAAAATGAGCAAAGATAGAACATGCTGGCTTTAATGGGAAAAGGCTTTGATTGTTGTTATTGTTGTATATATATAGATGTCAATTATTTGGCTTTGGCAGGATCAAGAATGATGATAAATTGATTCAAGCGGAAGGTGTGGAGTCTCTTTCAGAAGCAGAGCTTCGTCAAGCTTGTAGAGATCGAGGATTGCTTGGATTACTTTCAGTGGAGGAAATGCGGCAACAGGTTATTCATGCTTATTTGTCTAAAAGCAACTTGTGGAACTAATCTTTAATTATAAAACTCCAACTTTGTGTTATTTTATGTCAATGCCAATTTTATTTCAGTGAAAGGATACATTTATAATCTCTATTTTTAGAAACCTTTCCTTGCTGAACCTACTAAGAACTTTAAGTAGTAGTTAGCAGGGGAGAAACTATCCATTTACAGAATAAAGTTGGAAGAAATATATAAATTAACTCTCCAACCCAAAAAAAGGTGGTCTGGTTATTCAAAAAGAATATCGTGCTTGGGGCATGTAAATTATTATATTTCTTTGCAGCTAAATGATTGGCTGGATTTGTCTCTCAACCATTCGGTGCCATCTTCCCTCTTAATTCTTTCTAGGTATCTTAATGTTTTTTTTGTTGACATTACTTTCGAAGTATTTTTGTTCTGGACTGTTCCTCTCATGCCCTCTATAGAGCCTTTACTGTTACAGGAAAGGTGAGACCAGAGGAAGCTGTTCAAGCTACACTCTCCTCTCTGCCAGATGAGGTTGTAGATACTGTTGGGGTGACAACCTTACCATCGGAAGATTCTGTTTCAGAAAGGAAGAGGAAGTTGGAATTTCTTGAAATGCAAGAAGAACTTATCAAGGTTGAATTCTTTGTGCTTTATTTTCATTTCAATTAACAGGAAAATTTTTATCTTGAAAGTTTGCATAAATCATGTGTGAAAACAAATGTAATTTCTGTCTTGATCAGTATGTTCATTGCACATTGTGGAGAATACTGATGTAAGAAAATTATGCTTGTATTTTTAGGGGTGTATAATTGTGTCTCTAGATGTCCTATAGGCAACCAGACAAGGATTCTGTTCTTGGTGGTGTTGAGTCCAGGGATTGTTTGGATAGTGTATATTTTGGATACGCAGAGAGAATAGGCAGCATTGTTGCATTTTTATCTTTCTTTTTCCATCGATAATAATTTTGTTGGCGGCCGGAAGAGGCTCCGGTATGTAGAGTTGACCAAATGGAAGATAACCTAATAACTAGAGGTAGGGGAAGACCAAAGAAAACAATAGGAGAAACGATTAAGAGGGATCTAGCCATAAATAACTTAACCATAGAAATGTGCAAAGACAGAACATGTTGGCGTCGCTTGATCCATATAGCCGACCCTACCTACTGGGAAAAGGCTTTGATTGTTGTTGTTGTTGTTGTTGTGAGGATAGCTAATCCTCCTCATTTGTATCTTTTTTCTCTCCAAATATAGTTCTCGTTTGTCTACGAAAAAGAAACCATGCAATCATCGTTGTCTAAGAAACATAATCTTTGAACTACTTCAGAATTTCTGTTGTTTGAATTTCTTGGTTGTTAGTATTATTGCTTCTAGTTGTCATTGACAATTGCTAAATGTTTGATAGGAGGAGGAAGAGAAAGAGGAAGAGGAGCTGGCTAGAATGAAAGAATCTGTTGGTAGCCAAAGGGATTTGACTGTGGAAGATATGGCTACTCCACCAACTAGACAGGCACAAGAAGAGTTAAAGGCTAGTGCCTTGGAAAAACACGAGCAACTCTGTGAGCTCAGCCGTGCATTAGCTGTTTTAGCATCAGCATCTGTAAGCATTGGAATTTTTTTAAAAAAAATTCCTCTCACCCAATGTTGTAAGAACCGGACCGGACCGGACGGTCCAACCGGTTCAACCGCCAACCGAATACAAAGGCGAGTCGGTTGGACCAAAAAAATCGTTTTTGTAGTTGGACCGGATTTAACTGGGGTCCAACCGGTCAACCGGGTTGGACCGTCCAACCGGTGGTCCAACCGGTCCAATTTTATTTTTTAAAAAAAAAAATTGAAAAATAAAAATAAAAAATAACATAAAAAAAGAAATTAGAGAAATCTTAAAAATTAAAATTAGAAAAGCCTTGAAAATTAAAATTTTAAAGTCATGATTATCAATAATTTCATATTTGGTTTGATTAAGTTCTTTCAAAGTTTGACAAGTCTTGAAAATTAAAACTTTGAAAAGTCATGTAATTTAAAACTTCAAAATTATGTATATTGAAACCTAAAATTTGAGTGATGTCATTTTATATATTAATAATAATTATTATTTATTATTTATTGCGTCATCCGGTTCGACCGACGGTTCAACCGGTTAAACCGATCAGACCATGAACCGAACACTTGTCCGAGTCTTTGTACGGTTCGGTTCTTACAACATTGCTCTCACCTATTAAAATATTTATGTGATAGTGGACCATTAGAGTCTTTCATTAATTTGTATTCTAACTTTTCAGTCAGTGAGCATGGAGCGTGAAGAGTTGTTGAGGCTTGTTAGAAAGGAGGTTTGTAGAACTGATATATGTCTTACTTTGGCAATGAATACTCAATTCACTCTAGGCCTTTAAATCACAAAAATATAATGGCTATTTATCTCGCAAATCTTGTATCACCTTTTATGAAAAGACACTTTTATTTTCATAGCAATCTTGACTGCTGCCTTCAACTGATTTTCTCATTGAGCAGCACCTTTTTAAACAGATTTCTCAATTTTTTTCCAGCATCACTAAGTAACTGCTTAAGTGAGAATTTTGGTGTTCATATTTTGCTTGCTAAGCATGCCTATCTCTATAAAATTTTACTTGTAAAAAGTTGAAGTTTTTTTTATGCCAACTTATTTAAAGCAAAATATAAACCTACTATACTAAGTATTCAGAGTCATGATTTTTTTTTATGCCAATTTACTCTATTTTGTTCGTAACAGAAAAGAATTCATTTCCTTATGCTTCGTATAAATACAACAGAAAAAATATATATATAATGAATATAATTGTCTGCATTTTACCCATATAATTGGCAGATAGAACTGTATAATAGTATGGTAGAAAAAGAGGGCACTGAAGGTGAACAAGAGGCAAAGAGGGCCTACAAAGCTGCAAGGGGGGATAGCGATTGTGCTATTGAGGCTGCTGTTAGTGACAAGGCTTCTTCAGCACTTATTGACAGGGTAATGCAGTTTCTTACAAATGACCCCCTAGTTTTCTATGATGCCACTTAAAAATTGATCCTTCAAAAGAACATTATCTTTCAAATTCAATCAGCAGCTGAATTGTTTCTGAAACCTGAAAATAGCCGAATTTAATGCATATATTCATATATTAGGTTGATGCTATGCTCCAGACACTTGAAAAAGAAATTGATGATGTTGATGCTAAAATTGGAGATCGCTGGCGGTTGTTAGACAGGTTTTACATTAGTTGCCTTTAAACTCAAGAGAACTTTTATGTGCTATATTCTATAGTGTTATGCCTTGGCTAATAACTGTTGTTTTCTACTCTTACGCAAATTATGAATTTTTTGAAGATTCAGGATGATCTATCTTTTGTTTATTGACCTGTCTTTGAGATTCTTGGTGAACTATGAAAGGTATTTAATCATCCTCAGCAGCAGAATCCTTAGAACAACAAAGGCTAATGGGCGAAACCAGACTACTGTACTTAATAAATTCAGAACCTGCAATATAATATATTGCTGATAGATTTAGTTAGTGACCTTTGGAGGGAGAATGGAAGAACTTAAATAGCATTGGTTCGGTGACTATAAGATAATTCAACTTAACCAGTCATCAACATTGACCTAGGGGAGCCAGAGTAAACCCGGTAGAGTGCCATCAAGGATGTTGGGCCTTCAAAGACAATGCTTAATGGAGTCTGAGTCCCACTTCAGGGAGCTACAAGTATTAGGTGCTTAAAGGACGTGGTTCTTCCCCCTTACAAGCCAGAATTTAAGGTGTGTTCTGTCTTGCTTGGGTCTCTAACAACTTTCAAGCTTACCATCCTTACCGGGCACAAAGAAGGGAGATTGGATTATAATGATTAAGGAGCAGTGTTGAGCACTTAGCCATTGAAGCTAATACTTTTTGTAATCTCTGTGGAGGAAACATAAGTAACATAGAGTGAGATGCTCTAATGATTACAAAAGGCAGCAAATATAGGGAGTTGGTTCCTACTTTGTTGGAAGCACAAGTATACAGTAGAGCATTTTCCTTTGCCTCCTTAGATTTGAAATCCTGACATTGGGATGTAGAGGTTTTGGACAGAAGAGAGATTATTGATTGATGATATCAGGGAGAACTTGATCTGAAAGAGAGTTATGCAGTGAGAAACTATTTCCATGAATCCCCCATTGGTGGGGCGAATGCAAAATAGAATTGGGAGGGGGGAGGTTTCCAGCTCATGCAGAAGTTCAAATTTGGTAAAGAATAGTTGAAATTTCAGAATAAAGTGATTTTTGATGATGTGAGGGTTGAAAAAAAGAAGTCTTGCATGATTTTAAACTGTCCCCCTGTCTAGCTTGCAGGACTAAGGAATTTGAAATGGAAAATAGTAAGTTGGTGTGAGATTCTAATTCAATTATCATGAAAATCACTAAATTTTATAAGGATCTTCACACCAAAGGGTTCCTTGTAGGCATCTAATTCAAGGTTTGTACTGGTATTTTTTTAGTGGATGATAAGCCTGGGTAGTTGAAGAGATAGTTTGAAAAGGTAGGAGTGAAAAGGCATTACAATATTTTACTAATGAGAACGCTCCTGATCCACATGAGAACTGGTCTGATCGTGAAATATTATACTTTTACTACTTTGGTAACTAAAAATTTCATTCTTTGAAAGTGAATGAATTTAGACTTATTGGTCTGGTTACTATTAGTTATGGAGGGCAGTAGCCAATAATAAATGCCAATGTTTGTGTAATAAGAAATCTGAGGAATCCACAATATTTGCACTTACAGAAAGACTTGCCCGTACATAATTATACATTAAAAATTTAAAAGTGTAGAACTTTGGGTCAATACTAGTTGAAAAGATTGGTCAATCACATTTAACCAGATTTTTTATTCACTTGCATTTCTAATATATCTAATTTGTACTCATCAGCAGTAGAGATGCTTGTACAATATCTTTTCTTTTTTACTATCTTCTGTCTGAGTTTCAAGTGGACAATTAAAATGTCTATGATGGGAATGAATAGATAAATATTAACACTGTATCTAGATGTATTGCATCCCTTTCCCTCAAAATTCCTCCCCTTTTTACTCCTACCAAGCACATTTCTAGATCTTTATATAGAGCTTTTCATCAGTTGTAATTTTTTTTTAATTTTTTTATAAATATTCTCCTTAATATTTCTTCTTATCTTAATTGAACTGAGTTGTGAGTAGTTTCAATCTATCTTGTGGAAGCAATTGACCACTTTCAGAAAATTTGTGGTTTTCCTTCTCAGCGAAATGGATTGGAGTAATTGCTACTGATGACTTGACACTTATGCTATTTTTACGTAGTATAAGGTTTTTTAAATTATCATTACTGGGAAAGATTTTTTTTTTTTTTTGTGCTTGTATATCATTACCTCCACTTCTGGAAGAAAATGTTAAGCCTTATCTCTGCAGGGATTATGATGGGAAGGTGACACCAGAGGAGGTTGTTTCTGCTGCCATGTACCTGAAGGACACACTTGGGAAGGAAGGAATTTATGAACTTATCAGTAACCTTTCCAAAGACAGAGGTGAGTTATTGTCATTTTTCTCGTTTCTTGTACAACTTCCCCCTCGAGTATCAGTTATAAATGTTATCAACATGCCTCAATCAAGTGGTTATGGCAACTGATGATGTCAGAACAATAATAATACAAGGACACAAAAATCAACGCCTTATGTAACTTTGGAGTTGGGAAGAAGTTGATTTTGGCTTCTTCACTTACCCCTCCCTTTCTGTCTCTTTCTCTTCCCTTTTCAATGTAGCTTAGAAGCAAATTAAACAGCTTTGTCTGTAAGACTAACAAAATCAACTTCTGAAGCTATCTGAGATTTTCATGATAAATTATTTGCTAATTGGAAAGTTCCGTCACACACTGTCTTGGAACAATATGAAACCATTGGTGCATTGAATACCTAATTTGTGATTTGTTTAAATTACGCGATTTTTCTTCTTGATTAGTAAATAATTATACTGTCAGACTCACTATTACTTTCTCCTTGTTCTTCCTGATAGATGGGAAAATACTTGTGGAAGATATTGTCAGATTGGGCGCGCAGAAAGAAGATGCTGATCCAGACGAGGCAAGAAGGTTATAGTTAGAGCCGACTTCTTAATAATTGATTGTAATTTCAAATTTCTGGTCAAGTTAGCATTTTTGACACATCCACATGATATATTTATAAATTTCCCCCTTGGAGAATAATGACCAATTCGCCACTGTTATGAAAAATGTACTTCTACATGTCACATATAGAATGGTGTCGTGCAGAGCATAAATGGTTCTAGGACTTCAATAATTTTAATAGCAGCAAGAACAATATTTTCAATTGGCTGTGAAAAGCGGCGAGTAATACTATGTGATTAATCTTAGCAGTTTTAGTTGCTTGTATGTAATTAATCTTTGCATCTCACCATTAAATTTTTGTCGACATTTTCATCAATACCGCACTTATATGACCTTTTTCATGTGCACGAAACTCCTTAGATTTTGGTTAGTGGAATGTTTGAGGAAATGAGAATGTTCGTGGGAATAGAAATGCCATGTCATGTGAATGGAATAAAAGTGAATAGAATAATCATTTTATCATTATATTAAAAGTAGAAATAGAATAAAAATGAATAAAAAAATAAACAAAAATATAATTTCATCAGATTGCAAAAAGTAAAATTTGTTTGATAGAAAGAATATTTGAGACAATGTTGGATTACATCGACAATGCTTTAATTTGTAAATCATCCCAAGCGACCTAAATTCGCTAACCCAGACACTCACGATCTCTACGGGTTCTAACGCTAGAAACACAAAATCCTCTAAAATATGAAGGTCGAGATAAAGATACATTCGATAGACTTCAGACTTCAAACTTCAAAGAACTAAATTTACTTTTATGTGTCCATTTCTTACAGATCCCTTGCGAAGCGACCATATAGCACTTCAGGAGTAACTAGTAACTACAGCCCAAAAAACAAAATAAAGGTTTGTCGGTTTCTGATCATTCCAACCATGCTGATTAACTAATTATGTGATTTCCTTTTCGGCACATCACCAAGATCTGGTATAGTAAACGATGTAAACTCATTTTCCGGCGTAGTATTGCTTTCGAAAGCCACGATGAAGTCCTGAAGAGATGGTTCAAACGGTCAACGTACCAAGATCCAATTTGTATTTTAACTTTTAAGTTTATTCTTGAAGTATAGTGAGGTCGTTCTGGACTCCAAAACAAAATTAAACTTCTAAGACACTATCAATAAAATAAAATAAAATGCAACTGCATTTTTCTTTTAGCCTATGGTAAACAATAACCATGCAAATTGATAGTTGTCTCAAAATTTCAATATAACATCAGGAATACCTTGTACCCATGAATGTTGATAATCAAGCAACACGGGAAAAATTTAGAACTTGCACCTCAAAGCTAACAGGCATATCGCAAGGGTTCCACATATGACATATCTATCAAATGCAATTAATATTGTTAAACGAAAGGTTACAAAAAGATGACATCATTTAGTGCCTATTATCTTCCATAGCAAAGGAAGCTAATTGTGTCATCTTCTACGCACAGCAGAATTTGTTCCACGCTGTGTCTCAGCACCAACTTGCCCGGCAGCCTGTTCCTCAGGCATATTCATTGCTTGGGTAATGGCATTCATAACAATGAGTCCAAGAGGAATCAAGTACATCCACTGATATAATGAAAGGTTTTCAATTAAAATTTTAATCCATCAAAAGATAAAAACAACGAAAAAGAAAGCTGTGACTTAATGGTCAGACAGCTTATATTTTGTTACTCACGTATTTAGCCCAAAAGGACCTCTCTGGTGGCTTTACGACCTCACCCTCTCCATCTTCACTACCAACTACATCTTCAGCAAATACAGGAGCCCTGAGGAAACAAACAGTAATCTTTGACAATCGAATTGTAAAATTTATATCAAAGATGGTGCAACGTCTAACAACATTCACTACCAATTTGAACAGCCAAATTATAGCCCAAGCTCTCATTGTACATAATATATGGGCAGATTGAAAAGATGAAATAGGAGTATAATGTCCATCTTAACAGCAGCAAAGGAAAATGGTATTCTCCACTTTCTTGTTATTTAAAATAAAAAAAACTAATAGTTTACCTTGTCCATTTTGATATTTTCGTTTTATTTCCAATGGATAATTCATGTGTCAGTTGGAAATATGAGCTATCTTTAGGAAATTGAAGACTGGACGAGTTTACTCTTTCATTGATTTTTGTTATATTAAATATGTAACTGAGCATAGTTTAAGTGCTTAACTCTTAAAAAATCATATATAATCGACATGACTTAATACAACAACAATCAATGCCTTTTCCCACTAGGTGGAGTCGGCTATGTGGATCAAGCGACGCCAACATGTTCTGTCTTTGCACATTTCTATGGTATCAACATGACTTAATACCAATGATAAATAATAAGGGGGAAAAACCAGCTTTTCAAACCTTCTATGACCGCCCGCCCCCCAAAAAAAATAAAAAATTTGGAACATTTAATTCCAACAAAAAACAAAGACACTTTAACATATTTTGTGTTATCTATTCAGCAACAACTTTATGGAAGTTTCAGAGAGTTTTCAACAACTGAAATCTCCCTTAATTCTTTACCCTTTCAACAGAAAGTAGCAACCATGTTAAACAAAGAAGTTTAGCAGACAATTAAGTGTGAAAGTATCAAAGCAAGAGCATATACCTTGGTGCTTGTTCACTGTTCTTCAAAACTGTGTGTGACCTGAAAGACCATCTTGCAGGCTAAAAGCAAAATTGGAGAAAAAAAACGCACATGATCATCTTTTCCAAAAAAATCAGGTACTCTACAACACATTCTAAGTTTGCACTAGCAATGAAATGAACTTGAACCAATGCCATATAGGGTTTTACGTACCACACCCAGTTACTCTTCAACAGTGACATAGAAGGTTCTAAATTCAGCCAGAGCATTCGTATGGAACCATCAGGCAGACTAATACATAGGATAATAGTGCATTAAGAAGATAATACCTAAATTGCCAACTGCCAGTTTTGGATTAAATCAACTGGGTATGGATTCTCTAGAGTGCTTCACAAGGTAGAGTAAGAGAGACATACACTTAGTTGTTTGTGTGTGCGGTTTTTCTCTTTATCTATTTCTATCTCTCTTCTATTCTACCTTGTGAAGTACTCTAGAGGATTCATTTTGCTGCAATAACATGTTGCTGAAATACCACAAATAATCTAAAGGCTTAATAAAAATACAAGTTTTTAATAAAAATAATATTATATTTGAGGGAAGTTTAGTCAAAATGAGTGAAATGATAGGTTTTCCTTATCTCTCAAGAGAGGAAAGTGTAATTTTTCAAAATTTAAGGAAGGAGAGTAATTAATTTTTATTATATGTAAGAGAAAAAACGAATAACTAAACTAAGGTATAAATACATCAGTACATGAATTTCAAAATGTAACAATGTTGGGCTTAGCTCATTGATTGCACTTGTGAAAAGTTCCTTTGAAAGTTCAAGGGGATGTTTTGTTATGTTTTAAGCTCTTATACCAATTTTTTAATAGGGAAAAGTACAATTAACTCCCTAGGACTACAGTCTGATCATAACTTTAGTACCAGAACTTTGAACCATAACACTTTACTCCCCTAAAGTATAACAAAAAGTGATGAAGTAAAGATTTTGTTTAAATCTAACGTTGGCAATCCACAAGATTCTAATGTGAGCTCCAGCCAAACCCAGTCATGCACACAACCAAGCTTTTTTTTTTTTGATAGAAAAAGAAGTTGTATTAAAGGAAGAATGAGATTACAAAAGGAGGTGGACTAGCAATCCTCAAAATAAAGAAAAAGGGAAACTAGTAAGAGCAAACAAAACATTAGCTCAATAGAGCTTCCAATCCCTTTGGATATCCGTAATGGACACTATTCTAAAAAGACAAATCCTCAAAATAAAGAAAAAGTGAAAACTAGTAAGAGCAAACAAAACATTAGATAGAGCTTCCAATCCCTTTGGATATCCGTAATGGACACTATTCTAAAAAGACCATTCAATGATACCCACAAAGAAATGACATAAATGTAATTCTATCCCACAGCAGATGAGATGGGAGGAATTTATTATTGAAGACCCTAGCATTCCTTTTCAGCAACAAACATCACAAAGTCACAAGAATAGCACATTGCCAAAGAGCTTTAAGTTCTTTGTTCCAACCAAAGCCCACAAACTTAGTACCAAGAAAGGTACCCAGATCCATTGGGCAGACCCAATTCTCCCCAAAGAGGCCAAATAACTTGTTCCAAATAAACCTTGCCAAATTACAGTGTAGAAAAAGATGGCTACTCGTCTCATAACTTCCAAAACACATGACGCACACATCAGGTGACAATGCCTTGTTAGGATGACGAGTCTGAAGCAAATCTATCAATTCTATTAAGTGACGTTGTCCTTATAAAAGCCTTTAACTTAGAAGGAGCCTTTCTTTTCCAAAAAAAAATTAGATAGAAGATTAGGACTATGATTTGGTGTTTTAATCAAATATTTAAAGAAAGGTGCAAGTATATGAACCCGAAGAATCTAAACTCTAAGTCCTTTTATCATAAACATAACAGGCTCAAAAAGGAGCAAGAATATCCAACAAAATAATATCATTTGCAAGTCTATCATTAAGATTTCAGGAAAACTGAAAGTTTCAAGAAATTTTTTTCTAATGTATTATTAAGAAATCAGAAATTAGAGCATTGTGTAAAGACAACAAACCATATAAACAAGGAAAAAGATTAATTAAAGAAGATTCACAAATCCAAAGGTTCTCCCAAAATCGAAAACGAGTACCATCACCAACACAAAAGAGTTGTTCCTCCTTGCTTTGTTCCTTCCTACACTTTTTCATGATTATAGAGTGCCACTATATCAAGTTTGAAGACCAAACACATCTCAATTCTCGAAGAATTGATGGAGGCTTTTTCCATTAAGAGTCCAAGGAAAAAAAATCCCCCATTTATAAAGTTTTCTTCGAAGCCTCTAAGGTATTCCTCCTTAGCCCTTCTCCTATTCACAGTAAAAACAGGGAAGACATTTTTCCTTAGCCCCTCTCCCTATGAACCGCAATAAAGTGCCACACAAGTATGGTTGAAGATGTCTTAAGATGTGGTGGAGAGTGGAGACGTAAAAATAAAGGAAAAATATTAAAGAATCCTATTCCAGCTTCCCCTACTCGTGAAAACAAAGAAAGTAGGGGAAAATGTAGCTTATGTTCATGGAAAAGAAGAAAGCAAGCTGTGGGTCTCCTACATTAAATTTAACTGAATCCTAATCTTTTTACTTTTCGTGATACATTAAAGGGGTAATGTGTAACATTCTAAAGTTCACCTACATAAGTGTAATTGTACTTTTTCCTTTATAAGTAGGCCTTAAATCAGGGGCAATATATGTATAAGTAGAAAGTTAAGGAGAAGTTAGTATCCTTGATTCCTTGCACAAACATAATTTGTGGTGTATAATGGTATCTAGAACACCATTTCCGGGTACATTCTTTACAAAATTCAACTTCATAACGCAAATAAGAAGAGAAGGAGAAAATAGACAAGAAATAGTTTGTAAGTTGAACTTTTTAAGTTGAGCATTGCTCAATATGAAAATAGAAAAAAGAGTTAAGTTTTTTAAAGTAATGCTAACTCACCAGTTTCAATTGCCGAGGATAAGGGCATGCCCCAGGGGCACCATAATTGACAGCCACAATGCTAACACCTTCCTGAGACAGAAAAAGCAAAGAGTAAGATCTTATAAGAATACAACAACAACAACAACAACAACAACAATTGTTAAATATGGAACCAATCTTCTGTTGTATTTTTCAGTTAGGTGGTTTTCTATTATAAGCCAACAGTCTTTGTTTGGCTTCTTTTACAGCAGTTATTCTGTTGTACTTAGTTTTATTTTTCTGTTATAACAGCTTTAGTTTGTTATAGTTGTAAGAGCCAGGTATCTCTATAAATACCTGGCCTATGCTATCTCAGCATAATATAGAGTGATTTATTTTGGTGGAATAAAAGTTTTCCTGAATTTATTCCCCTCATTCTCAGTCTCATTGTTCTCTTATTCTCTCTTCTCGTCTCTATCTCTCATCTTCTTCTCCTCCCTCACTCTGAAATCTTTCTAAGCTGTTCTAAACCAAGAACCTTAAGTTCTCTGGTTCTTTGTGGTTCTGTGGCTCGAGAATATCAACAATCAAAGCCTTTTCTCACTAGGTGGGGTCAGCTATATGGATCAAGTGACACCAATGATAAATGTCAACAGATGCAAAGATAGAACTATAAGATAACTTACAACCAAATTCATTTAACAAGTCATATTTGGACTATGGATGTAGTTTGGCAAACAAAGTAGTATATACTTATTTATCAAACTTGGAACCCTATCATAAGTCACAACCATAAGATACCGCAAGACATTCATCACTAATGTTAAAGCACAAGCATAGCTTGAACCCTTTTCAAAGTTTTGTCAGAAAAAAAAGTAGTTGACATAATTGTTAATTGTTGACAAATCAAAAATTAATTACTAAGATCTACGAAAAAATTTCTGCTAATTGGAAGAGCTCAATTCAATGGATTGAGTGCTTTAGAGAGGGAATACTCTAAACTATTGTAATTTTCGTCCGACACTCTTGAAAGAAATATAGGTGAAGGTAAAGGAGATGACTCAGTCACACTTAAGCCTATAAACTTCTACTCTTTTAGTTCTTTGTCTTTTCCTCACTCCGAGTTTACTTATCATAGAATAATGCAAGTTCATCTGCAGTTGGTAAAATTTCTAGCTGCTTGACGCCTTGACCAAAGGAAAACTAAAGAAAAAGCATAAACCAAAGAAAATAACAATGCCACACAATCCTTATTCATATCAGTCAAAGAGGCTCCCCTAAAACAAGCATGACCAGATCACCAAACGAAAGCAGGAGATACAACCCCTTCCCATAAAGCAGGAGATACACCAAGGAAAGCATTACTTGTGTCATTATGTTTCATAATTAATTGCATTTGTTAACTTTACGGTTAACTTTTATCATGAGTATTTTGTTTATATTATAGATGTCATAGATATATACATATTTCAACCTATTTTTGAGTTACCAAATCTTAAGAATCAGGATTCATGATTCACAATTTGGAAAAAGGCATTCCAAATTTGCAATATATATTGAGACTTGACAAATATACAAAAATACCGCCATTGTATTGGCCCTACCTATATTGATCAAACATTATGAGAGATGTTTTGTGGCCTTGAACTAGGGAGACTAAGATCCCTGGTTAGGTGGGAGGTTGATGGGCCTGATAAACATATTACCTATACTAGAAGAAAGAAAAAGGGAAACGGGCCAACAGCTGCTGCCAATGAGCCCACTGCAGGGGCAGAAAAGGAAAGTCCTATAGAGTAACTAACTCTGACACCTTTTAGGAGGGGTGGCACTAGGGTGTGAGGGCAGAGTGGAATTTTGGTGTGAATTGGAGAGTCCTGACCTCTCGAACGTCAGGGAGTATCTTTACGTTTTGTCATTGTTCTTGCTTCCATTTTCTGAATCTGTATTGAGTGCTAGTGTAGCCTTGAGTCACTGCATTGTTTTGCTTATTTGAATACCATTGGCTGCATATTATTCACTGCGGGTGCTTTCTGCTACTGTTTCTATATCTGTTCTGCTATTGTATAGTTTCTACAGGGGGATTCCTATCATTTTGGTATCAGAGCGTTCTTTCCGGGGCATGGTTGGTACGAGAATGGAAGGCAAAGTAGACAGTGTAGAAAAGAATGTGGGAGAGATGAAGGGAAACGTCGCCGTTCTGCAAGGTGAGGTCACTGAGATTAAGAGGGACGTTAATAGCCTAAAGGAATGGGTCTTGGAAATTAAGGACAAACTGGCGCGGTTGGAGAAGAAGAATACCGATGTGAATGAGCTAGACAGATCTGACGGTTCTGGATCTCATGGAGGAGGGGGAAATAATGAGCAACATGTGGGAGAACCGAATGGGAAAGAAAGTGAGAAATACCGAAAACTTGAGCTTCCTATTTTTTATGGAGAAGAAGCAATTGGGTGGCTGTTCAGAGTGGAGCTTTATTTCTCGTTGAACCATATGAACGAGGGAGAGAAGCTGGAGGCGGTGGCGGTGTGTATGGAAGGGAAGGCATTGAACTGGCTTCAGTGGTTACGAGAATGACTATTCAATCATGGGGAGAGTTTAAGAAGGAGCTCCTGCGCCGATTCCATCAATCGCAGCAAGGGAACAATTATGAAGTTCTGATGTCGTTGAAACAGGAGGATTCGGTGGCTGAGTATAGGGAGAAGTTTGAGTTTATCTCTGCTCCGTTGTAAGACGCACCGGAGGAGATGTTGGTTGGGGCATACCAAAACGGGCTCAAGGAAGACATTCGAGCCGAGCTAAGAATGGTGAAGGCCTATTCACTTTAAGAAGTAATGGACCTGTCTTATAAAGTTGAAGAAAGGAACAGAGTGTTGGCCAAATTGAGAGAAGAGCAAGACAAGGCCAGCAAAGCTATCAAAGTGTTTCAGAGCACTAAATGGACCACAACCCGGCCCAGTTTCAGCAAACCCACAACCCCAACAGAGAGTAACGCAAGTAACGCAAAAACAAACGGCGGTACCAACGTTTCTCGCAATACCGAGAATAGGTCCAGCACCGAGAAGAAGACGGCGTCAACGAGCAGGACTGGTCGGAGCAAATACCAAGGCCTAACGGATGAGGAGATAGCGAGAAAGAGGGCGTTGGGAGAGTGCTTTACCAGCGATGAGAAATATAGCCCTACCCACAAATGCAAGAATAAGCATCTTCATGTTCTCATCTTATCGGGTCCGCTAGAAGAGGGTGAAGAGGATGAGCTGATTGAGGATGACGAAATTCAGAAGGAAGGAGAAGAGCTAACGGGATCCCTAATGTCCTTGTCCATGAACTCTATTGTGGGCATCACTGGAGGCAGAACTATGAAGCTGGTTGGTAAGATTAAGGGTGAGGACGTGTTAATTATGATTGACAGTGGGGCATCTCATAACTTTATATCCACTTCATTCGTGGACAAGATGTCCTTACCCAAGGTGAAAACGAGCTCATACACGATCACTGTGGGGGATGGCCATTCGGTGAAAAGTGAAGGAAGATGTAAGAAGCTAAAGGTGGAATTACAGGGGACAACGTTAATACAGGACTTCTACCTATTTGATTTAGGGGAAGTTGATTTAATTTTGGGAATGGAATGGTTGGAATCGTTAGGTGAAGTGAGTGTGAACTAGAAGCAATTGTCAATGAAGTACAAGATAGGTAGGGAGATGGTTTGCCTTAAAGGTGATTCGTCACTGGCTAGAACTGAAGTATGCTACAAGACAGTGATGCGGTCAATTAAAAAAGGAGGGCAAGGATTTCAAATTGAACTGGGCACGATGGAAGCTCATGTCAACAAGGATGAACCAGTACCCGAGGCTATGCAACACATTCTCAAGCAATTTTCAGAGGTGTGTGAACCTCTCCACGGGTTGCCTCCCCCTAGAACAAGAGACCATGCTATATTAATTAAGGAAGGCTCTCAACCACCGAACATACGGCAGTACCGTTACGCTCATTCACAAAAAACTAAGATAGAGAAGCTGGTTAAGTAGAAGTCCTTTTGGAAGCCCGGTGTTGTTGGTCAAGAAGAAGGACAACAGTTGGCGGTTTTGTGTAGACTACAGGGCTTTGAACAAAGTCACAATATCGGATAAATTTCCCATTCCCACTATTGATGAATTGTTGGATGAGTTAGAGGCTGCCACGGTGTTCACCAAGCTGGATTTGAAATCCGGGTATCATCAAATCCGGATTAAGACAGGAGATGAGGAGAAGACGGCCTTCAGAACACATGAAGGTCACTATGAGTTCTTGGTAATGCCTTTTGGACTCACCAACGCTCCCTCCACCTTCCAATTTTTAATGAATGACATTTTCAAGGATCACTTAAGGAAGTTCATATTGGTTTTGTTCGATGACATACTCATATACAGCCCCAACATGGAGACTCATTTGCAACATTTGAAGCTGACTTTGGAGATATTGAAGAAAAATCAGCTTGATATCAATGTCAAGAAATGTGAGTTTGGGAAAAGCAAGCTTGAGTATCTGGGTCACATAATTTCAGCTTAAGGCGTTCAAGCCGACCCTAGTAAAATTGAAAGCATGGTAAGCTGGCCGGTGCCCAAAGATCTGAAGTCTTTAAGAGGATTTTTGGGGCTTACTGGATATTACCGACGCTTTGTGAGAAATTACAGCAAGATGGCTGCTCCTCTAACTGATTTGCTAAAAAAGGATGCGTTTAAATGGAATGATGGGGCACAGAAGGCTTTTGAAGCTTTGAAGGCAGCCATGACGTCTGTTCCCGTGTTAGCAATGCCAAATTTCAGTTTGCCTTTTGAAATGGAGACGGATGCCTCAGGTTATGGTGTGGGGGCTGTTTTGATACAAGGCAAGCGTCCCATTGCCTACTTTAGCCAAATGCTGTCTAATCAGGCCCATAAATGTTCAGTTTATGAGAGAGAACTCATGGCTATAGTGCTGGCAGTGAAAAAGTGGAGGCACTACTTGATAGGGCACAAATTTGTGATAAGGACTGATCAAAAAGCACTTAAATATCTGTTAGAGCAGTGCATTATTGATGCTGACTGGGCTTCTAAGCTCATGGGGTACAACTTTGAAATACAATATAAACCGGGGGCGGAAAACAAGGCCGCCGATGCTCTATCCAGGAGAGGAGAAACTGTGGAATTAAATGCATTCTCAATTTGGAAATTTGATGAATTAGACAGCTGAGAAGATGAAGTCCGGAAGGATAAGCGCTTGATGGAAATCAAGGAACAAGTCATCACGGGTCACAAACCACCGGTGGGGTACGACTTGCGCATGGCTGTTTGGTGTACAACGACGCCTAGTGTTGCCAAAAGGGTCCAAGAGGGCAGCTAAGCTAATTGAAGAGTATCATTCGTCGCCTTTAGGAGGACACTCGGGTTATTTGAGAACTTACAAGAGGCTGTCAGACAGTGTGCATTGGGAAGGGATGAAGAAAGATGTCCAAGAGTATGTTGCTAAATGTGAAGTTTGCCAGAAGAACAAGTATCAGGCGATGAGCCCGGCTGGTTTATTACAACCCCTACCAATACCCCAGCAAGTTTGGGAAGATGTCAGCATGGACTTCATAGTTCGCTTACCTAAATCTCAACACTATGATTCAATAATGGTGGTGGTTGACAGATTAACAAAGTATGGTCACTTTATTCCTTTATCTCATCCCTTCACAGCAAAGGAAGTGGCAGAAAAGTTTGTGAGTACGACTGCATGGATTCCCCAAGTCCATTGTGTCGAATCGTGATCGAGTCTTCGTGAGCCACTTTTGGAAGGAACTCTTCAAACTGTCAGGAACACCTCTTAAATATAGTTCTGGGTATCATCCCGAAACTGATGGGCAAACCGAGGTTGTTAATAGGACTCTTGAGACCTATTTGAGATGCTTTGCGGGTGATAAACCCAAACAATGGAGTAAGTGGATTTGTAGGGCTGAGTTTTGGTTCAATACTACTTATAAAGCATCTACCGGAATGACTCCTTTCAAGGCCTTGTATGGTAGAGATCCTCCAACATTGTTTCGTTTGGAAGATTGTTTCTCGCCGGTGGAATAAGTGAATGAATACATCCGCGACAGAAATGTGATAATAACATAACTGAAGGATCATTTGCTGACAGCTCAAGAAAGGATGAGGAGTTATGCTAACAAGCACCGAAGGGAGGTAAATTCAATGTAGGTGACTTGGTGTTCTTAAAGCTGAAGCCATACAGGTTGCAATCCCTTGCCAAGAAAGTTAGTGAAAAGCTGAGTCCGAGATTTTATGGGCCTAACAAAATCAAAGTCAAGTACGGGGAAGTAGCTTACAAGCTAGAATTACCTGCATCAGCTAGAATTCATCCTGTTTTTCACGTTTCTCAGCTGAAACGGGCAGTTGAATGTACTACACCTACTCAAGACATTCCATCTTGTTTAACCGAAAACATGGAATTATAGGTGAAGCCCGAGGAAGTCGGGAAAGCCAGGAAACTCACGAACGGGGAAGTGGAAATTCTGCTGAAATGGGAAGGCCTACCAGAATTTGAATGTACTTGGGAGAATTATGATGTTATAAAAGAACAGTTCCCACAATTTCACCTTGAGGACAAGGTGAAGCTGGTTGAGGGGGGTAATGATGTGCCTGATAAACATATTACCTATACTAGAAGAAAGAAAAAGGGAAACGGGCCAACAGCTGCTATCAATGAGCCCACTGCAGGGGCAGAAAATGAAAGTCCTATAGAGTAACTAACTCTGACACCTTTTAGGAGGGGTGGCACTGGGGTGTGAGGGGAGAGTGGAATTTTGGTATGAATTGGAGAGTCCTGACCTCTTGAACGTCAGGGAGTATCTTTACGTTTTTTCATTGTTCTTGCTTCCATTTTCAGAATCTGTACTGAGTGCTAGTGTAGCCTTGAGTCACTGCACTGTTTTGCTTATTTGAATACCATTGGCTGCGTATTATCCACTGCTGGTGTTTTCTGCTACTATTTCTGTATCTGTTCTGCTATTGTATAGTTTCTACAAGGGGATTCCTATCAGAGGTATTATTTTAGGTCAAAGCAGGATGACCAGTGGGGTCTAGGTAACTTGGTGTCAAAAACATCTCTTGAATGGTTTTTGTATTTTCCTTTGGAATCTTTGAGGCATAGGGTAATCTAGAGCAAATATGATGTTCAACAAAATGGTGGTTAAATGGCTTTTGCGACATAGCATTGGCACAACACATGCAAGCTCAAGGAAGTTTATCTCTCAAGTATATCATTCCTTTGCTTCAATACTTTCAATTCATGTTAAAGGAGAAACTTGTTTACGATTTCGGGAGTATGAGAGTATCAATGGATTGGAAAATCTTCTTTACTTAAGCTATTTTGTCGCCTTTATTGCTTATCATCTTTGCATAATTATTAACCTAGCTGCCACTAACTCTTAGCGTCACATATATTTGAATTTATTCATATATTTATCTTACCAGCAATATCATAGGAGTTAGCTATATTTATTTTAAATATTATACACCTACTGATTTTCCTTTATTTTAGGAACAGCTTTAGGAGTTGTTTCCTTATTTTCTTTTATTTAAATATTTTTCACCTATTGTGTATAAATTCATTAATAGAGATCATCTTTTTTCACAAATATTATTCCCTCTTTATGGTATCAGAGCTGCGTTGCCCCACGGCCTGATTTTTTCTTCTTTCCACCTTGAAACATCACAACCCTGAAATTCCTTCCATCGTTGCCATTGACAATTCCACTGCTGCCGTCAATGCTAACGCAACAGTAACCACATCCACTGTTGTCCAATTTAACCCTGCAACTCAATTACCCATCAAACTCACAGGCCCACAAACCTTTCCCTTATGGAAAGCTCAAGTGTCCATGCTCATGCGTGGACACAATCTCTTTGGACACCTTGACAGCACCAAACCAGCCCCATCTGTTGACAGCACAAATTATACAGCTTGGTTTCGACAAGACTAGGTCATTCAAAATGCTTTACTAGTTTCAATAGACACCACAATTGCCTCAACAGTTGCCGCTGCCACCAATGCACACATTGCTTGGACAACCCTTCACATTTCCTATGCCAACAAGTCCCAAACTCGAATTCTCAGCCTCCGAGATCGTCTTGCTGCATCAACAAAAGAAGCAAAATCTGTAGCTGAATACCTTCATTACATTCGGTCTCTCTGTGATGAACTTGCAATTGCCGGTGAACCTGTCACTAAGGCTGAACTTGTTGTGACAATCCTTAGAGGGCTTGGTTCTGAATTTCATGAGATTTTTGCTGCCATTAGAGCCAGAGAATCAACAATCACATTTGAAGAATTATATGAGAAGCTTTTAGACCATGACCTTTTCCTATAACATGAAGAAACCAAAAAGCCCCTCACCACTCCCATTACAGCTCAAATTGCTCAAACACCTCTGTCCACCCCTTCCCAAAACTCTAACAAAGGACATAATCCCAGAAAAACCAACCAAAATTCATACTCAAACAACCGTTCTCAAGGGAAACCTAGACCCATCTACCCACAACCAAATAAACCCACCCTTTACTGTCAATTATGTGACAAACCTGGTCATATAGAAAAAGTGTGTAGGTCTGCCTCTCACAACGACTTACAAGCCCGTGCCAACTTTGCAGCAAGACAACAACAACCTCAACAATCCCCCTGGATTGTTGACATTGGTGCTACACATCACATAACATCCGATGTTCACACACTGGACAATGCAATTGACTACACAGGACATGAGGGTATTGTTCTGGGTAATGGTACAAACATTCCAATTTCAAAAACTGGTAATGTAACTTTTCACACACCCGAATCTAAGTTTTCCCTCTCTCAAACTCTTTGCTCCTCTCACATTAACAATAACCTCATCTCTGTTTCTCGTTTCTGCCATGACAACAAAACCTCTATTGAATTTTTTCCCTTTCCTTTTGTGTGAAGGATCTGACTACAGGGGCATCGCTTCTACATGGACGGAGTAAAGATGGACTCTATTAGTGGCCACTATGAAACTCAATTTCAGCACCTAAATGCCACCTAACAATCTCTCCACAATTATGGCATCGTAGATTAGGTCACCCTAGTAAAAATGTACTTCATAATGTTCCCTTCCTAGTACGAGAGCTACATTTATTTGCGATTCATGTTGTTCCAATAAACGCCATCGGCTGCCTTTTGTCAAAAATTCATTACATAGTAACTTTAGAATTGCTTTATTGTGATCTATGGGTCCCTTCTCCCGTATCCTCTATTGATCAAAAAAGATATTATATCCTATTTGTAGATGAATTTACTAAATACATGTGGCTTTACATCCTCCAATCCAAAACTAACATACCCAATATCTTTATGACCCTTCATCCATTGCTAGAAAGACAACTAGAAACCAAGCTGCAATCCTTTTACACATTCCAACCTCTCAAACAATATTTCCAAACCCAAGGCATTCAACACCTTATTTCTCCACCATACACACCACAATGAGTGGCTCTAGTAGAAAGACGACATCGTCATATAACCGAAACCACTAGAACCCTACTCCATCAAGCCTCTCTACCATCAAATTTCCGGTCTTATGCTTGTCAATACGCAACATACCTCATAAACAGAATGCCTACCCCAAATTTAAACAACAAATCACCCTATGAAATACCTTTCCACAAAACACCAAACTATGAGAAACTAAAAGTGTTTGGATGCCTATGCTACCCTTGGCTAAAACCATACAGTAAACACAAATTTGACCCAAAATCCACACCTTGTGTGTACCTTGGACTCTCCAACCAACATTATAGCCACTTGTGCTATGACCCAAAAACAGCAAAGATCTACCTATCACGAGATGTCCTCTTCTTTGAAGAATCCTATCCCTTCTCAAACATTTTCTCACATCTCAAACCAAAAATAAATCCCAAATGGGAATACATTGAACCTTCAATTTCACAAACAACTACACCTCAAGCTACTGACCTACAACTGCCGCATCCATTCACAATAATACAAGTGAGTCACTCAAACAATAAGTCCACTCCATGTACAAGTATTGCCCCTGCAAGTCAATCAGGTAACAACATTGAATCTGTTTTGTCTCCTTCTTCTTCTTCTTCCTTGCTAACTAACCCTATTCAGTTACCCACTAGCTCCAAACCAATTATAACCTATCTAAGACGAACCAAAGTTGATCTTCCCATAAACCCGAATCCAAACCCCACAAACAGTACACAAAGCCTAAAAACAGTAGCTAAAAAATCACACCAATTCATCCCATGACCACTAGAAGCAAAGCCAAACACATCCAACCTCAACAAAATTGCACAACCATCAGCCCTTTAACCTTAACCCCTACAACCTATAAACAAGCCAAACTGATTCCCCACTGGAATCAGGCCATGAAAGCCGAATACGATGCACTTATTACCAACAAAACCTAGGAATTGGTACCATTTGACAATACTGATAATGTGAGAGATTGCAGATGGCTGTTTAACATCAAATACAATCCTAATGGCTTTATTGACAGATACAAGGCATGGTTAGTGGCCAAGGGATTCACACAGAGGCCTGGGATTTACTACCACAACACTTTCAGTGCCATAGTTAAACCAACAACCATCAGACTTGTCCTGACTCTAGCAACTTAAAAAGGTTGGGCTATCAATCAACAAGATGTAAACAATGCCTTTCTTCAAGGAAACTTATTAGGAACCGTGTACATGAGACAAACCCCCGGTTTTGAACACCCACAGTACCCATCACATGTCTACAAGCTACGAAAAGCAATCTATGGAATGAAGTAGGCACCAAGGGCGTGGTACACTGAGTTGAGTAACTTTCTAAATTCCAAAAATTTTTTGAAGTCAAAATCTGATACATCATTGTTTATATTACATCAAGGTTCTCTAGTGTTATATGACATTATCTATGTTGATGACATTATTATCAAAGGAAATTGTACATCAGAAATAGGAAGACACATTGACCTACTTTCTAAGAGGTTTTATCTTAGGGACTTAGGACCACTACATTATTTTTTGGGCGTGGAGGTAATAAAACTCAGCAATCAGACCATACTAACTCAACAAAAGTATGTACGGGACATATTACAAGATGTGAAGATGACTGACTGTAAACCGATGCCTACACCAATTACAACAAACAGATTTGCTTCTCAGCAAGACGGCACAATAGACAACACACTATATAGAAAGGACATTGGCAAGCTCCAATATCTAGTCTTCACAAGGCCTGATATGCCCTATGCCCTATGCCCTATGCTGTGAACAAGTTGTCACAAGCCATGCAGCAGCAACTATTATCTCATTGAACAGCTTTAAAACGGGTTTTACGCTACCTAAAAGGAACCTCACACTATGGGATCTCTGTAGCAAAAAAACTTCATGTAAGACTCTTAGCCTATTCTGACTCTGATTGGACTGGAGATCCTATTGATAGAACATCTACAACAGGTTACATAATCTACCTAGAGCAAACACCTATCTCTTGGTCATCAAAGAAGCAAAGGGCAGTATCAAGATCCTCTACAGAAGTAGAATACAGAGTAGTGGCTGCCACTGTCTCCGAACTTAGCTGGATTCGAAATCTTCTCACAGAACTAAGGCAACCACTCCCTGCAGCCCCAATAGTTTACCGTGACAACGTCAGCACTACCTAGATCTGTGCAAATCCAGTGATGCACAGCCGTATGAAGCATGTAGCTTTTGATTTTCACTTCGTCAGAGATCAAGTTCAAAACAAACAGCTTTCTGTTCAACATCTACATGCAGCAGATCAAGTTGCTGATCTTCTTACAAAACCTCTAACAAGGACAGCATTTCAACAACAATTTCCCAAGTTAGGCGTGATCGGCATCACCACTAACTTGCGGGGCGTACTAACCTAGCTGCCACTAATCTTAGCGTCACATATATTTGAATTTATTCAAATATTTATCTTATATGATTTTCCTTTATTTTAGGAACAGCTTAAGGAAACGTTTCCGTATATTCTTTTATTTAAATATTCTTCACCAACTGTGTATATATACACATGTAAATTCATTAATAGAGATCATCTTTTTTCAAAAATATTATTCCCTCTTTAATAATGCTCTAATTTATAAGTTTTTATTACACCACAACACTTTCAGTGCCATAGGCAAACCAACAACCATCAGACTTGTCCTGACTCTAGCAACTCAAAAAGGTTGGGCTGTCAATCAACTATATGTCAACAATGCCTTTCTTCAAAGAAACTTATTAGAAATCGTGTACATGAGACAACCCCCCGGTTTTGAACACCCACAGTACCCATCACATGTTTGCAAGCTACTAAAACCAATCTATGGACTAAAGTAGGCACCAAGGGCGTGGTACACTGAGCTGAGTAACTTTCTAATTTCCAAAAATTTTTTGAAATCAAAATCTGATACATCATTGTTTATATTACATCAAGGTTCTCTAGTGTTATATGCCATTGTCTATGTCGATGACATTATTATCAAAGGAAATTGTACATCAGAAATAGGAAGACACATTGACCTACTTTCTAAGAGGTTTTATCTTAGGGACTTAGGACCACTACATTATTTTTTGGGCGTGGAGGTAATAAAACTCAGCAATCAGACCATACTAACTCAACAGAAGTATGTACGGGACATATTACAAGATGTGAAGATGACTGACTGTAAACCGATGCCTACACCAATTACAACAAACAGATTTGCTTCTTCTCAGCAAGACGGCACAATAGACAACACACTATATAGAAAGGTCATTGCCAAGCTCCAATATCTAGTCTTCACAAGGCCTGATATGCCCTATGCCCTATTCCCTATGCTGTGAACAAGTTGTCACAAGCCATGCAGCAGCCACTATTATCTCATTGGACAGCTTTAAAACGCGTTTTACGCTACCTAAAAGGAACCTCACACTATGGGATCTCTGTAGCAAAAAAACTAATGTAAGACTCTTTAGCCTATTCTGACTCTTTAGCCTATACGTCAAAGATCAAGTTCAAAACAAACAGCTTTCTGTTCAACATCTACATGCAGCAGATCAAGTTGCTGATCTTCTTACAAAACCTCTAACAAGGACAGCATTTCAACAACAATTTCTCAAGTTAGGCGTGAAACCCCTAACTTGCGGGGCGTACTAACCTAGCTGCCACTAACTCTTAGTGTCACATATATTTGAATTTATTCAAATATTTATCTTATCAGCAGGATCATAGGAGTTACCTATATTCATTAATAGAGATCATCTTTTTTCACAAATATTATTCCCTTTTTAATAATGCTCTAATTTACAAGTTTTTATTACATCAAGATGACCAAATTTCCAAGAACTTCTATTTTCCGAAAAATCTTAGTTCCAGAAATCTTTTTGATAGAAAACGAAGTATTATTAAGAAAGAAAGAAGGTACAAATGAAGAGGACAAGAAGTCCTCTAATCAAACATAATTAAGAAAAGAAAAATAGGAAAAAGAAGCAAAAACTTAGCTCAACAGAGCATTCCAGTCCCTTTGTAAATCCGTAATAGAAACCCCTCTAAACATTCCATTCGCTGAGACCCATAGTGACGCCAAGAAGGTGATTCTATCCCATAAAAGATGAGGAGAGATGACCTTATTGTTGAAGACCCTAGCATTTCGCTCTAACCAAAGGCACCACAACGTTGCAAGAATTGCAGCATGCCAAAGAGCTCTATGTTCTTTGTTCCACCCAAAGCCCGTAAACTTGATAGAAATAAAACTACCTAGGTCCTGCGGGCATACCCAACTCTCCTCAAAATAGCCAAACAGTTTATTCCAAAGAAAACTTGCCACCTCACAGTGAAGAAAGAGGTGACTATTCGTCTCCGAGTTACCAAAGCACATCACACAAATATTAGGAGATAAAGCCTTACTAGGACGCCGGGTTTGTAGCAAATCATTGGTATTAATTCTGTTAAGCGCTGCTGTCCATACAAACGCCTTAACTTTAGACGGCACCTTGATCTTCCAGAAGGATCTAGATAAGACTATACAGTTCCTGTTAGTGCTTCTAGTCAAATATCTTAAAAGAGAAGAACACGTGTAGGAGCCCGAGGGATCTAAGTTCCAAGTTCTTCTGTCAGGGGTTGCAACAATACGAAAAGGAGCAAGAATATCCAGCAACAAAACAATATCATCAACAAGTGGAAATTCCAAGAAACTTGACCATTATGAACAACCCGAAAGTCAGAGATTCGGCCATTATGTAAAGACGATATACCATAGAGGCGGGGGAAGAGCTCACAAAAAGATGTCTCACCTATCCAGTTGTCCTCCCAAAAACGAAGGCGCATACCGTTGCCAACTCGAGGGGTAAGAAAAGTCGAAAAGGATGGGTAACCCTGGGAAATAAATTTCCAGGGACTAGCATGTGTTGCAACATTTCCGGGATTAGCATCCCATCCATTCTGTTGAACCACATATTTGCTCCTGATTACCCTGTGCCATAGGGAATTCGGTTCCAAAGGAAAATGCCAAAGCCATTTAGTGACTAAAGAGACATTTTTAGCCACTAAATTGCCTAGACCCAATCCACCTCCTCCTGTAATCTACAACACACTTCCCAACTCACCAAATGGTCCCTCTTGATCTCACCCTTTCCAGACCACAGAAAATCCCTCATAATATTCTCAATCCTCTTGGACACCTTGGTTGGAACCTTAAACAAGGAGAGATAATACAAAGGAATACTAGATAAGCATGCTTTAATAAGAGTAATCCTACCACCAAGAGAAAAATACACCCCTTTCCAAGTCTCGAGTCTTCTAGAGATCCTATGAATCACCGGATCCCAAAAAGATTCTGCCCGAGGGTTCCCCCCTAAGGGAACACCCAAATAAGTCAGCGGCCACTTGGACACTTCGCAACCCACCATCTATGCCAGGTTCCCAACGACACTGTCATCAATATTGATCCCTGCCAAACCGCATTTAGAGAGGTTAATACGAAGCCCTGATACAATTTCAAAAACTTAAAGCAGGGAAAGAACATTCTGGAAATTCTCCTTATCGTCGGGAAGGAACAGGATGGTGTCATCAGCAAACTGTAAGTGAGAGATCTCTACCTCCTCGCTACCAATCCTCAAACCTCTCACCTCTCCTACCTCCATCCCCCTAGAGAGCATCCGACTTAAGACATCCACTACTATTGTGAACAAGAAAGGAGATAGAGGATCCCCTTGCCTGACGCCGCGGGACCCTTTAAACCACTCTTTAGGCTCACCATTAACTATCGCGGCGAAGGCCACAGAAGAAAGACAGCCTCTTATCCATTTCCTCCATCTATCCCCAAAACCTTTACGGTTGAGGACCTTATCCAAAAAGCCCCAATTAAGCCTGTCATAGGCTTTCTCAAAGTCCAGTTTAAAAACTAGGCCTTTCTTCTTCCGACGCCTGACATCTTCCACTACTTCGTTAGCCATTAAGGCTGCATCCAGAATTTGCCTGCCCCCTACAAAGGCACTTTGGTTTTCTGAGATTGTATTAATGATAGACTTGTTGATGACATGGCATTGCTCTAAAGTTTCTTACCCTTTTTGGTGCTTCATGGATGCCTAATAGATAGAAGGATTTGGAATTTAGAATCTTTGGACACTTATAATTGCTCTTCTGTCTTTAAAATATTTGTCTGGAAGCTCAAATTTTGATTCTAATACAACAACAATCAAAGTCTTTTCCCACTAGGTGGGGTTGGCTATATGGATCAAGCGACACCAACATGTTCTATCTTTGCAAATTTCTAAGGTTAGGCTATTTACGGCTAAATCCCTCTTAATCGTTTCTCCTATTGTTTTCTTAGGTCTTCCCCTACCTCTAGTATTTTCTATTTGGTCAACTCCACGTACAAGAGCCTCTAACGGCCGTCTTTGTACATGACCAAACCACCTAAGGCGTGTTTTAACTAATTTTTCGACAATAGGTGCTACCCCAACTTTCTTTCTAATGTAATCATTCCTAAAATCCTATTCATTTTAGTGTGACCACTCATCCAACATATCATTTTCATTTTTGCCACATTGAATTTATGCTCATGCTGGCTTTTTATCGCCCAACATTCAATACCATACAGTAAAGCTAGTCTTATCGCTAAGTGATGAAATTTTCCCTTAAGCTTAAGTGACACTTATCTATCACAAATAACACCTGAAGCCTTCCTCCATTTCATTCATCCTGCTTGTATCCTATGGTTTACATCTTCCTCTATTTTTCCATTATTTTGTATTATCGTTCCCAAATACTTAAAACCTATGACTTCCCGCATGGGATGATCTCCAAGTTTCACCTCATTCCTAGAATCAGCGTCCCTAGCACTAAATTTACATTTCATTTACTCTGTTTTGCTTCGACTTGTGCGAAATCCATATGTTTCCAAAGCTTGTCTCCATCTCTCTAATGTTTTTTTTATAGAAAAGAAATATTATTGATGAAGAAAATAGAATACACAAGAGGAGGATAAGAGGTCCTCAAAGAGGAAAACTAAACCATCAAAATAAAACACCAAGGAGGAAACAAAAACATTAGTTCATAAGAGCCATCTCTCTAATGTTTCATTTACTTCTTCTTTGGAATCTCCAACCAGGCCTATATTGTCAGCAAAAAGCATACATCTTGGTACTGCCTCTTGTATATGTTCAGTGAGCAAATCCAATACCAAATTAAAGAGGTAAGGGCTCAAAGCTGAACCTTGATGTAGTCCTATGGTTATAGGAAAATCCTTCGTAACACTCCCTAGTGTTCTCACACAAGTCTTGACTCCATTGTACATGTCTTTAATTGCATGGATATAGGCCACACGTACTCCTTCCTTTTCCAAAGCCTTCCATAATACTTCTCTCGGTATTCTATCATAGGCCTTTTCCAAAACAATAAAAACCATATATAGATCCTTATGAGACCTCTGGTATCTCTCCATCAATCGTCTTAAGAGATATACTGCCTCTATGGTTGACCTCCCTGACATGAACCCAAATTGACTCTCTTTGACCTCCCTGGCATGAACCCAAATTGATTCTTTGTTTAAATCAAAGACTTGCTTCTAACCAAACATCCCAACAAGGTCTTATCACCTGATGTGTGGGTGATGTGTTTTAGAAAATTTGAGAAGAATAGTCATCTTCTTTTGCACTATGATAGCATGAGTGCCATGAAATGGCTAGGTATATAGTATATTTGAAATAAACTTTTTGGCTACTTTGAAGAGAATTGTGTCTACCCACCTGATTTTGGCACTTCCCTGGCTATCAAGTTTGGGGCCTTTGGGATGGATAAAGTGTATAAAGCATTTTATCCCTTGTGTAATCTCTTTATTTATTATCTTTCT
The DNA here is from genome assembly GCA_014851425.1 of Senna tora. Taxonomy (NCBI): domain Eukaryota; kingdom Viridiplantae; phylum Streptophyta; class Magnoliopsida; order Fabales; family Fabaceae; genus Senna; species Senna tora. The sequence goes on from CM026267.1 coordinate 47,803, forward strand.
TCAATAAATTTCTTTTTTAATAAAAAAAAGATCAAACTTCATAGTTTGGTTCATTAATTTTAAAAGCCTATTGAGTTTGATTTTCTACTACCCCAAGAATATATATGAAAAATCCCATCTCAACGAAATCTGAATAGCATAAAGGAGAAATTATCTTTGCATGTATAAGAAAACTAGTGAAGTATATATATACTATATAGTGCCATATATAATAACAATGAACATTACCGTGTGTATTACAAAGTTCTCCTCCAAACCCTCCCCTGTGAGACATCGCTGGATCAAAGGAAAAAAGAAGGAGAACAGTTAGTTCTATAAGGAAACAATTCTCAGATGATCATTGCAACACCTAATAAACAAGGAAAAAATACCGGAAGAGTGACAAATAGTGGCAACAAAAAAACAGAACAAGCATGCAAGAACAAAAAGAATATCAAAAGGAGGAAAAGACACTATGTACTAATATTAAATGATAACAGTACAACAGGCCATACTCAACATTAATTAAAGCAGAGTTGCTATCTAGAATCATTATCTACAATGCCAGAAAAGGGACAAACCAACAATATAATTAAACTACAATTTCTGACTTCTAAGTATAAATCAGAGTTATAAAACCATCAAATGAGAAGTTGTCATGGGGACTGCCATATGTGTTAAAAGTGAGCTACACAAATCATTTAGGAATTTAAAATACCCAAGAACTAGATTCATACTTACAGCCTTCACTGATGAGATGATATAGTCCCTACCAGGAGGGCTCAAAACATTGGATGGCAATCTTATCTTATAGAAATCGTCTTCTTGCAACAGCTTCTGTAATAACGGTGTCAAAGCTTTATATAAAGCTGATACGTCATCGGCTATTACAGACAAATATACAATAGATAGAATGGAAACAAATAATTACTTTGAAATTCTTCTGCTCAACTTCATTGAAACCATTCCTTGAAAACCGCAGCTTTGTGAGTGTCTGTGAGATAAAAATTGCATTTCAAACCTAAAGTAGAAGCGGAAGGCCTACAAGGCTATTGTGAAGCAAGCATACGAAGGAGGACAATGACATGAGAAAGGTGATTAAACTGTGAAGCACATAGCGTATATAAAATTTTAAAACTTTACATTAGTGACACTACTAAAGAAAAAGATAAATGGAAATATGGCATGTTATACTATTATTTTCTAAATCAAATATACTAAATTAAAAATAATTACTTTCTAAGTTTTCTGGTCTTTCATTCTATTTAGTTTTAGGCCTTCTTCCAAATTTTCAGCTATGTCGTGCTTGAACTATGCTTGGATCAAGTACCAACAGCATTGTGGGTGTCTATGCTGCACTGGGCGTGTGTTTTTCCTTTTTTTTTTACACTTTTGGGATGACATGTTTGGTACAGTGGTTGAATTGGGAGTGTAATTTCAGCATTTCTTTCTAATAAGAGGATTGTAACATGCTCTTCTTTTTTTCTTTTTTGATAGGGTAACATGCTCTTAAAATTTTAAACTCGGTTAAAAAAATAAAATTGATTAGAAAAATTATTACATGATCCACTTTTTGAACCAATTTATTTGTACTTAGTAGTTTTCAAAATTAATATAAATAGTAAAATTAAACACATTTTAAAAAAAAAAAAGCTTAAAAAATCTTTTTCTCGCCTATTCACGTTTTAAGCTTTTAAAAAAAAATTATTTAATATCCGAATTTTTATATACTTCAAGTTAAAAGTTAGTGTATTAGTTGAACAAGTTATAAACCCTAAATATCTCAATTCAGGACGTAGTAGAGAGTCTCAGGCGGAATATCTTAAATTCAACGAAGAACATAACCAACCAACCTGGCCGCCGTGATTCCAGGTCTTAAGGCGAGCAGAAAAGTTACCGGCATCGGAGAATTGGGAGTCCCCAAAAGCATGTTCAAGGTCGAACTGAATCTTAGAGTCTGAGCCGGAGTCAGAAAGCCTCTTCCTGGAGGTGAAAGTTGTGGTGGAAGGCGAGGATTGAATCCGAGGCGGTCCTCCCTCGAGGATAAACTCATCATCGTCGATGAGAAGCTCATCAGATTGGAAAGCTAGTGACGAAGTAAGCGAGAGACATACGATTAATGTTAGAACCAACTGGATTATACCCATTGTTGCGGTACAGCAGATACAGATCAAGCGCTCGCCGGACCCCTGCTTTTTAAAGCCCTAGTGGCAACGAATGAATTGTGCTTTTAGCCTTATTAGCCCTTTTGTTTTTTTAATCAGCTGAACAATCTAGGGTTTAGGGTTTTTTTAATAACTAGCTCGTGACCCGTTTGCACGGAATATATTTATAGATGTTTATATAAAAATTGTTATATTAATATAAATTAATATTATATATAAAAAAAAATTAAGTCAGTATTACAATTTGATGATGACAACAAAAAATACTACAACTTGACAAATAAAATAATTGTTACTTTTTTAAAAAAAATTCAAATTTATTCACTACTTAATTTTCATATCTTAAAAAAAAATATCCCATTTTTCATCGACTACTTCATCTCACCAAATAACCACCTCATTACATTTTTCAATCACTAACCAATCTCTATAAAATAACTATCTCCCATTTTTTTACAAAAACAAAAATATCCTTATTTTAATTTTGTATGGCTTATAAATTGATTTTAAAATATTATTTTTTCATAAATTAAATAAATAAAATCAAATAATAATAAATTAAATTAGTCAATTGTCCCATATTTTTTGTAAAATAATTTTAAAACTATAAATTTATATATATATATATAAAAAAAAAGAGGGAGAAAAATAAAAATATCCTTATGGCAAAAGTACTTTTCCTAACCCCAACGTTTGGGGGTCCTGTCAGTTTCGACCCTAACGTTTTTTCACTGTCAATTGTACCCCTAACGTTTTACGTTTCTGCCAATGTCACCCTTTTCACTAACACCGTCAAATATTTAACTTTTTTTGCTGACGTGGCGTCCTATGTGGCAAAACGTTTCTTTTTTCTGTCAATTGTAACTCTAACGTTTTACATTTCTGTCAATGTCACCCTTTTCACTAACATCATCAAATATTTAATAATTTTTGCTTACGTGGCATCCTATGTGGCAAAAATATCTGACTTGGTATATTTTTTTCCACATCAGATTTGCTACTCATCTTTTCCACATCAAAGTTGTGTCGTTTTGACCTCGGCCTATTCCTTCTAAAATATAACTCAAACGCTCGCGCTATTTTGCTCATAAAAACATCGGAAACGTTATCCATTCTCTATTTTAGGGTAACGTCTCCGACACAAAGTAGAGAATGGGTAACGTCTCCAACAAAGTAGAGAATGGATAACGTCTCCGATATTTTTTTGCCTATCCTTATTTTAATTTTCATGGCTTATAAACTGATTTTTAAATATTATTTTTTATAAATTAAATATATAAAATCAAATGATAATAAGTTAAATCAATAATTGCCCCAATTTTTTTGTAAAATAATTTTAAATTTGATTTATGAGTTTAAAAATTCAACCATTACTCAATTTTCATTTGTTTTGAAAAAAATATACCCCATTTTTTACCCACTACTCTATCTCTACAAATAACTACCTCATTACATTTTTTAGTTGCTACCCAATCTCTATAAAAAAATTGCTCCATATAATATTTTTTATTTAAAAATTGCCACACGATTTAATTAAAAATATATATAGATAAGAGAGAAAAAAACTGCTCCTTTTTTTTTTGAAAATCTGTCCCATTATTTAATTAAAAAAAGATATAAAAGAGAAAAAAAAAACTAAAATATTCTTATTTTAATTTTAATGGCTTATCTTATCAAACAAAATTTAATGGCTTATGAATTGATTTTTTAAATGAAACTCTTCTTCATATGAGAAGAGTATAAACCTTAGCCAAAGCTAGCGAATATTTTTACATTTCATGCAATGAAATGTTAAAAGACTCAAGTGTCCTCATAATTATTTTATTTTTACTATAAAAATAATATAATTAATTTTACAAAAAAATTTATAGTTTTATTATATAAATAAATAATATCATTATAAAATATTAAATTTATTATAAAAAACATTTTTTAAAGAAGGAAATGAGACTTAAAACAAAAAAATTGATGTATTTTTTATTCAAATAGGTATTTTCAGCATTTTACATTATTACCTCTTTTTTTCTTATTGTTTTTTAGCCAACCAACAAAACCATTACTGATGTAATATTTCTACTTTTCTTTTTGTTGCTAACCAACCGCGATAATGATATTCCCATTCTCATTCATTCAAACTTCTTTTTGGTAACCAAATGGGCCATGCATGTAACTCTGTGCATGAAAAATCTCTTGTTTATATGTCTACTAAAAATTAAAACATAATATTTCTATATTATAGAAAATAAAATCATAACATCAGCATAAATAATTATTTCTAATAAAAAGTTTATAAGCATATAGAATTCATATATAACAAAAAAAAGGCCAGAAGTGTCTTTTAGATTCCCTCTGTCTATTCATATATAATCATAAAAACTGTATGGTGTTTGGGTTGGACCGAGTTAAGTAGAAAATTTTGGCTCTAATCACTAAAAAGTATAACTTTTGGCATATTGATAAGCACTTGATCCAACAATTTGTATTAGAGCCAAGGTCAAGGTATTTTTTTTCCATCAGGGCATAGCTGAGAGGGGAATTGTTGGTCAAAATGTGGTAGCAATTGTCCCATGATAAAGCTCCGGGTAAAGACCAAGTGATAGTTCAACTGCATTACGCTAAGGCAAGGCTAAGTTAAGTAGAAAGAGTTATAACTTAACTAACAACTTTAGTTATTTGCATTGTGGTAAGCGCTCAATCTAAAAGTATTCAATTTATCATTTATGAAAAGAAAAACATTGAAATCACAACCCAACTGAACCCAATTGATCTCGTCCTAATTATCCGACATAATCTGATACATCAGGTTAGTTCGCGTTAAGTGAGCAAGTTAGATTTTAAAATTTTAACTTGATCCTAATTACTCTATTTGACTGATTCACCCGAATACGACTAATGATCGCCTCTATGTCCTTCATCACATATATATGTTCAAGAAATTGAATTTATATTTGAAATGTTTCACCATTTATGATGCATGGTAATATTAAAATAAAGTCATACCCGTAGTCGTATTTTTTTTAATATTAAAAAATGAATGAATAATGAGGATGAATATCAAAAGAAATTTCAAGAAATTCAGCACAAGAAACAAATGTCGACCATAAATTTAAAAATCAATCTCTTTCACCATAGTATATTACTAGAGGCTTCGCATGCACGTACCGTGCATGTAATTTATTTTTTTTAATTTTTAAAATTTTTGACATATTGAATTAGTGGTCTAAATCATAATTTATAAAATTATGATTATTATATTTTAAATTAAAAAAATAAAATATTAAATTATTTCAAAATTTAAAAATATAAAATAAAATAATTATTATATTTAAAATAATAAATGGAATCATGGGAAGTTATCATTCTTATTTTCTCTCACCCATGATCTCCTCACATCATATTTTTATTTTATTTTTTAATTAACTAATTGACTATTTTAAGAGATCATTGACGGGAAGACCCCACAGCCATATTAATATAGATATTTACACACTCTCTCTTCTATTATTGCTTATATAAAAAGTGATATTCTGTATTCTCTCTCTATTGTGATTGGTCATTTAAACACTTTTTGTCACGTGTCATATTTATATTGGGGAACTGAATGTAATGGACATAAGAAAATGGACCTAAGTTTTTTCCTAAAATTTCATATGTATACATAATCATGTTCTAATTTGTAAATCTCAAGATTTTTAATTCAAATCAATTAGTATCTCAAGTCAACTCAATTTAATTTAATCTTAAATAGTAATTCAAATCAAAACATTTATTTGATGAGTAATTATTTATAGCCAAGAATTGATCTCAACCGTTGATTTAGAAGCATGTTAGATTTCTTCCAATGATGACATGGCTGAATTACAAAAGATGACACTCTTGTCACATGTCCAAAAATTGCTTCATGTATTCTCCTTTAATATATTATATAGATATTTTTTTTGGCATGGGGTTTTATTAATAATCGAATTAAACTAACTAAATGATTAAAAAAATTATCAAATTCAATTTGTACATTGGATATCAATTTCATTTGGTTGATTTTTTGACAAATTTTTTTAAAAAATTACTATTTTATTATCTTCAATTTAAACCTTAAAAAATAAAAATAATTATTCCTAACAATGAAAATCAACAAACTAAAGTTATTAGTACAATATTCCAACATTACAAACTTAAAATTACAATCTAACTTCATAAAACCATAAAAATCAGCTTCATAAAATATTTTTAAAAAATTATAATCGATTGGTTTGGCTCGGTTCGGTTGGAATTGGACCTCATTCATCAACCGAATCGAACCAAATCGGTTGTCAAGAAAATAAACCAATCCATCCAATTATGTAATCGATTTTGATTGGTTTTGTCAATTTGGTTTGGATCGGATCGATTTGTTCGATTTTGGTCACCCCTAATGAGAATATTAGCCATTTGATTTTTTTGAGTTTGATATAGGTAAAATTGTTATTTTATTTATATTTATTTTGTTTCAATTTTTATATTAAAGATAATTATATTGAGACCCCAAAAAAAATAATTATTATTTTTATTTTTATTCTATTTTTTTCTCAAATAACTTTATCAATCAAATTTAAAGAAAAAATAAAATATTTTTTAGAATAAAAAATTAATTTAATACATATTATATTATTTAAATAATATATAAATATTTTAATCAAAATAAATATAATTATAACTTAAATATTATCTTGTTTCAAAAAAACTTATATTATAAATGATAATTTCTCCAAAATAGAATTAACTTATAGCTTATATTACCATATCACATTAACACATCATTTTAAAAAAAAAACAATTAAAATATAAATTGGACAAAAAAGTCAATTTTAAATTATGGCGTTAAATATAATTTTTTTAAAAAATAATATTAAATATAATAAATAGTATAAAATTTTATTAAAGATATTTTTATTTTAAATTATTTAAATTTTAGTTAAAAAAACTCCAACGCTCTAAATAATATATTGTTCACCAATTCAGAAAAAAATAGTTTTTCTATTATGATTAGGGATGATGATGGGTAGAGTATGGGAAGGTACTATAATTCTCAGATTCGGACCCAAACTTGAATGGGTATCAAAATCAACCCCCATCCCTGGACTATATGGGTAGTTAAATCCCATACCCGGACCCAGACTCAAAAAAATTTGAAATAAATTATTATTTTATTAATATAAAATTTATTTTTATCAATTTTTGTTTATCTATAATCACAAAAAATAAAAAAATTAAATCATAAATATAAATATACAATTAAATTAATTTAATATCTAAAAGATATTTAATATTTTTTCTTAAAATTATATATTTTCTCAATACAAAAAAATTTAAAAATAATACTTTATATATATATAAATAAATAAATATTATTGCGAGTAGGGTTTTAACTAGATCCGAACGCATTGACTTTGTACCCAAAGACATAAAATTATCCCAAATTACTAAAGGAGATAGGTTACTTTTCTCCGCCCCGCCCCAGCGAAGACTATCTAGAACCTTGTCTCGAAGAAAAAGAGTTCTATCCGGGCCGAAAAAAAGAAAAAAAGAGTTCGATCTGGACGTGGGAACAAAAATACCCTTGGATTCGTATCATCAACTTTCCGACAGTAGAAACGGAGAAATCGAGAATTTCAGGCGATCGCGATGTCTTCCCAAAATGGCTATGAGAGCCACCGCCATCAGCCGCAACAGCCGCAACCTACTGGTAAATATGATTGTCTTTTATTAACGTGCTTTATTTGGCTTCGCCTGAGGCGTATTCGGTTAGCACACTTTATCTGTATATTAATTTATTTTGGCTTTTTCATTGGCATGATTTGAATTTGTTTCAATGAAATTTTACTTTTTTTTATGATTATTTAATGAGTTTGGCAAGCTTGGTTCCGCAGGTGAAGAGCACGATTATGGCGTGAACTGTGAAACCATTACTGAAGTGGGATGGTACGTTCTTGGAGAGAATCAACAGCAGGTGGGCCCCTATGCGTTCTCAGAGCTGCGCGGTGAGTTATTGCAGCACTCTTGAAGACTGTTGCTAATCCACAAGTGTTAAATTCCTGAAATTAGCTCTCATAGTAATGTTAGCTGATTGCATTATTTCTGTATCAATGTTCAACAGAAGAAAGTTGTAGAAGGGTCCTCTGTTTTAGTCCTGAACTGATTTTGTGGTTTTCTTATTTCTTCATTTTGCTCTCGCACCCCAAATTTATCAATGCCTTTCTTCTTCCTTCTTGAATTTCAGTTCTACAATATGTGAATAGCTCGATTTCAGACTTTCAGGACAATTGTTGCATGTTGAAAATCTCTATTTAGCTTATTTACTTCGCCTGGACAGAGCATTTCTCAAATGGATATCTTTCGGAAGATACGCTTGTATGGTCTGAAGGAAGAAACGAATGGCAGCCACTGTCCACAATTCCTGAGCTGTGGGAAGGAATTTATCAACAGGGATCTGATTATTCAACTGCAGGTATACTTATTCTTTCCCTCTACCTCTCTCAACTTTCATTTGTTTTATTAATGATGATTTTACTGAGTCTCTATTTTTAGTGTCCACCCATGATAATGAAGAGTTTGAGAGATGGCAGAATGAGATTAAGGAGGCAGAGGCGCAAGTGGAAGCGTCTGAATTTGGATCTGTTTCCTGTAATGTTGGGGCTGAATTAGGAGGAGGTGAATCTGGTAGACCTTTGACACCACCTGAGGGTGAAGAAGAATTTACTGATGATGATGGGACTAAATATAAGTGGGATAGGAATCTTAGGGTCTGGATTCCTCAGGTTGGTGCATGGCATTTATATTCTTCTCAGTACTTCTTAAGTAATCTATTTTTTGGTGACATCTGTGACGTTCCCATTTTTACTTGAGTAATAGGATTTACTGAATTTTAGCTTCGAGTTTAGGTTAGGTTCAATTAAGTCCTTCAACTTCTAAATGTTTCTAGCAGCTTCTATGAGGTGTGGGGTACTGATCAGGTGAATTTGTTTACCATTTTTAGTGAGATATCGTATCACAAATATGAACAAGTAATTGCTTCTTTATTTGCCATTTTTCTTTCAATTGATATTTAAGTTTTTGAGTTGTGGCTTAGAAAGGGATGAGCATAAAGCAAGTAGTAACTTGTTTTGCAATAATAAAAACTTTCTAACAACATTAATATTTATAATACTAAACTATATTTGAAAATTGAAGTGTCATTTCAACATTTCCGCTCGCAATGTTGACATCAATAAAATTGAAAGCAGTGAGAGATGCCTCTTCGTGTGATGCAAGTAAAACAAGTACTTTTTTGTCCTAAACAAAACAAATTAATACATAATTCAGAGGATTTGCTCGAACCACTTTTGAAAAATACATTTCATATGATGTTATATCTTGTGCGAGTATTCTGTTAGGAATACTGTATGTTAAAATGTACTTAATTCTTCATTTGTTGATTGTGGTAGTTGTTCAATGTTCATTATCCTAGAGGTTGTAAGGTTGGAAATGGTCATTTCTTTGTTTGTTGAGGGTAAATCTTCAGAACTCTTTGCATTTCATAAAAAAGAAGTTCTCTTCCCTCTAAATTTCTAGTAAACAGCTCCCCTTCAACCATCTTGTATTATTTTGTCTGAGGTTCAATTTGATCATGTATTCATAAAATTTGAATTAAGCTGGAGTCTGGAGAGTCTACTGTCACTAGCCTATGTACTCATGCATATATGTCAAGTAACGACTTTTATTCATCTCAATCACGCCCTTGCATTTTGCTAGGACCATGCCAAGATTGTTGTTTTTCTAATGTACCTTTAATCAATTTAACATGTTATAGGAGTACACATCTGGCAGCAGTGAGCCATATGGGGTTGAAGAGATGACTTTCTTGCAAGAAGAGGAGGTTTTTCCCTCATTAACTGGATCTGATGATTCTTTAAAGATTGAAGATGATTCAAAATTAAGCATTTCAGTGGCTTCCACAAAGGAAGAAGTAAATATGACCAATGTTGTAGAAGGAAAGAGTGATGGAAAGAGGAAGCTTTCTGATAAACAAGATGAAAAGAAGGTAATCCTCTCTGTTTCATCTGGTGTATTTAGAAGGCGCCCTTTTTATATTTTTGTTGCTTTTAGAAACCAAGTTATTTCTTTGGAAACTGAATGTCTTTGACCCTATTCTGTTTCAGGAAGCTAATAAACCTCCAAATAGTTGGTTTGAGTTAAAGGTCAATACACATGTCTATGTCACTGGGTTGCCTGAAGATGTTACCTCTGATGAAGTAAGCCTTATTCATTGGCCTACATCACCTTTAGTATTTCTTATTGCAAGATAATAACGGGGGAATATGTTGCAGGTTGTGGAAGTATTTTCCAAGTGTGGAATTATAAAGGAGGTATTATCTTGTTCCTATAATCTATTCAATAATGAAAACTATAGAATTCAAGCATGTTTCATGTGCATGCATTACCTTTGTCAGTTTTAAAATACCCTTCAATTGTCTGGGATATTTCTATGAAGTAAACCCTATTGACACATTAATATCCAACTAATGCCAAATTGACTCTGCAGTTCATCCTAAACTGCCAATTAAAATTTCATTGCATCAAAGAGAAAAAAATTGTTGAGTATCATGCTTGTCCTTTTTTCTGCTTTTATACTGCAATGGTTTGGCTGATTGAATAATCTTGATAATGAGTTTGGAATGTAGAACTTATTTCCCCTTTTCTGGGCACATGTCCAGCTTATACCTAACCCAACCAAAAATGTATCACACCAGGCCAAGCAGCTCTATGAGTTAGTTGTGTCTAACAGTCCTTTGAGACTGACCATTTTGTGACCAAATTTATTATACAATGCATGATTATAGGCCATTTTGATATGAATGTATGATTATAGGACCCTGAAACCAAAAGGCATCGTGTCAAGCTCTATGTTGATAAAGAGACAGGAAGAAAAAAGGGAGACGCATTGGTTACATATCTTAAGGTAATTTTTTCTTATTTTGTTTTGCTTGGGACATTTAGTTGTTGTCAGGTTTTCCATTATGTTTGTGTAATCTAGGAACCTTCAGTGGCTCTTGCAATTCAAATATTGGATGGAACCCCTCTTCGCCCTGGTGGCAAGATTCCTATGTCTGTCACCCATGCTAAATTTGAGCAGAAAGGTAATCTTCATCTAATTATGAATCTTTCATGTGATAGTTTCTATTTTTTTTTTCCACTTTGTGTGCATACGTATTGTGTTTCATCAGTAATTTATTTATTATTGGATCTCTTTTGCTTGATGGTGCTTTCTTCAAACTTGCAGGAGACAAATTTATAGCCAAGCAAGTAGACAATAAAAAGAAAAAGAAATTGAAAAGGGTCGAAGAGAAGATGCTTGGATGGAGTAAGCGAAGTTTTTCTATTTTCACAATTTGTTAATTTAGAAAATTGACTGAGTTTCTAGCCAATTTGAACTTCACTTTGCTATAGATCTTAATGATAGACTTGTTGATGATCTTGCTCCAGTGTTGGAAATTCTTGTTCTTTACTGTGACGGCTCTCTCCAGACCATGAAGGATTTGGAACTTGGGTTCTTTGAGCTCTTATTCTTGATCGTCTTTCTTTAAATTTTTATTCAAAGTACTATTATTTCTTCACTCCCTTTGTCTAAATATTTCAAGAAAACCAAGGCCCCTATGAATAGCTGTACTTAATAAAATTAATACAAATTTCTATAAAAAATATAATTAATACAAATGATTTACTTCAGATTTGAAGACCGCCAATGCCTTATTACTTCATGATTTTGTGTTGTGTTTCAGAAGTTCAAAGATAAATAATCGTCTTTTGATTCTTTTCTTACATTGTGAAGTAGCTTGGTTTATATGGAAGACTGCTGGTTTCTTTGAGAAGAGTTAGGTTTGTTTAGGTATTAAGTTGATGGGCGTTTGGGAGGCAAAAGAGGTGTAAAGCTCTTTGGCATTGTACAATCTTTGTTGGTTTGTGGTGTCTTCAATTAGAACTGAGTGATAGAGCACTCAATTCAATCACCATTTCCTTTGCCACATATTTTGTGGGAGAGGGTTATTTTTATGTTCTCTACTCCTCTTTCCGTCTGCAAATGGCTTTTCTAAGGGAGTGTGCCTTGGGATTTGCTTGCTCTTTTGTAATATTCTCTCTTCTCCTGAATAAGCTCTTTTGTAATATTTGGAACTTGGTAGTAGGATCAAGAACAAGAAAATTAAATTCTAGTTCAATTATCTACCCATTAGTATGTGTGAGAGTTCAGAGATTTGAGAGAATGAATTAATTCTATATTACATTGTGAATCAGAACACCCTATATATGTACATAGAATCACCTACTCAGCCACCAATATTAAATGCTAGCAACAGTTCAGCCACCAACAAAGAAAAAAAATACATCTACCTTTCAGCCTATATACAACCTCTACATAGAAAAGATAAATATTCTCACACTCCCCTCAAGTTGGAGAATGTATATCAATCATTCCCAACTTGCTTACAAAAGACTCAAATTGACTTCTAGGAATAGCTTTAGTTAGGATGTCAGCAACTTGCTTTTCTGTGGCAATATAGTCAACTTCTATGACATGTTGATCTATATTTTCCTTGATGAAATGACGCTCGATTTCCACATGCTGGGTTCAATCATGATGAATAGGGTTCTTTGCCATGCTTATGGTAGCTTGGTTATCACATCTCAACCTTACAGGACAAGATAGATAAAGTTGAAGTTCTTCCAAAAGTTTTTTCAACCACTATCCTTCGCAATCCCATGTGCTAAAGCCTTAAGTTCAGCTTCAGCACTACTTCTAGAAACCACTTGTTGCTTCTTGCTTCTCCAACTTACCAAATTACCCTGAACATAAGTGTAATATTTAGAGGTTGACAACGATCGGTGAGAGATCCAGCCCAATCAGCATTGGAGAACACATCAACACTTCTACTTGTACCTCTTTTAAACAGAAGACCCTTTCCCGAAGTCATTATTAGGTACCTTAGAATTCTATTCACTGCTTCTTGATGTTCCTCAATTGGGTTATGCATTTACTGGCTGACTGAACTTACAGCAAAGCTTATGTTAGGTCTGGTATGAGATAAATAGATTAGTTTTCCAACTAACCTTTGATATCGACCTTTGTCAACAGGATCAGAATTTTCTTTGGACCCAATTTTGTTGTATGGATCCATAGGTGTATCAGCTGGTTTGCAATCCAACATACCGGTCTCCTTTAGAAGATCAAGGATATACTTTCTCTGAGGGATATAGATTCCTTGAGAGGATCTAGCAACTTCCATTCCCAAAAAGTATCTAAGAGGACCTAGGTCTTTAGCTTCAAACTCCTGGTTCAGCACACCTTTCAACCTTTCCACTTCTTTTTCACAATTTCCAGTGACAATTATATCATCAACATAAACTATGAGAATAGTTATGAGATTACCTAGAAATCTTTTGAAAAATAGTGTATGATCAGATTAACCTTGATTGTACCCCTGCTTCCTTATAACCTTGGTAAACCTTTCAAACCATGCCCTAGGAAACTACTTTAACCCATAAAGGGATATGTTAAGCTTGCATACAAGCTTGCCTTCATTTTTAAGACCAGGTGGCACTTTCATGTAAACTTCCTCTTCCAAATCCCTATTGAGGAATGCATTTTAAATATCCACTTGAAGAAGATTCCAATCAAGATTGACAGCAAGAGAAAATAGAACCCTAATTGGGTTGAGTTTAGCAACTGGAGCAAAGGTCTCTTAATAGTCTAGACCATAAGTTTGAGTATAGCCACGTGCAACCAATCTAGCTTTATACCGATTTATGCTCCCATTTGCTTTATACTTGATATTGAAAATCCATTTGCAACCAACAGGATGCTTGTCAGGAGGTAGATGAGTTAATTCCCAAGTTTCATTCTTCTGAAGTGTCCTAATTTCCTCATTGACAACTTCCTTTCATCTTGGATGTTGTAGAGCTTCATGAATACTGTTTGGTAACTCCTCTTTGTCTAGATTAGAAACAAATGTCTGAAATCTAGGAGAAAGCTTCTCATAGGAAACAAAATGTGAGATAGGATGCAAAGTACAAGACCTTAGACCCTTTCGTTTCACAATGGGAGGAGATAAGGCATCATTAGAACATTCATCAGAGATAGCAAGATTAGGAGCAATGTTACCTTTTTCAGGAGGATGAGGATCCGAGGAAGCATCTTGGCAATGTACAGGGTCTTCCATCTCATCTCTTGTCTCATCTACTTCTTCTTTGTCTTCATCTCCCCCTGCTTGTGAGTCCTTTTTCCTTCTAGAATAAACCTTCAATTCTTTCTTTGATTCAGGGATGATAGGAGTTGGACTAGGCTCAGGAATTGAACTAAGCTCAGGGTTCTCTGAATCAAGTATGGCAAGCATTGGACTAGGTTCGGGGTCAGAAAACTGATATTCTAACTCAATTATGCTAGGTGCAAAGTGCAATCTCCACCTAATATTAGTTTTGTCATAGTAGGGAGTATCTTCCAAGAAGGTAACATCCATGGTGGTGAAGGCTCGATTTTTGGTAGGACAAAAGCATTTGTACCCTTTTCAAACAGATGAATACCCAATAAAAATGCACTTAGAGGCATTGGGATCAAGTTTACTGTGCATGTGGAAGCTTTGATTATGTACTTATGCTGTACAACCAAAGATTTTTGGAGGAAGATTGGCGAGAGCCTTATAGTGAGGTAAAAAATTTGTGAACACTTTGTAAGGAGTAGAAAAATCAAGGACCTTAGAGGGTAACCTATTAATGAGATAAGCAGCATATCGATAAGGGACATTATAGATAAAGAGAAGAGCACGAGCAGTTTCAAGAAGGTGACGGGCTTTTCTTTCAGCTATTCCATTTTGTTAAGGGGTTTCAACACAAGAACTTTGATGAATGATGCCATTTTCAAGTAAAAAATTGCTCAAAGTGTTGTTAAAAATTTCTCTACCATTATCAGTTTTAAAAATTTTAATGGTAGTGTTGAACTGATTTTTCACCGTGGAATAGAAATTTTTGAAAGCACTCGTAGCTGCTGATTTTTCTTTTAAGAGATACACCCAAGTGATTCTAGAATGATCATCAATAAAAGTAATGAACCATCGAGCCCCAGAGATGCTTTTAAGTTTTTATGGCCCCCAAATGTCACTATGAATGTGAGTAAAAGGTGCTGAGGGTTTATAAAAGGTTCTAGGATAAGAAGAGCGACAATGCTTAGCAAGAATACAACGGGTACAAAGAAAGTCATGAGGATTTTTATTCAAGAATAAAGAGGGGTATAATTTTGATATATACACAAAGTTTGGATGGCTCAACCTATAGTGTAACTTCATGACATCCCCATCATTTGTTGATGCAACACCAAATATACCATCGACAAAGCATTGTTTGCTAAAAGCAACCTTCTTGTCTACATCAATCCTATATAGGCCATTTTCTACCCTAGCATTGCCAATTATCTTCCCTAAATCAAAATCCTAAAAGGAACACAAAGATGGAAAAAACTCCGCTTTGCAATTAGAATCATGAGTCATTTTCCCAATTGAGTGATTGACAACAAATTGCATTTCAACTTTGGGACAAAAAGTACTGACTTGAGAGTGATAGAATCAGATAAAATAACTTCACCAACCCCAGCAACATCAGATAATGAGCCATTAGCTATACGTACCTTATAACTTTGAGTATAAGGGTACCAAGTATTGAATAAACTACTCTCACCTGACATATGATCAGAGGCAGCAGAATCCACAATCCAATATATTGAAGGATTTGGAGAAGCATGACAAGCAGTTGGAAAAATACCTTTTTCTCCTGCTCGCCCGGTTGAAATAATATGAGAATTACCTTGGTTATGGTGAGTGAGAAGTGTGATTGAAGTCTCGATGCCACCTTTGCTAATAGTTTTCTTGATGGTTGAGTATCCTGAAAAAGCCATGTCTGCTGGAGAAACAATGTTGAGGGTTTGAACTAAGTCAGAGAGACACCAGCAAAGCAAGAGAGAACACTTAACGACAAAAAAATAGTGAGGCCGAAATGGTCTATTGGAAATGGATGATTGGCCATCTGAACAAGGAAAAGAAGGCCAATGAACAATACACAATAGCAGAAGAAAGATTACAAATCAAGTATTGAGGAGGTTTGTTGGTGAAGTGTGTGGGGTCTGAACATAAGCTGAGAAAACCCACAAAGAAACACCAACAGAGAAGATGCTCAATATATCAGAGAGAGACACCACCAACACAGAATTAACTGTGATGACAAAAGTAAATCCAGAGAAAATGTAGGACAAGAGAGGATCCCACCGGAAACAAGAAAAAAAAAACGCTTCTGAAAAAACAAGATTGGACCTTCCAGGAAAAAGTCCCAGTTAAGACGCCAAAAATGGCTGGGAATGACCAAAAAACGCCGGAAATGATGAAATTCCCAGAAAAAGAGGTTCACGCGCCAGAGCATGAAAGTTTCGGCGAAGCTGACGGCGGCGCGTGAGATGGCGGACGGTGGCGGTGAAGACCGGGTTTTGCCGCGCCGGCTGTGATGATCCCTATGGTGGTGAGACTTAGAAGGCACAGAATCAATGGGTTAGTGTTCCAATATCGAAGAAGGAACCGGAAAAGTAGCGCTAGTGACTTGGAAAAGAAGGCTATTGTCTCGAAGAAAATACTCAGCACTATGGATCAAAGAGTGCTCTAATACCATGTGAGAGTTCAGAGATTTGAGAGAATGAATTAATTCTATATTACATTGTGAATCAGAACACCCTATATATGTACATAGAACCACCTACTCAGCCACCAATATTAAATACTAGCAACAGTTCAGCCACCAACAAAGAAAAAAATACATTTACCTTACAGCCTATATACAACTCTACATCGAAAAGATAAATATTCTCACAGTATGATTCCTTAAAAACAGAAAATTCCTTAGGCCTTAGGGATTCATTTTCTCTGTATTGACCAAAACCTTTGAACTTCATAGTTATGTAGAAAAGAAAGACAATAGAGACATTGAAAGACCTAAACCTTGATGCATCAACCATTGCCTGCCCTTAAAGAAACCAAAGATTTAAAAGAACCATATGGCCATATCCTTGAAAAATAAATGTCCAAGGGCTCGTACAAATAAGATCTTGTGAATCATGTCTTGCACCTTAATATCTTGTCACACTACTTTCAAAAATGCTGAAAAGTGTGGTGCATGGATAGAACCCACCTGTAGGATTCTGGGAACTGCTAAAAACAGGAACAAAACAGTACCAAGAGGACACATATATGGATAATACTCAGTGAATGATATTATAATAAAAGAAAGGGATACTGTGAATATATTCTTGCAGTTCTCTGGTGTATTTGGTTGGAATGGAATGCCAGGATCTTCAATAACAGATTCCTCCCACCTCATCTTCTGTGGGATAGAGTAACCTTTTTGGCTTCTTTGTGGGTTTCGGCCCATGGAATGTTTAGAGGGGTCTCCATTATGGATCTTTAACGGGACTGGAGGGCTCTTATGAACTAATATCTTTGTTTCTTCCTTCGTGTTTTCTTTTGTTGGTTTAGTTTTTCCACTTTGAGGACTCCTTGTCCTCCTCTTTTGTATTATTCTTTTTCTTCCTCAATAATATTTCTTTTTCTATCAAAAAAAAAGAAGGGATACTGTGAATATATGATAAAAGGCTCACTAGTACCCTATAGTAGAGAACACTCAGAGAATAGAAGGTAAAAGCAACAATGGCAGAACAATAAAATAGCCCCGACTTTCGAGAGGTCAGGTCTCTCCCAGAGAATTCCCTAATTCAAGCTTGCCTCGCACTGACTGCCCCCAGCACCTATAACGGTGTCAAAGGTCTTCGCTGAATTCCTATTTTGCCCCTGCAGTAAAATCTTTGCCAGCTGGCCCATTTCCCTTATCCTTTCTCCTAGCGTAGGTGTTACAAATTTCAGGCCCATCATGCATCAACCACATTGTCAAACCTGAAGTGTGAAGGACCTTATTTTTAACCTTAATAGTGAGAAATCAAGCAGGAAATTCCAATTAAGAACTTGTCCTGGCATGAAGTAGCAGCAAGATTAAATTTAAAATTCCTAATATGAAGGTCCTATGTAAATTTATCAAAGCCTTTCATAATCGTAGTGTCCCAACTCCCATGCAATATCTCATTAGGGAATATACTTTTTTATCTAATTTGAAGAGAATACTTTTGATCTTGCCTCCTTCCTAGCTATCAAGTTTGTGGCTTTGGGAGGGATAAGGAACATAATCGTTTTGGCAATGTACAGTCTTTGCGACTTTGTAGTGTCTTTGGCTTGAACGGGATGCAAGAGCCTTTCACGATAAATTTCTTCCACCTCGTCTTTGGGAAGGAATCACTTTTTTTTTTTCACAGTGGGACTCTTCAAATGGTTTGTTTATTGTTTTACTTGTTGAGGACCTTTTGTCCTCCCTTTTTTGTAATCTCTTGTATTTACTCTTTTTCTTCAATAAATTTCTTTTTTTATATATATAAAAAAAGTTGCGCACAACCACAAGGAAGGGTTGTAATCTAGGTTTGTACCACAAACAGAAGTAAACTGCAACTGTACCACAATCCTTGAACTTCATCTCTCATATACTTTTTACAACCTGACCATTTATTACGTCCAACTTAGTCTCTTGAAACAATTACATTTTGGCGGCCTTGGATATAACATGGTTGAAAAGGCTTTGTTTTTTGTTGTTGTTGGATATAACTTGCTTGACTCTCCTCATCTTGCCCTGATTGCCCGATTCATCGTCACAATTTGCTGACCTGCCTACCCTTCTCCATAATTTGCCAATACAACAAGCTTTTATAATTTTGTCTTAAACTGGTTCGTCTAGCAGACACAGATTTTAGGAGACTTCATCGTTGAAAACTTTTATCTCATCTCATGCAAAGGAACTAATTTAACACCTGTCAGTTGTATGATACATTTATCTTTGAACTGATTTGAGGGTTTGACATGCATTTTCATGATTGATTTTCTTATCTACAATGCTATTCCAGTGGTGACATGACTCTTGTAATATGGTTCAGGTGGTCGTGATGATGCAAAAGTTTCAATTCCGGCAACCATCATCCTTCGTTATATGTTCACACCTGCTGAAATAAGGGTTGGAGGCTGCCAGCATTCTCTGTCCCATTTTTTTGATAGAAAGTTGCTACATGAGTGACCATACCCATCCCTTATTTGGAATAGGACTCCTTTAGTAACCAGCGCCCTGATAAAGAATTGAACTGCTCATGAAGTTTGACATTCTAAAAAAATTCTTAATAATATTGAGTTAGTTACTTTCAAGTTATAATTTCTATTACTACTACTTATGCCAAAGAACCAAAGCAGATAGGATTTTCTGTTTTCCTTCTCTTGCAGTCACTTTCAGAACTCCCATCTAAGCTTAATTGATTCTCATGCTGAACATTTGCTGATATTTCCTAATGTGTGCAGGCTGATGAAAATTTGCGTTCAGAACTAGAAGAAGATATTAAAGAGGAATGTCTAAAGCTTGGTCCTGTGGACTCGATCAAGGTAATTTATTCATCAGTGAAACAATTAAAAAGGAAAAAAAAAAAGAAAGTCTTGTTTTTCGTTTAGCAATTGCTAGCACAAACTGTAGTGCGAGTACAAGTATTCCAACAACTTATCTAGAATTCTACTTTTTAAAATTGCATCCTTAAATAAATAACATTTTGACAGTTAAAAGAAAGCATAAGAATACTCATAAATAGAATAGTTTGTTACTATTTAGCTTACATGTTTTCGGTTGTTTCTCTAATCAAAGTATGAGTTATATCTAGACAAACTGTAAATATAAAATTTTTCAATTTTGTGTCATGTATTTTCTTTCTCTTGTACAGTAAAAAAATGTTTTCTCGGTGAAAAACAACAACAAATAACCTTTTTCCACTGAGCGGGATTGGCTATATGGATCCAATAATGCAAATGTGTTCAGTCTTTGCTCATTTCACTAGTTAATTAAATTACTACTTTCTATTTCATTAGTATTTGGTTTTATTAGTATTTTATTCATATTGTTTAGTGTAAAGAAAATCGTGGTTTTTGAAATTGGACAAGATCGGCTAGTACACTGGTCACTTTAACCAGTCCAATGACTGGCTGGGGCTGGATGCCTGATGCCTGATGCAAAAAGCAGTGAGTGGAATTCAGACATCCAACTCTTTACGGAGAGTTAACCACTGCTTTAAGCTGTCATTTTCAGCAACATATTTTTTGTTCTTACCTTCTGAATACTAGCTCTTGAACCCCGTCTCTGCAGTTTCAGCCAAAATGCTGAACCACAAAGGCAGAAGATAGCCAGTATTTTCAGCAACATATTATTAACGATGATGGTGTGTTTGACATTTATGTTAGTGCGATGAGATAGTGATACCCTCTAGCTAGCTGTAAATTCTTTTTCTAATAAGATTTCTTTTATCAAACTGTTTCTTCCTGAATGAATCACGTAGACCAGAATTCCTATTTTTAAATTATGCAGAATTTCCTAATTTAAATCACAAACACTTGTTATTGTTTCTAAACTTACACAGACCACCCTTGTTTAAATTTTCCACCGAAAAAAAATTGGCCAATCATTCAAGGAGTCTATCTGTAAACCTCCTAACATTGGAGCTCTGTGCAATTTCATCAAACAAAAGGAATAGATTTAATTCTTCTTTTATTCTTCCACCTGCTCTTTTCTCTTAATTTATCTAAGAAAGCAAATAAACAATATCATTCTTGGAATGTCCTACCTTTTTGTAGTTCATGTTGCCTTCTGATTTCGCCTGCAGGTTTGTGTGAATCATCCTCAGGGTGTTGTTTTGGTCAAATTCATGGATAGGAGGGATGCTAAAAAATGCATAGAATTAATGGAGGGGAGATGGTAATTTGATCCTTCACACTTATTTTATTCTAAAAGAAAAATTCTTGCAATAACTTTTATGTTGTGAATAACTCAACGTGCCATATAAGTATCGTAGTCTACCTGGACATGATGGCTCCCTTTGGTTGATCATTTGCGTGAACTCATGGTACTGCCATTCATATGATGTTATCGATAATGAGATTCTAAATATTCTATTTTGCAATTGCTGTGATTGTCCCTTTTTGGCCCCCTCATTTCTCGCTTCTCTTTTTTTTTTTTTTTTTGAGCATTGATTCTCACTTCTTTCTTTTACCTATTTCATGGTTGTTAATTCTTCTGACCATTTTTTTCTCAATTTTTTGCATCAGGTTCGGTGGTAGACAGATACATGCCAGTGATGATGATGGTTTAATTGACCATGCCTCTGTCCGGGACTTGGATGAAGATGCCTTGCGACTGGAGCAGTTTGGCGCAGAACTTGAAGCTGAATGAGTTGTAACACCAATAGTATCGTTGCTTTGGATTTATACTTCTATTGACAGTTCCTTATTTGACACACGACCTGGGAATCTTACGATTGTAGCTTTGATATGATTTAGGATTAGACATAGCTGTAGGCTGTAGCTTGATCATCGTACTTATACCAGTCAAGTTGCTTCGTATAATCGAATCCCATCTCTGTTGAACTTTCCTGGGGAAGGTGTTTTGAAATTGGTATGTGCATACGACATTAACACTTTGTGATGGGCCTACTGATGAATTTAAGTTTGTTTTTTTGTATGAGGATTTTCTTTCTTGCTTTACCAAAACAAGGGTACACAACAGTGAATCAGTGACAACAATTACTATGGCCATGTTCTTTTATAAGAATTGGCAATGGAAATAACTATGGAATGGGTGGGGCCCATTGGGCCCACCTATTTTTTATTTTTTTATTTCCATCGACTTTAAAAAAAAAAAAAAAAAATATAAAATATCTATTATACTCTTCTGATTTGACACAATTATAACCTTTTTTTTTTATTATTTTAATATAAGGGGTAAAATGTTCATTTTAATACATTCCCTTTCCATTTTCATTACCAAACTTTTACTACTAAACACAAGAAACGCATTCCATTTCCGTTTCTGTTTCCATTTCTATTTCTGCGTAAAGAACGTGCCCTATGTGTACGCAAAATTGAGACAAAATAAAGGTTGTGATTGGTAATGGTTTTTATGGAATGGAATGGTTCATGTGATGAGGGAAATTAATGAAATTTTAAAGATAGCAAATATGTTTGGGATGTAAAAAAATATGATGAAAAATTTGAAAAGTAAAATTTGTTAAAAGATTAAAATATCCTTAATATTATTTTAAAATACAAAACTATTTTTGAAAAATAAAGTATATCACTATCTTATTACTCATAACTCATCATCTCTTTCACTCATTTATCCGTCAAATTTGCGCTGTGAAGCCCACAACAAATTTAGAAACAAAACATTTTTTTTCTCTAATCTATCTATATATATATATATATATACGTTACTAAAGTCAAGTACATGAAGTCAATTCTTGTCATTGTGACTTGGGCGTCATTGGCAATTCTGCCATGTCTTACTATCTAACCATTCTCCTTAAATTATTTAATGCACAAATACTATTAATTACTAAATATCATTATATAGTCACAAAGCTTTGCCTGTTATGGAATGTTTTAAATTTGAAAAATATATGAACAGAAATTAATTACAGAAATTTCATTGCAAAACATTAACTATGCAACATTATGGAATGTTTTCAATATTTATAAATGTAACTCGTGCAAAGCAGGGATCGCACGCTAATTTCATTTAAAATAAATGTACAGATAAGGAGAAAACACATTGTATTGAGAGAGATAGGTTCTGGGGGTTTTATCCGAGACGATAAAGGAAGCCACATTATCAGCTTCAGTCACTTCTCAGGCTCTGGTTTTGCTCTTCTCAGTGAATTATGGGCTCTTCAGCTAGGCCTCTCCCTAGCAGTCAAAATGAAAATCCAAATGCTAGAAATTGAAACAGATTCGAAACTCGTGATACATCTTCTAAATAACAATGACCTTCCTAACACTAGCAAATATTTACTGTTATCTCAAATTGTAAGTTCCTCCTTACATCCCTTTGGAGATGGGGAATCCAACACTGTTACAGGGAAGCGAACCGTAGTGCTGACGCTCTGGCAAACCACGGACAAATTAACAAGCTTTGCAACTCTATCTTCCACGATCCGCCTACCTTCCTGCTTTCGTTCCTTCTTCACGATCAACTTCAACTCCAGATCCCCCGCTCCATCAACGTCACACACGACCCTCCTTAGCTGCTTGGCATTGCTCGATCTTTTGGGTTTATTTAGTTGTCTTTCTTTTGGCAAGGATTTCTTCCTTCTTTGTATTGTACTCTCAGTTTCTGGCACTTTCTTCCTTGGCTTGTTTTGCTATCATCTTTATTTTGTAACTCTCTGGAATTCTATCCTGCTCAGTTACTTTCCGCTTTGTACTACTTTACTTTAATCTTATAAATTACACTTTTTCACCAAAAAAGAGAGTAATTTGATCAAAGAAAACTGTTTGTGTTGGCAAATATTTATGAAAAAATGTTTTTGACGTGAAATGACAAAAAAATAACATATATAAATTTAAAGTGTGATTAATATTATTAAATAAATAAATAATATAAATATTTATTTTTTGTTAAGTTTTATTAAACAAGTAAATAAAAAATTTTAATTAATTTAATAAAATGTTAATGAAACAAATGATTTATTTTAATTAATATAATTTTGTTATTTATAATTATTATTTTTATTGACAATATCTATTTATTTTATTTATATAACAAATTAATTATAAATATTTATTATTATTATTATTTTGATAAATTATTTTTAAGTTTTATGAAAAGAATTAAATAAAATTTTCAAAATTTGATTAGAAGTAATTTTGTCATAAAAAATAATTTTAAATTTTCTTTGAAGTAGAAATTCAATTTTTTGATTTTTTTTAAATTAAAAAGTTAATGGTGCTACAACTCAAAAATACTTTTAATAATTGTCAAATACCTTAAAATAAAAAAATAAACACTTTCAACAAATTGGAGATGCTTGACAACCATGTCTAGGGGTGGAGAAGCTTGACAAATATGTCTAGGATGACAATGGGCGGGTACTTGTTCATTTTTTATTATCCGAATTTGAATCTATCAATTACACCCAATATCCGAATCATAGCCGAATTCGAAAAAAATTACATGTTCAATATCCGTATCTGAAACTACTCGATGCCTAAAATATCTGAAACTATCTGATATCCGAAATACACGAAAAAAATAATAGATATAGGATACTGAATACCCTTTAGTTAAATAAATTACCCAATATCCATTACTCAATATCTATCCACTAAATAAATTGCTATAAAAAGTTAAATTTTCTAAAAAATATAGATGATTTTTATAAATTAAAATTAATAATAATAATTTTAATAATTGAAAGTACAAAATTTTATTTAATAAAATATATTTTATTTTATATTTAATATTGTATTTTATAATCTATATATTATTCTGAGTATTTGATATCGGGTATCTTATAAGCCCATTCATTTCGCATGGATATAAGGTATTCGAAGGTAACATTCGCACCCGTCCAATATTCAATAAATAATTATATTCTACTACCTGAGTAGATGTTCAGTGGTACGGTAATACTGAACTTCAGTACATCCTTCCAATCAGTTGGTTCTTAAACCATTCAAGGTGAGCCCTAATTAATGTGAGTTTTTATTAATATTAACAAATGACACTACATGATTGGAGAAAATGCACTAAAGTTCAGTGATACAGTACCATTGCCCTACTACCTATTCCCTATTCGATATTCATTAAATATCGAATAATTTTTTCGGATAAATATTATTAAGTACTAATAATCTAAGTATCCATTGTTAACCACGTCTTAAAATTTGAGTCATGAGGTAACGCAAATATAAAATATTTTTTATTTTTTAAGGTTTCATTAAAACACTAACCATGTTCTGAAAAAAAAAAACACTAACCATATTTCGAAAAATACCAATCTTAATCGCAGGCGCTCCTCTACATATCGATTGCGGTCTCGCTCCCAAGTCTTACCTCTGGCAGAATCTCAGCCGTTTGAAATCTGTGAACTCCGTCGAATTTTCAAGTTGGAAGTGAAAATTCAATGCTCTGCTAATTTTCTGGTCTTCTTAACACGCCGTTCGAGCATACTTAGGGTTTGTCATTCCCACTGAAAATTATGCTCCGCCTTTTGACCATCGGCCTTGCTCCGTCTTTCTTAGTCGCTCTTTGATTTTCGGGCTATTCAGGCATGAAATTATAATATAAGTGTTGTAAATTATTTTAAGGATGCGCTTTTCCATCATTCTCATGGTTCTCAGTGCAGTTTTGTTGTTGAGGAACAGTTAGGGTTTTGTTTTTTAAGCTTAAGCCGTTCTACTTTCAGTTTTAGGTCTCCAGAGGGGAATCGAAGAAAGGTTAATTGAGTAGTTCTCGGTTTGTTTGGTAGCTTTATTTCTTGGCGTCTGCGGTTTCTTTCTGGCCCTTATTTATATTTTGCTTTTCTGTCAGGTGGGAGGAGGTTGAGGGTATGGGATTTAAATTTTGGGGCCTTGTTTTGCATGAGAAATAGAAATTTATCGCAAAAGCGAAGGGGGTAAAGATATGTTTTATTCTCAGTTTATATTGGCCAAGAAAGGGCCGCTTGGGACAATATGGATAGCGGCACACTTGGAGAGGAAGCTCCGGAAGAATCAAGTTGCCGATACTGACATTGGCGTCTCTGTGGGTCAGTTTAATTGCATCTCGTGTGATTCAAAACTTATTATAGTTATATATTTACATTTATGATAATGATACAATTTTAAGCATTGTATTAGTTTGTCTTGGATGTCTGGAATTTCATAGTATCTTTTGTCTATGCGCAGTCTTATGATCTCGTAATAAAGTGCCTAATATAGAGTTTGAGCTGTTCATTTAATGAAATTTAGGAAGGGTGAAGATTCACTGTTTTATTGCCTCCTACAGAGGAAAAGTTACTGCATAATCTAGTGAGCGTGCCAGAGAGAGTCCTATGGTAGATATTGGGAGTGTTAAGGAGAGAAGATAGCTTTGGCAATTCGTATTGTATATATTTATCTGGTCTGATCAGCTGAATTGTCTTCCCTGGATTTTCAAGAATAAGCATTTTCGTTGTCTCTTGTTGGAATAGGTGTTTCTAGGAATCCTTGTGGTGCATTGCTAATGGTTATTTTTATGGGGCTTCCTTGTTTTATATGAAGAGGGATGGTGCAAGCTCTATTGTTTAGGTTTGCTGACCTTATTTTCATTTGTGTATCTGTTATGGTGTGTTATTTTCATTTAAGCAGATGCCTCACACTCTGGTCCCTATCATTCTCTTCTCTCTATAAGATTTTAGCTACGCTTGATAGAAATGCACGGATGGGAAGGGAAGGGATGAAAGTTACAATAGAGTAAAAGAGAGTACTGTAGAGAAAAGTGAGAAGAGAGATAGAGAGAAAAATTAGGAGAGAGAAAAAGTATGATGAAAAGTGTTTGGTATGTAAAAAATATGATGTAAAATTTTTTAGAAAAACGTAATAATACATGGATTCCACTGTTTGATAATCTTACCAAACGTGGCCTTCATTTGAAAAAAACATAGTATTTCAAGGATAGTTTCAAATGCATGCATTTCTTATGGGGAAAATTGTGGGAAGGATTGGTTATGTTGCCATACTCGGTGAAGGACTGATCCTTAATGAATTGGAAATTTTGCAGTTTCTTAAATTCTATTATGATGATTAATGTGAAGATTAATCTCAGCATACAAGTAAATTGATTATTTCATAATGCATTGTACTTGTATATATTGTCTGTGCTGCATGTATTTCGATCTAGTTTCGTTTACATATTGTTTTCTCTATTTTTTATTTAGTTACTTTCATGGACAGATTCGATTCTTTTTCCTGAAGTACCTATTGCACTCCGTTTGTCCAGTCACCTTCTGCTTGGTGTTGTGAGGATATATTCCAGAAAGGTGAATTACCTTTTCGATGATTGCAGTGAGGCTTTGCTTAAGATTAAGCAAGCTTTCCGCTCCACTGCTGTTGATTTGCCTCCGGAAGAGTCCACTGCACCTTACCATTCTATCACCTTACCTGAGACTTTTGATCTTGATGATTTTGAGCTTCCAGATAATGACATATTTCAAGGGTTAGTTTCAAAACACTTGCTTATGTCCTTAACTGAAGCACTAGCTGTTTCTTTGATGCAGCAGCCTTTGTAAGAGTTTAGGTGGATTTAATTGGTTTGCTTTGCCTGGAAATTATTTACTGGTGATTTTCTTTAGTCTTATGTGTCAGCTCTTTCCCTAGCAATTTTCTGATGTAGAGGAGAATTTTCTTAGAACTATTTTTTTGTAGTTACAGATCATTTAAATGGATCTGTTTTGCCGGAATTGATCAATATTCTTGATGGTGATTTTATGTAATGTGGTTCATGAAGCATATTCATTTTTTCTTTATTAACAACAAAGTTTATTTCTTGTGAACTTGCAGCAACTATGTTGATCACCATGTCAGTACAAGGGAGCAGATTACGTTACAAGATACCATGGACGGTGCAGTTTACACTACTTCACAGTTTGGATTGGATGGTGAGAATTCATCCTTTCGCCCTTTTAGTTTCTTTCAATTTCTAGATTAGTGGTATATATAATCCATTTAATGGAGGATATTTGCTAAGTAATATTTAACTTAAAATACATTGTATTTCAGAGAGGTTTGGTGATGGTGATGCTTCCCAAATTGGTTTAGACCTTGAGGAGGTAATTTTTCTTATTTTTCTCAGTTTCTTACTCATGAATGTGGTATTTGAAGTGAAATCTATCTGGTTCGATGGTTTTGCTAATAATATTATTGATTTATATTCTACATTTTTGTTGTTGTTGTTTTTGTGATAACCTAGGAAGCATGGGCATTTCTTCACTTTTGAATGTTACTGGATAGGATTGTGTATATGGCTTCTCTTTCGTGCTTCATACATGTCTCTTTTAAAGAGAACTACAGTATTTTGATATGCAATAGGATCGGACATAATTTGCACTCTACGTCTTTTTGTTATTTTATGATGTGTTGAGTTTTTCTATAAGGATTTCTTATCATCCGATATTTTGTACTTTCTTCTCTTTCTAACACAACCTTTTCCTTTATTTGAAAAAGAAAACCTAGGAAGCATGGGTAGTAGGAATTGTTTGTTACTTGTTTTTCAGAAAATAGGTTGGTATCTAAGTTGAATATAATTGTGTTGTTATAGGGAAGGAGGTAGTGAGAGAGAGAGGAAAAAGTTGTTCTTGTATATTTGCTTAGAGCGTACAGAGAATTCATCTAAGCTCCATATTTGATATTGGATGTTCTGGTCTTTATGGCTTGTCTCTGGTGTTTGGCCATGAGCCTCACTAACGAATATACATAGAGATTGAGAACCTTTTGAAGTGAGGAAGTTAGAATTTTGGGAAAGTAATGATCTGAATTGGCATTGAAAATCTATCTTGACTATATGACAGATATATAATTTGTAGAGAGAGAAAATTCAATCCTAGACCTAAGTAACTAGGAAACTAAAAGTAACATCCATTCAACTCCAAAGTAACTAGGAAACTTAGGATTTCAATGGAGTCACACATAGTTGGGTCCACCGTGAGCTGACACAATCCAGTTTAGACACACAGGCTAGAAAGTTTTGAAGGTGAAGGTTTATAAGAGCTTAAGTGTAATAGGATTAGTTCCAATATCTTTAGGTTAATGGGGCAACAGAATGGTTGTTGGAGTGCCCATTGCCCAACTACTCCTAAATAACAGAATATTAAATGCAAAAAATATAATAAATGCATAATAAAAGTAATTTAAACAATGTCATGCTGAAAGTAGTGGGAGACTGGGAATGTGGGATGCTGAAAGTAGTGGGAGAGTGGGAATGTATGATGCTGAAAGTAATGGGATCAGACTTTCTTCCTCTTTCTTGGCCCCCTTTTTGTGGGATAATGGGCTTTGGTGGCTTTGTAATCGTATCAAGCACCTTGGGCGCCTTAGTGAAATGGGGTTTATGCCATTCTTTTTTTTTTTGTGACAAGTCAGTTTTTAATATATTAACTAGGAGAAAAAACCCAAGCTCAGCCCAATATTTTAATTGATTTCAACAAGGTTGGTTTTTTAGGTTTAAGTAAACAATATTAGAAAACAAAAAGACACAATCAGAACTCCAACCAACGTAGGGCAACCTCTTTAACGTAAACAGCAAGAGTGCAAGACACTGCAGCAAGAGACAACCACTTCAACTAAACTTAATTAGGGCTATTTCTTTAGTTCTATTCTGTTTTTGCTATAAATATTTTGGACTTGAGTGCATTATGTATTTTCTTTTTGGGTATTACTATTACCTTGATATACGACTCTAATTCCTTAATAATTTTGATGATTATAGTGTCTTACTGTCTTATGACTTGATGATTGTCATATTAGAACATAGAATAGTATATTTATATTTCAAGAAATTTTTATTATCGTAAGTATTACAAACTCTTATCTTTTTATGTTTGTTCATATAGCATATTCTAGAAATTTGTTTCTTATTGTTAGGAATATATATATATATATATATATATATATATATATATATATATATATATATATTATGTGTTTAAATATATTTATATTTGTATAGAGATAATTAGATAAGGATTTTGTATAGAGATAATTAGATAAAGATAACTAAGATTTAGTTTCCTATTAGGACTCAAATCCCTAATTTAGAGTTTCCTCTTAAATATATACATGTACTCCTTAGTATGCTAAATACACACAGAAATTTATTTACCCAAAGTTTACATGGTATCAGAGCCAACCCTAAATTCTTTCTGAGTCTTTGTGTGTGAACCTACGTTCCTACTACGTTGCTGTGAGGGTGCACGTTTGAGGGACCACCGTGGACTGTGGCTGTTTGTTACACTGTCGGCAAGGGAAGGTGCGGAAGGTGTTTTCTGGCGTATCCCCAGCAACTCGACCACCACCGGAGCAGAGCGTGACGCTCACGTGCTGGCGGAGCTCCCTGTTCTGCGTGGCGCGTGAAGGCCACGCGCGCCTTCCCGTCACCGGATTTTAATCGTCGTTCGTGTTCGCCGGCGTGCGTCTAGGCGGTTGAAGGTGGTTTCCGGTGAATTTTGTGCTGGGTCTGTGGAGATCTAGTGTTTTTAAGGTATTTTTGCTGCTGTTTGGTGGTGGTTTGCCACTGTTTGGATAAGCTTGCTGCTGTTTGGTGGTGATTTGCCACTGTTTGGATAGGTTGCTGCTGTTTAGTGGTGTTTTCCCACTGTTTTGGGTGGTTTAGGTGGTGTTATCACTGGTTTGGTCGTTTTTTTGCTACTGTTTGGGCACTTTACTGCTGTTTGGGTAGCTTCGATCTTGCTTTGGCGAAGTGTTGGCTCCTGTTTGGTTGTTTAGCCACTACTTTGCTGCTGTTTTTATTGTGGGACATTCGTCGATGGCGAAAGACAAAGCTGAAGTTGTGAGTGATGTGGTTCCTGTTATTACCAGGATCACGGAGCATAAATTTACTTCTTCAAACTTCTTGGAATGGGCCAAGACAATTCGTATCTATTTACAGAGCATTGATAAGGAAGATCATCTTGATGATCCTCCCACGGATGGTACGAAAAAGGCTTGGCTAAAGGATGATCAGAGACTCTTTCTGTTGATTCGGAACACTATCAGTCCTGAGGTACTCCGTTACGTTACTCATTGTGATCTGGTTAATGAATTAATGGACTATCTGGCGTTTGTTTATTCTGGTAAAGGGAATCTCTCTCATACCTATGATGTGTGTAAGGCCTTTTATCGTCCCGAGAAGTTGGATAAGTCTCTTGTGGCTTATTTTATGGAATTTAAAAAGGCATATGAAGAGCTGAATACATTGTTGCCATATTCTGCTGACATTAAAGTCCAAATGAAGCAGAGAGAACAAATGGCAGTCATGAGTTGGATCTCTGGTCTCCCTTCAGAATATGAGGGTGCCAAGCAACAGATCCTTGCTGGTACTGAGGTTCCTTCGTTGATGGAGGTTTATACTCGAGTACTACGTACAAAAAGTGTTCATTCATAGCCTCCTAATAATGTCAGTGCACTTATCGGTCGAAGTAATAACAAGGCAGGGGGAGCATCTAATAATGGAGGTCGCAAGTCGCAACCAAGAATCGGGAGGGATTGTGTGCTACTATTGCAAAGAACCAGGACATACCAAAACTAACTGTAAGAAACTTCAGAGAAAGCGATCCCAATCAGCAAATGTTGCCTCCACCCAACCTTCATCTGACAAGATTGTTCAAATCTCTGCTGATGAATATGCTCAATTCACTCGATATTAGGAGTCCTTGAATTCTGCTCCATCTATTAATCTCATGTTACAGCTATTGCTGAATCAGGTAAATCTACCACATGCTTACTTTCCTCATCCTCCAAATGGGTCATTGACTCTGGAGCCACAGACCACATGACAGGTAACCCACAAATTTTCTCTTCTTTTAAACCCTATACCACTGCTTCTAATGTTACTTTAGCTGATGGTTCCCATTCTCGTGTTCTTGGTTCTGGAACTGTTAACCTTACTCCATCTCTCCCATTATCATCTGTGGTGAGTTTACCTAACTTTGCCTATAACTTACTTTCTGTCAGTCAGCTCACCTACTCCCTAAATTGTGTTATCTTATTTTTTCCTGACCACTGCTTGTTTCAGGATCTTACGACGAGGCGGATTATTGGTAGAGGGCATGAGTCTGGGGGTCTGTACGTTTTGGAGTCGCAAGTACCAAGGCCTGTGGCGTGTTCTCGACTGTTCTCTCTCCTTTTGATGTGCATTGCCGTTTGGGACACCCTTCCCTGTCTTCTCTTAAGAAAATTTTTCCTCAGTTTAACAATTTGACTACTTTAGACTGTGAGTCGTGTCAATTCGCTAAACACCATCTTCTTCCACTAGTGTCTCGAGTCAATAAACGGGCTGTGGCCCCTTTTGAGTTAGTTCACTCTGATGTTTGGGGTCCTTGTCCAATTTTGTCTAAGCCTGGTTTTAGATATTTTGTGACCTTTGTCGATGATTATTCTCGTGTTACATGGTTATATTTAATGAAAAATCGTTCGGAGTTATTTTCTCACTTTTGTGCCTTTTGTGCTGAAATTAAAACTCAATTCAACGTTTCTGTGCATACCTAACAAAGTGACAATGCCAAAGAATACTTTTCTGCCTCATTTAAATCCTATATGATACAACATGGCATGCTTCATCAATTTTCGTGTGTTGATACACCGTCTCAAAACGGTGTTACTGAAAGAAAAAATAGACATTTACTTGAAGTTGTCCGAGCCTTACTTTTTCAAATGAAGGTTCCTAAACCCTTTTGGGCTGATGCTGTTTCCACAACCTGTTTCTTAATCAATTGAATGCCTTCATCTGTACTTAATGGTGACATCCCATATAGTGTTCTTTTCTCTTCTAAATCATTGTTTCCTATTGAGCCCAGGATTTTTGGTAGCACTTGTTTTGTTCGGGATGTTCGTCCCCACCTCACTAAGCTTGATCCTAAGTCTATCAAATGTGTCTTCCTTGGATATTCTCGAGTACAGAAAGGATATCGGTGTTTTTCTCCTGACCTTAACCGATATCTTGTGTCTGTAGACGCTACATTTCATGAAAGTGTACCTTTCTTTCCTTATACCCTGCAGGATTTCGCACATGGTGATGATGATGACTTATTGACTTATACGGTGCCCCAGTCACCTCCTCTTCAAGAGGACACACGTCCTCCTATTACACAGGTATACTCCAGGCGACGCTGACAGACTTTTGATACACCTGTTGATGTGACTCCCGATCCATGTCCTCTGCCCTCTTCCCCGTTGTCAGATCCATTTATGTCAGAACTTGACCCTACTCTTGATCTTCCCATTGCTCTTCGTAAAGGTAAACGTCAATGTATCTATCCTATTTCCTCTTTTGTTTCCTATGACCATTTGTCCTCTCCTTCTCGTTCTTTCATTGCTTCCCTAGACAGTTTCGCTCCCTCGCTCTGTTCATGAAGCTCTATCTCATCCTGGTTGGCGTGAGGCAATGGTTGAGGAGATGATGGCCCTCGATCATAATGGTACATGGTCGCTAGTCCATTTATCAGTGGGAAAGAAAGCAATTGGCTGCAAGTGGGTCTTTACAATCAAGGTTCACCCGGATGGCTCCGTTGCTTGTCTTAAAGCCCGACTGGTGGCCAAAGGGTATGCCCAAACCTATGGGGTTGATTGTTCCGATACTTTTTCCCCTGTGGCCAAGCTTACTTCTGTTCGGATTTTTATCTCTCTGACTGCTACTTATGATTGGCCCTTGCACCAACTGGATATCAAGAATGCCTTCCTGCATGGTGACCTGCAGGAGGAAGTCTATTTGGAGCAACCTCCAGGATTTATTGCTCAGGGGGAGTGTGGGAAGGTTTGTCGTCTTCACAAGGCCCTGTATGGATTGAAGCAGAGCCCTAGGGCTTGGTTTGACAGGTTTGGTGAGGTAGTTATGAAGTTTGGGATGCTTAAATGCAAATGCGACCATTCGGTGTTTTATAAGAAGACTGAAGCAGGCATCATCCTTTTAGTTGTGTATGTGGATGATATTATATTCACAGGAAATGATGATTCAGGTATCTCCTCACTCAAGTCCTTCCTTCAGTCCCAATTTCAGACAAAGGACTTGGGGCCGTTGAAGTATTTTTTGGGAGTTGAAATCACAAGGAGCAAGAAAGGTATTCTCTTATCCCAGAGAAAGTATGTCCTTGACTTACTAGCAGAAACAGGAAAGTTGGGTGCCAAGCCCTGCAGCACACCAATGGCTCCTGGCTTGCAACTCTTGAAAGATGACGATGAACCATTAGATGACCCTGAAAGATATAGAAGATTGGTTGGGAAGTTGAATTACCTCACAATTACTCGTCCTGATATTGCTTACTCCGTTAGCACTGTCAGTCAGTTTATGTCATTCCCAACAATCAAGCATTGGAAAGCCTTGGAGCAAATTCTATGTTACTTGAAGGGTGCTCCGGGACGCGGTTTATTGTATGGAAACAATGGGCACACGAATATTGAGTGTTTCTCTGATGCAGACTGGGCCGGATCCAAGGCAGATCGAAGGTCTACGACAGGATATTGTGTATTTATGGGGGGCAACTTAATTTCATAGAAGAGTAAGAAGCAGAATGTAGTTTCTCGCTCTAGTGCGGAGTCTGAGGGCTATGGCTCAGACAACCAGTGAGGTTGTGTGGATCATGCAACTTTTAGACGAAGTTGGACTGAAGACTTCGTTCCCTGCAAAGTTATGGTGTGATAATAAAGCTGCAATTCATATTGCATCTAATCCAATATTTCATGAACGAACTAAACACATTGAGTTTGACTGTCACTTCGTACGTGAGAAGATTGAGGAGATAGTGATTTCCACTGCGTATGTGAAGACCGGAGAACAGTTAGGGGATATCTTCACCGAAGCTTTGAATGGAGTGAGAGTTGATTACATTTGTAACAAGTTGGGCATGATTAACATCTATGCTCCAACTTGAGGGGGAGTGTTAGGAATATATATATATATATATATTATGTATTTAAATATATTTATATTTGTATAGAGATAATTAGATAAGGATTTTGTATAGAGATAATTAGATAAAGATAACTAAGACTTAGTTTCCTATTAGGATTCAAATCCCTAATTTAGAGTTTCCTCTTGTATATATACATGTACTCCTTAGTATGCTAAATACACACAGAAATTTATTTACCCAAAGTTTACACTTATTATAGTGCCTTAGTTCGCTCGGACATGTGTCTTCTATCGCCTCTCGCCTAAGGCGTCTTCGGGGCTTGACCTTTAACCTTTGACTACCAATACAGCCCATGCTTAAAACTGACTATGAATACCATCTCTGATTTATATTACTTTTTCTTATAACCTGATGATCTGGTGAAAGCAGGATTTGCTAGTGGAAAAGGCATCTACTCTTGAACATGATGACATATCATAGTAAGATCCCCCCTACTTGGTTTTATCTTCTGTTAACCTGTGTAAGTTAACACCACCATTTTCCTGACATATCCTATATGATTATCATTATTGCAGTGCTAATCCTCAAGAATCCATACAAACAGAGACGGCCCTGGAAGAAAGTGAAATGAAAGAAGAGGTAAGTGACACTCTGGATGGAATGCCATTGAAAGTCAGTGGAAACAAGCTTGGGGTAGTTTCTAAAAAATGCATGCTTATGAATATATATATATTCCTTGTCTTCTAGTCATTCCTTTTATTCTAAAGGGTGGATGAATGTGGAGATAGATCATATTCTAGTTCTGTTAAGACTCGAGGTTATATTTTCATCTGAATCTAATGAATGAATTGATCCATTCTGATCAGATTGATAGTAGACCCTCTGATATTCAAGTCAGTGAATATGCCCAAGGTCCATCTACTCCTGGACTAGAAGAGCCCAACTTGTTTGGTACTCAGGTGGCTCAGATCATTAATGAAGCAGAGTATAATAATTCAGGTGAGTTAGTATCAATGAAGAGCACACCAAAAGTTTCCACTGCTCGAGAGGAAGAAGCAATTGACTGCTTTATGCAAGATCGTGTGAAGAATGGTAGTGTTGTAGATTTGCATAACAAGGAGACTGATGACAACAATAGAGGGGAACAGCACCCTTTGGAATGTCTGGGTGTGACTAAGGGTCAAGAAAATTTGGTAGCAAATGATCATTCCCCAACATCATTACCCCTGATGGAATCATCCGATAAAAGGAATCTCACACCCTTGGCACCAGAGACAATAAGTGCTTCTGGTATATCTGAGAAGGTGGAAGAGTTACATGATGGTGTTGTGATAAATAATGATCCAGTTGTGGCTTCTCCGGATCAAACTGTTATGAATTTTATGGTCACTAGAGGAGTCGGTGTAAATGAAAATGTTACATCACCTAGTTGTTCTCATGTTACATATGATATGGAGGACCTCTGCAAGAAACTTTCGTCTCACTCGGATTTCTCAAAAGAGCCAGAATCAGATGGTTGTCGAGAAGATAACCAAGCATTGGTAAACCATGAAATTCTGACTGACAACAAAATTGCTAACGAGGGGGATTCCACTCCTTTTGTTGAGGGTAAGGTATCCAGTGCTGTTTGTCTTCTAGGTTCACCTGGGAGACCTGAAGTTGTTGATGTTGAAGCTAAGGCATCTCAAGAACTGAAG
Organism: Senna tora; assembly: GCA_014851425.1. Classification (NCBI taxonomy): domain Eukaryota; kingdom Viridiplantae; phylum Streptophyta; class Magnoliopsida; order Fabales; family Fabaceae; genus Senna; species Senna tora. The sequence continues at coordinate 84,219 of CM026267.1, forward strand.
GAAGCAGATGCTTTGAACCACATTGCTCATGAATCTGAGCAGCCTAATGAATTACATCTACGGCCATGCACCTCTGGTATGAACCTGCCTGATGTGTTGTCTATTGGAGGTAAAAGTGTGCTGATTCAATGTCACAGATTTTTGAAATATCCTTTTCTATATTTTATTGAATACTCTGATTTTCTCTCTTTTCTTAGGAGCAAAATGGGTAATTTGTGTAATTGTTGTAATACGGTCTCCAATTTTTCAAAATTGCATGGATACCATATTTTTTTAGTAAGAACCACTTCATCATGATGTTTTCACCTCTGCTGTTAAAATTTTGGACTTCATTTGGGGCCTGCTAACATTTGATTATGCATAGCTGATTGTTTATAATACTTGTCTCAGACTTTTAGCTGATTGATTATTTTTGGTTATTTAGTTATATTATACATATATGATAATGCAGTTTGATCGACAGATACAAACAATGGAGTTTCTTAAGGAATTGATTGCTTTTATTCTTACAGGTGAACAGTGCCATATGACCAATGTTACAGATCCTGCTTTAGGTGGTTATCAGACAACAGATCGGTCTGTGTGTAAAGAAATTCACCCAGATTTCGGGAAGTCAGATGGCCAATATGGTAGTCAGATCTTCAGTGATAATCAAGTAAAAAGTGACGAAAAATCTGCTGCTTCTGACATGTTAGCACCTGAAAAAATGCTTTCAGCATATCAACTTAATGTTGAACCTAATGATTTGTTGATGGAGTCTACACCTGACGATCGGGATACAGCTGGAGGCATTACAAGTGTTGAAGGGGAAAAATGCATCTCAGGTAAGAAGCGAAGTTTCACAGAAAGTACTCTGACATTGGAGAGTGTGGATTTGGTAGAATCATATGGGGGGACTCCGTCCAAGAGAAGTACAGAGGTCATTCCTGATGATGATGATTTATTGTCTTCCATATTAGGTATTAAAGTGGTTCCTTAATGCTTTTAGAAATATATTTTTGGTTAGTGTTTCTTTGCTATGAGAATAAGTCTTGGCTGAATTTTTTGTTGTTGCTCTAGTTGGAAGAAGATCTTCATTTTTGAAAGTGAAACCCACTCCAGTGGTTTCTGAAGTAGCGTCTATTAAACGTACCCGATCTGCTCCGCGTACTAGTACCTTAAAAAGGAAGGTGCTGATGGATGATACAATGGTCTTGCATGGCGAGTATGTTTTTATGCCATAATATTGTTTGCCTAGTAATTTGCAGTCTTGGAAAGATTTATCACTTTTTTTTTTCTGCATTTAGTTGTCATTCAAAGATTTATGAGATCAATATATGGAAATGATGTTTGTGGGGCTGTGAGAGTTGGGTAACCTATATAAGGGCGGCTATAATATTTGATCTTTTCCTTTTTTGTTTTTAATGCTTTCTGTATTTAATGGCCAAGGAGGATCTGGTTGAGTGATTAAGATGTTGTACCTTTGGTAGCAAAATTAGGAGGGGGATATAATATCCTTGAATACTATGAAAAACATTTATACAAGAGAGAACTCTGCAATCCCTCTACACATCTACCAAGTAAACTCACTGAGAAAATCCATATGTTGAATGATAAAGGAGCCTAGAAAATCAGTCCCATCCCAAAGCTAGTATAGAGGTGTTGGGTACACAGATTGAAAAAATAATCCTGGGATTATGAACTTTGGCATTTTGTAATCCTGGTTTGGCATATTAATTCAAAAAGTAGTCCTAGGAATCTTGTAATCCCATGTTTCTTCACTTCTTTAAACCCACCAAATGGGGTGGGGTTCTTGTAATCCCATGGGATGGAATTATTTTCAGAGATATATTTTCTCTTAAATGTTTAAGCATTCTGCTTGAAGGTCAGGAACCAATGGATTGTATATTTTGTATACTGCCATAAAGGAATTATAACCTCTGATTAGATGGTCGCCCTCATATATTACAAGGTTGAAGATTTACATACTTCAACGTATTTTCCTTACCTAAATCCAAATTTTCAAGCTTCCCATTCTGCGAGCCCCTTCAGAACACTCACAAATAAGCACACAAGGAGCATCATCCTATATTTTATGCACCTTACATTATCATTTTCCAATATACTTCTCTAAATAAAAAGGTTGTTAACCTATACCATTTGAACTATTATTTATAGGCAAAAGATTAGGAAAGGAAATAACCTAATAATAAACTGAACTCTCTATTCACTATCTTGATTTTTGCTGATGATATAGCCTTGGTTGGTGATTCCAAAGAAGAAGTAAACGAAAAATTAGAGTCGTGGAGGCAAGCTTTGGAGACATACATTTCATATAAGTTGAAGCAAAACAGAGTATATGGAATGTAAATTTAGTGGAAGGGAAGCTAATTATAAGGATGAGATGAAACTTGGAGATCATTCTATACAAGTCACAAGTTTTAAATATTGGAACGATGATACAACATAATGGAGAAATAGAGGAGGACGTAAACCATAGGATCCAAGCAAGATTGATGAAATTAATTTATCGCACATCTATAAGACTTGTTTAATTGTATGGTACTAAATGTTGGGCGAAATAAATCGAACATGAGCATAAATTCAACGTGACAAAAATGAGAACATTTTGTTGGATAAGTGGTTGCACCTGAAAGGATAGGATTAGGAGTGATTGCATTAGAGAGAAAGCTAGGATAACACCTATCATAGAGGCTCTCCTGTACGTAGAGTTGACTAGATGGAAGATAGTCAATAATAAATAATAGCAAATTTAAATTTTTTAAAGTTTTAAAATTTTTTTAAATATAATAAAATAATAAATTAAATTATGGGAAGTAAATTTTTTTTGTATTTTTTTAATTATAAAATCGCATTTTTGTGACACCAATGACCAAAAGACCCAAATATCTCAATATGTACATATAGTGAAAACAGAGGCTGTGAATGAATCTATCTATTTACTGTTGTAAAATACAATATATATATATATACACAATTGTTTACCGTAATTGATCCCAAAACCTAGGAGAGAATTAGGGAATCAGTAATTTAAAATAAAAAGCATAATCAACTCCTAGAATAAATGAAGATAAAGTATCTATTTAAAATAAAATACACTGAATAAAATAAAATAAATTAAAACTACAGCTGTTATAACTTAATATCAGCAACGTTAATACGCCCCCACAAGTTAGGGGTGATGTTGATCACGCCGAACTTGAGAAAGTGATTTTGGAATGCTGTCCGAGACAGAGGCTTGGTAAGCAGGTCAACCACTTGATCTGCTGAATGGAGTTGTTGCACATGTAGCTGTTTGCTTTGTACTTGGTCTCGGACGAAGTGAAAGTCAATGGCAACATGTTTCATGCGGCTATGTAGGACTGGATTTGAACAAATACAAGTGATACTGATATTGTCACTGTAAACAGTTGGTGGTCTAGACAGTGGTTGCTTAATTTCTGTGAGTAGGTTGCGAATCCAGCAAAGTTCAGATACAGTGGTAGCAACTGCCCTGTATTTTCAGCTTCTGTTGAAGACTGTAAAACTGCCCTTTTCTTCTTAGAAGACCATGAGATAGGGGTGTGACCAAAGTAGATTATATATCCTATTGTAGATGTCCTATCAACAGGATCTCCAGCCCAATCAGAGTCAGAGTAGGCTAATAATCTTGTGTCTTGTTTCTTTGCTAATGAAATCCCATAATGTGATGTTCCTTTTAGATAGCGTAAGACACGTTTTAAGGCTGTCCAATGAGACATAAGGGGTTGATGCATTGCTTGTGATAGTTTGTTCACAGCATAGAAGATGTCAAGACGTGTGAATGCTAGATAGTGAAGCTTGCCAATAACCTTCCTATATAATTTTATGTCTACTGAACTGTCCAGTTCAGAGCTATCAAAGCTGTTATTTGTTATAGGAGTGGGCATCGGTTTGTAGTTGGTCATGTTAACATCTTGTAAAAGGTCTTCAATATACTTTTGCTATGTTAGTAGTGTCTGATTGTTGAGTTGAATTACTTCTACCCCCAAGAAATAGTGTAAGGGTTCGAGATCTTTAAGAGAGAATCTCTTAGAAAGGATGCTTATGTATCTTCTAACTCATCTGTATTATTTCCTGTGATGATGATGTCATCCACATAGACAATAATATACAGTAATAGGGACCCTCGATGTAAAATGAACAATGATGTATCCAATTTAGACTTCATAAAGTTTAGAGAGAGAAGAAAGTTACTCAGCTCATAGTGCCACGTACGGGGCGCCCGTTTCAGGCCATATATGGCTTTGTGTAGTTTGCAGACATGAGTTGGGTATTGTGGATTTTCAAATCCCGGGGGTTGCTTCATGTACACTGTTTCAGATAGTGTGCCTTGAAGGAAGGCATTGTTGATGTCCAGTTGGTTAATAGCCCAACCCTTTTGTGTTGCCAGTGCTAGTATTAGTCTGATAGTTGTTGGTTTGACTACCAGGCTGAATGTGTTGTGATAATCAACACCAGGCCGTTGTGTAAACCCTTTGGCTACTAGCCTTGCCTTATACGGTTATACCTGTCAATAGAGCCATTGGGCTTATATTTGATCCTAAAGATCCATCTGCAATCTACCACATTGTCAGTATGGTTAAACGGTACTAATTCCCAAGTTTTGTTGGTAATGAGGGCATTATATTCTGATTTCATTGCTTGATTCCAGTGGGGAATCAATTGGGCTTGTTTGTATGTAGTTGGAGTAAGGGTGGATGAGCTTGTTGTACAATGTTGCTGAGGCTGAATTTGTTTGGCTTTACTTCTAGTGGTCATAGGGTGATGGGATGTGGCATGGGAATTCTTTGTTGTTTCTTTAGGTGTTTGGGTATTGGTTTGGGTGTTTATGGTGGAGGGGGCTGTCAGGTTGGGATGAATGGGTGGTTTTTGTCGTCTCTGATAAGTAATAATGGGTTTTGATGTATTTGGTGACTGTATAGAAACAATAGAAGTAGGGGCAGAAGTAGCGGCAGAAGCAGATTTAGAAGTAGAAGGGGATGAAACAGTGTTATGAGAATTACCTGATTGATGTAGAGATGTACTGCTGCTACATGGAATGGAGTTGTTGATGTTGTGACTCTTCTGGATGATTGTTGAGGATGGAGGTAATTGTAGGTCAATGGGGGCAGCGGGTGTGGACTGTGAAAGATTTTCTGCAGTTTCTTCCCATCTAGGATTTCTTTTCGGTTTTCGGTGCTTGAAAATATTTGACAAAGGGAAGAATTCTTCAAAGAATAGGACATCTCTCGAGATGTAGATTTTTGCTGTTTTTGGATCATAGCATAGGTGACTGTAGTGTTGATTAGAGAATCCTAGATAGACACAAGGAGTGGATTTGGCATCTAATTTGTGTTTGGTATATGGTTTAAGACAGGGGTAACATAAACAACCAAAAACTTTGAGTTTTTCATAGTTTGGTGTATTGTGAAATGGTAGTTCTATTGGAGATTTGTTGTTGGAATTTAGGCTAGGCATTCGATTGATGAGGTGGATAGCATATTGGCATGCATAGGACGAAAATTGTGATGGAAGGGAAGCTTGGTGGAGTAGGGTTTTTGTTGTTTCGATGAGATGACGATGATGTCGCTCTACTATAGCTACTTTGAGGTGCGTGTAGAGGTGAAATAAGGTGTTGAATACCGTGGGAGTGTAGGTATTGTTTTAGAGGATGAAATTCTGTGCCTCCATCAGTGTAAAAGGAGTGTAATTTTGTTTCTAGTTGGCGTTCAAGTAAAGGGTGAAGGATTTTGAAGATATTGGGTACTTTGGTTTTGGATTGTAGTGTAAACAACCACATGTATTTTGTGTACTCATTTTTTTTTATAGAAAAAAGAAATTGTATTAAAGAAAAAAGGAGATTACAAACAACCACATGTATTTTGTGTACTCATCAACAAACAAAACATAATATCGCTTTTTATCAATGGAGGTTACTGGAGAAGGTCCCCATAAATCACAATAGACTAAACTTAAAGGTTTATTGCTTTGCAATGAGTTTTTAACAAAAGGAAGCTTTTTGGCTTTTATTTGAACAACATGAATCACGAAGAAAAGAAGTTCTAATGCACAGAAGGGAAAAATGTTTATGAACATTGTTTAGTACTTTTGTACTAGGATGACCTAATCTACGATGCCATAGTTGTGGGGAGGTTGTAAGGTTGCATTGAGGTGGTGTTGTGGAATTGTATTTTGGCCATTCATAGAGTCCGTCTTTACTCCGTCCATGTAGAAGTAGCGCCCCTGTAGTTAGATCCTTCACAATAAAAGAAGAAGGGAAAAATTCAATAGAGGTTTGATTGTCATGACAAAAGCGGGAGACTGAAATTAGTTTATTATTAATTTGGGGAGAGCAAAGAGTTTGAGAGAGTTTAAAATTGGATTTAGGAGTATGAAGGGTTACATTACCAGCCTGGGAAATTGGGATGTTTGTACCGTTACCCATTACTATACCGTCAGGATCTGTATAGTCTGCTGTGTTGGTTAGTGCATTCACATCTGAAGTAATGTGATGTGGGGCACCTGTATCAACAATCCACGGAGATTGTTGAAACTGTTGTTGTCTTGCTGTAAAGTTGGCCTGTGCTTGCAGATGATTGTGTGAGGCAGACCTGCACACCTTAGCTGTATGACCTTGTTTGTCACACAATTGACAGTAGATAGGTGATGTATTGGACTGGTTTGGGTTACGTCTAGGCTTCCAATTTGAATGGCTGTTGGTATTATTGGTATTTGGGTTGGAATTTGGTTTTCGGTTGGTATTGTTGTTTTGGTTGTGGGTTGAAGGTGTATAGGCCAGATTTGCTGTAATGGGTGTGGTTAGGGACTTTTTGGCTTCTTCATGTTTTATGAAGATTTCATGATCCAGCAGCAGCTTGTCATAGAGTTCATCAAAGGTAATGGTTGATTCTCGGAATCGAATGGCAGCAAAGATCTCTCGATACTCAGGGCCAAGACCTCTAAGTGTAGTCACAACAAGTTCTTCATTTGAAATAGAAGCACCAGCAATGGCAAGTTCATCACTTATGGAACGGATGTGATGAAGATAGTCAGCAATGGATTGAGAATCCTTTGTTGACGCAGCCAATCGATCACAAAGGGAGAGAATTCTAGAATGGGATTTGTTGGCATAAGAGGTATGTAAGGCTGTCCAGGCCTTGTGTGCATTTTTGGCAGCCGCTACTGTTGAGGCAATAGTAGTGTCAACAGTGACAAGAAGGGCACTCTGGATCAGCTGATCCTGACGAAACCAGGCTGCATGTTCCGTACTATCAACGGAAGGAGAGGGTTTGGAGCCATCAAGATGGCCAAAGAGATTGTGTCCATGCATAAGCATGGATACTTCAGCTTTCCATAGAGGGAAGTTGTGTCGGCCCGTAAGTTTGATAGGCAACTGAGTGGATGGATTGAATTGAACCACAGATGTAGGCGTTACTGGTGTGGTGTCTGTGTTAACAACAATGGGTGTGGAGGCCATGGAGATGGACTAGGGCAAGGTTTTGAAAACAGGAAGGAGAGGTCAGGTCTGTTTCGAAAAAAAAAAACCAGGTCTGATTTGAAGGAAAAGATGAGGCTAGGTCTGAGTTTTCTTGGAGAAGAAAACCGTGAGGTTCTAGGGCTGCTCTGATACCATATAGTGAAAACAGAGGCTGTGAATGAATCTATCTATTTACTGTTGTAAAATACAATATATATATTGTTTACCGTAACTAATCCCAAAACCTAGGAGAGAATTAGGCAATCTGTAATTTAAAATAAAGAGCATAACTAACTCCTAGAATAAATGAAGATAAAGTATCTATTTAAAATAAAATACACTGAATAAAATAAATTAATACTACAGCTATTATAACTTAATATCAGCAACTTTAATAGTACATTATTCTGACACGTGGTAGTGTTTATTTTCAATTTATGTCTTATACACAGATTTGCTAGAAAATAGGATAGCTAAAGACTTGTTTATGTATTACAGTATTAGTCTGCTTATTAGTGGCTTACATCTTTTGGAGAGGGTAGACACTACTCACTTTTGATTGTCATATGCTTCGGAATTGATATCCTTCATTAATTGACTGGTGATAGCTGTAATCTTCATTAGTTAATGCTTGAATTTATGGTGGCAGATCAGGTTTCTTGATTTACGAAACACCCTATTTTCTCTTGTGGTTTTTTTTATTGGAATTTTTTCTCTCGTGGTTGGTATAAATAAATTGTGCTTTCTTTATTTAGTACAATACGGCAACAGCTGACAAATACTGAAGACATACGTCGCATACGGAAGAAAGCTCCTTGCACTCACCATGAAATATTAATGATTCAAAGACAATTTCTGGAGGATGAAGTCTTTCAGGAATCCATTTTTACAGGTGAGTAATGTTTGTGTGTTGTGATATTGCTTTCAGGGATATCCTCAACCTCGCTCTTCCCCTGAGAATATATTACAAGCCTACGAACTCGTTTTATAATGCAATATTGTTTCTTGCATCATTGGAGAGTCTAGTTATGTAGTGCAAGCTGTGACCTAGTTTGTTGGTGTTTTATTTTGGAAAACAGAAAAGGAAAATATTTGTGAGCAATTACCTTTTCCTCTAATGACAAATGGCTTGAGCGTAGAGGTGGCAATTATATGTAACTCTTAACTATTTAACGACCCTAATCATTAACCAATTCTCTTTCTAGTTTTATTTACACACTCTCTTTGACCTTGAAATATAGTATTATCACTTCAACTCTAAAATGAATTGATAAAAATGAAATAAATATAAGCCTAGAACTAGAATCATTTTATAAACTATATTTGATGAGGCGAGTTATAAAATGGGTTGCAAATTCTATTATATTGATTGGTGAATTAAAAAGGAAAATTAGATCAATGATGAGATAACTAGAAAGTAATGAAAGATGGAAGAAGTGATCTTGTCCTCCTTTGTGTATTCTATTTTCTTCATCAATAATATTTCTTTTTCTATCAAAAAAAAAAAAAATTTGAAAAGAAAATTAGATACATATAATTAGGTTAATGGGTAGGTTAGGTTGCATCTAAGTCTAGCCCCCATGTATCATTAACGATATATTGAAAATGGATAATACATGATTAAATAGGTCATAATGGATCCAACCCAATCTATGCCATTTGCCATTCCTACTGTAATTTTTGTCTGTTATGCCTGGAACTATCAGGTTCCTCACATTGATGCTCTTTCTTGGGTTGGTTATTCCGTAAAACCTCATGATGAAATTTAACACGTTTTCCCTAGAAGTCTTGTCTGTTGCAATTATTTTTCAATTGATTCCCGTGCTGAAATTCACTATAATGAGTTTGTCATGTGACCAGAATTATTCTGACACACCTTTTAATTAAGAATGAGCAACATCATGTCTATATAGAGGGGCATTTAAAGCTAAGTTATCTTATGTATGCCTTTCAGGTGTATCAGCTGATTTGTTACTTCTGCAAAATGAGAAATTTGATCTTACTGGAATTAAGATTTATGATTATGATCTAGACTCTTCTGTCTTAGAAGCAACACATGATAAAGAGTCCTATTCAAGAACAATTGTTGCTGAAGTTCATGGAGTGGAAAGAAATGTTGAACCTGTGGCAGTCCATGATGTAGAAGAAGAACATGCTGAGTTACCTGTTTTGTCAGAGTGCAATCAGTCTGAATTTAATGTAGGATCTCTGGATATTTATATTGACCAGAACACAGAAGTTATTTCTCATGTGAAGGAGCACAACGAATCCCAAGCTGCCAACATGAATAGCGGTAGAGGAAATATAGAGGTTTCTCATTCAGAAACTTGCTCTATTGTCCCTGGGCTTGAATCATCACCCCTTACTGATTTTGACAACAACTGCTGTATGCCTAATGATTTTGCTACACCACTGACTGCTATGGATAAAACCTATGGTGTTGATGGCTCTGTGCATACAGATATATTGGGCATATCAACTACTCAGAGTGTGCACACACTCCCTGTTGTAGAAGATGAACTTGTAGAGGATAAAAGCAATACAAGTGGAGTAGGCACCACTGAAATTTCAGAAGATAGAGTTGAGATTAGAACACAAGTTGAGGTACATGGTTCTGAAGCAGCTAACAATTTATATGCATCGTTGACTACTGGCTCCAAGAGAACTGATGAATATACTAATGATCTGGCTACCGTAAATAGAGATCTATGTCTAGATGAAAGTGAAAAGAGCATGCTAGGGGGCATAAATGAGGATCAAATCCTTGCCTCTGGCTCTGGGTATGATGATGAGGACTCAAGGTTTGGATGCAGTTACAGTGAAAATACCAGAGTAGATTGTTTACATGGTGTAGCAGTTGTTTTGGATGCCAAAGATGCTTCTCTAATCAATGAAGAAAATTCAGTCTCTCAGGAAGCTCAGCTACAGAGTACAATGCACCCTGAAATCTCAGCTATTGACAGCCCTTTGGTTGATCAAAATGATGTAAGTTCTTCTTTGACCTAAAAAAGTCTGATGTTTATTGTGATGTCTTTAATACCAGACAAAAAAAAAAGAGTAATACCTGACAAAATGCTCTGGAGTTTCTTGGAAGAAAATACTTTATACTTCCCAAATTAGAGTTTTTTTCCCTTAATGAAACTAAACATGTGTAGACATAAATTGAGGTAAATTGCAAGTTTGGTAATAAAATATTGAAATTCAATCTGAAGTCTACTTTTGTTTTCCTGCTGTTAACCTTTTTATTTGACCCATACGCCTCTCAATTGACCATAACATATATATGCAGACAGTTTTCAGAAGAAAAAACTGATTTTGAATTGGTAACTTTTATTAGTTACCTTATAGTGTGTGTTTTTGCGAAGTTACATTATAGTGTTTATAATGTAATTTTGTTGATTTTTTAGTTGATCTGAACATGTAGTTTCCATGGCTTAATTTGGTATGCTTTGCTTGTTTTCTTTCTTTTAAAGTTGTTTATCTCTGAACATTGAGCTTCTGTACTTGTGAATTTGGTGCGTTTGTTTTAAAGCAAATATGCCTTGATGAGGCTCCACAAAAATTTTTCAATTGTTTGAAGGATATCTAAGTAAGTGTTTTGGCTACATATTGCAGGAAAATATCATATTTGCTGAAGATACAGGTTTGCTTCTAAATCTTTTTACATTGTTGATTCATCTCTTAATTTTTACTCAGAAGAAAAGTTTTGAAAACCAGACCAGTCCTTGAACTAAAAGGCTATTGGGTCACAAGTTAATTGGTATAACTGATTCAACTTGTAATTGAATTGAATGACGTTATGAATGTATAAAATTATTAATAATTATTTTTAATATAATTTAATCACTTTTATTCATCTCTTCATCTTCTTCTCTCTTATCCCTCATTTTCACTGGCCAGTCACGTCTTTTCTCTAGGCCCCCTTTCCTTTCTTTTTAGAATGAAAGAAAATGGTGCTCACTCCTCCTAACTCAAGTACCTCATCCTCCTCCTCCTTTCTTTTTAGGACTGTGTCTTAATGGGTCTTGGTTCAACTGGTTAGACTGTCCAGTCTAGTCGATATTTAAAACCTTGGTCAGTGGCTAATGTATAACTTTTGAAATAGATATCTATAAGTTTGCCTAATATCACTGTTAAATGATTTTTTTTTTCTTCTGATGGATGAATAAGGTTCATTGAGCAATAAAAAGGTCTCCTTATCTTTCCACAAAAAAAAGAAAAACAAAGAAGGCTAGAATATCAAAGGATGTACCAATGAACATAGAATAACTTCTGTATATGCATATTGTATTCCTTTCAAAAATGTAATTGAATAGAAGTGAATGAATCTGTGCAGTGAAATGTTTATTGCAGCTAATTTTTATTTTAGTTTCATTGATACATGTATCCTTCCTCTTTCTCTGTTTCCAGGGTTTTTGAATGTTGATGATGATGAGATGGTGCAAGATGATGATGATGATTGTATGCCATGTGATGAAGGAGCTCACATTGAAAATAGTGGATGGTCTTCTCGGACCAGGTTTGTATATTTGATTTGAAGCTTTCAAATGTGCTTATTTCTTGCATGTTTTGTCTTTGTTTGCTATTCATAACATATGTCTGTTAGTAGTAGAACCTGTCATCAATTTATGTTGGCGTTGGTGATTCCTCTAATTTTATTCTATATGCTATAATACTGAATTCTCTCTTACGCTGCAGCTTTGAGTAGTGCTGTTTTGTAGAATTTTGAATACAAAAAAATTCTATTCAGTAATAATTTGATTACACCTATGGACCCCTAAATTTATAGAGGGTTCCAAATCTTGATAATTTCAATAATTTACTAATCCTAATGAAATATAGCTCTTCTCCTCCTTTTGTAATCTTTTTGTTCCTTTAATACAATTTCTTTTTCTATCAAAAAAATAAAATATAACTTCTTAAAAGTAACCTAATAAACTCAAAATATCATAATAATCCTAGTCAACACTCCCCCTCAAGTTGGTGCAAAGATGTTATACATGTCCAACATGCAAACTAGTGCATGAAACATTTGTTTGCTGAGATCTATTGTAAACACATCAGCAAGTTGTTTTCTGGCGTTACATGGAACTGGCTCAAGGTCCCACTAATGACCTTTTCTTTGATGAAATGTCTGTTAATTATGTGTAATGAGATAATTCTGTGTGTATTATTATGAAAAGAGAATAGGAATTTATACAAGAGGAAAAAACCTATTCTAGGAAATAAGGATAATTACAATAAATACAATATATCCTAATTGATACACATAATATATCACTAATTGATACACATAATCCTAGATATTCACAATCTATTCTATAAGATTCTCAACACTCCCCCTCAAGCTGGAGCATATAAATCATAGGCACCAAGCTTGTCACATAGGTATTTTATTCGAGGTCCTCTAAGAGGCTTGGTGAAGATATCTGCCAGCTAATCATTTGAATTGACAAATCGAGTAGCAAGACACCCTGATTGAATTTTTTCTCTAATAAAGTGGCAGTCAATCTCAATATGTTTGGTCCTCTCATGGAATACTGGATTTGAGGCAATGTGCATAGCTGCTTGGTTATCACATACCAGTTCCATTTTACCAATGTCTCCGAATTTCATCTCCTGAAGAAGTTGTTTCAACCATAGGAGTTCACAAGTTGCTAACGCCATAGCACGATACTCAGCCTCTGCACTAGACCTTGCAACTACATTTTGTTTCTTGCTTTTCCACGAGACTAGGTTCCCACCGAAGAGAACACAGTATTCGGATGTGGATCGCCTATCATCTGGTGAACCAGCCTAATCCGCATCTGTAAAGCCAATGATTTGGGAGTTCCCTTTGTCCTCATATAACAATCCCTGGCCTGGTGCTCCCTTAATGTATCGAAGAATTCGAACAATTGCATCCCAATGACTATCACATGGTGATTGTAGGAACTGGCTAACTACACTCACAACAAACGATATATCTGGACGAGTGATAGTGAGGTAATTGAGTTTTCCCACAAGTCTTCGATATCTCTCGGGATTGTTTATCAGCTCCCCCTGTCCTGGATAGAGTTTGACATTTGGATTCATTAGAGTCTCAACTGGTTTGCAGTTTAGCATGCCTGTCTCTTCTAGTAAATCAAGTGCATACTTCCGTTGTGAAATAGTCACACCAGAACTAGATTGGGCAACCTCAATTCCCAGAAAATATTTAAGCTTTCCCAAATCTTTAGTTTGGAAGTGGTTGCACAGATGTTGTTTGAGTTGAGCAATGCCTAAGTCATCATTGCCTGTAATAACAATGTCATCCACATAGACAACTAAGTATAAGCACTTGCCACTTGAAGTATGGCGAAAGAAAACTGAGTGATCAGCTTCACTACGAGTCATGCCAAACTCTTGAACCACAGAACTAAATCGACCAAACCAAGCTCTTGGTGATTGCTTGAGTACATAAAGAGAACGACGAAGTCGACATACTTTCCCATACTCCCCCTGAGCAACAAAACCAGGTGGTTGCTCCATATAAACTTCTTCTTCCAAGTCTCCATTGAGGAAGGTATTCTTAATATCCAGCTGATGAAGTGGCCAATGATTAATAGCTGCAATGGATAGAAAAACACGAACGGAAGCAATTTTAGCAACAGGAGAAAATGTATCACCATAGTTCAATCCAAAAATCTGAGTATACCCTTTAGCCACTAAACGAGCTTTTAGCCGTTCGACTTTGCCATCAGGACCAACTTTAACTGTATAAACCCACCTGCAACATACTGGGGATTTTCCAGGAGGAAGTGAAACCAAGTCCCATGTACCATTGGAATGTAAGGCAGTCATCTCATCAAGCATTGCTTGCCTCCAACCCGGATGTTCAAGAGCTGCATCTGTAGTCTTAGGGATAGAAACAAAATCCAAAGAAGATACAAATGCAAAATATGGAGTAGATAAAGGATGATAGCTCAAGAAATTATAAACAGGGTGAGGATTGCGAGTGGAACGAGTACCTTTATGAATGGCAATCGGAAGGCTAGCAGGTGGCGGGTGGACCGGAGTAGCGGGTGTTTCAGACGAAGGCAATGAGTCAGGAAGAGTAGTTGTCGGCTCAGGGCGGGGACGACGATGATATGTCAAGAAAGGAGGACGAGGTGTGTCCTAGGGTAAGGCTTCTGGAAAAGGAAGAGAAGGAACAGGAAGGACTTCGAGCACAGAGGGGCTTGTAGGCGTAGAAGATACAAAGAATGGGAAAGACTCAAAGAAGGTCACATCAGGGGAGGTGAAACAACGTCGAGTGGCTGGACAATAACATCGGTAGCCCTTTTGGAGTCGAGCATAACCGAGAAAAACACACTTGACGGATTTCGCTGCAAGTTTATCTTTCCCTGGGGTTAAATCATGCACAAAGCAAACACAATCGAAAACACGAGGAGGAAGATGATAAAGAGGGTCGTTAGGAAATAACAAAGAATGAGGGATTTGATCATTCAAGACAGAAGAAGGCATGCGATTAATCAAATAACACGCAGTGAGAACAGCGTCACTCCAAAAATTAGTAGGAACATTATGATGAATAAGCAAAGTGCGAGCTGTTTCAATAAGATGACGGTTCTTACACCCAGCGATCCCATTTTGTTGTGGGGTATAAGGACAAGATGTCTGATGTAAAATACCCTGAGAACTCATAAAGTTTTTAAAGGATGTAGACAGATATTCTTTGGCATTATCAGAACGTAAGATAGAGACAAAAGTATGAAACTGAGTTTTGATTTCAACACAAAAATCTTGAAAAATTTTAAATACTTCAGTACGACTTTTCATCAAATATAACCAAGTACAACGAGAATAGTCATAAATGAAGGTTACAAAATATTGAAAACCAGAAACAGAAGGCACACGACTAGGATCCCAAACATCTGAGTGAACAAGTTGAAAAAGAGAAGTAGACCGACTACTAAGACTACTAGAGAATGAACTACGTGTTTGTTTACCCAACTGACACGACTCAGAGGGAAGGGATGACAAGGTAGAAAGAGAGGCATCCATTTTGCGAAGTTTGGAGAGGCTTGGATGTCCCAGACGATGGTGGAGGAGAGATGGAGAGCAACTGGTCACGCACGCAATGGGGAATGGAGGTGAAAGGTGGTACAAGCCTTGTGACTCACGCCCTGTGCCAATCATCTGACCCGTACTCCGATCCTGGATAGAAACACAGTTATTAGCAAAGGTAATGGAACAATTGTGTGAGTGAGTCAATTTACTAACAGAAATAAGATTGTAAGGAGATTCAGGAACATAAAGAACAGAATCGACAGAGAGGGAAGGAAGTATTTGGGCTTGACCAATTCCTGTAGCAGCAGTTTTAGAACCATTTGCCAAAGTGACTAAAGGAAGGGAAGATGAACTAGAAAGACGGGTGAACAAGAATTTATTACCAGAGATATGTTTGGAGGCACCCGAGTCAAGAACCCATGGTCCAATGTCAGGAGAGCGAGCAAGGCAAGCAGTTACATTACTAGTTTGCGCAATTGAAGCAGCCACCGATGACTGTTTGCCTTGTTGGTACTTGAGGTACTCTTTGTAATCATCACCAGCTAAAGTAAACTCGGAATGATCATTAGATGTCTCGGATTGAGCAATGTTGACAGGGCGAGAAGGTCGACCATGGAGTTGATAGCAACGATCTCGGGTATGTCCCAACTTGTTGCAATACGTACATGGGGATGTTTGCGATCATTATTGCGTCCAATGCCTCCTCCTCCTTTGTCACCAGTGTGAGATACCAAGGCAGAAGAATCAATAGTTGAAGAAACAGTATGATTGTCAGTCGAGGCTCGTGAGGAAGAAATACGCACCAAACGACTAATAACATCATCAAATGTGGGAACAGTGGAACCTCCCAAAATTTGATCTTTAACACCTTCGAGGTCAGGATTTAAATGAATCAAAGTCAAGACCATGAAGAATTTATCCCATTGTGCGTCCTGAGCAGTAATGGACGACGTGGAAGGCATTAAGTATCTAAACTCATGTTTGAGAGCCTCCATCTTGCTTGCATAGGTGGTAGTTTCCGACGTCTGGTGTTGAAGCTTAACCAAGTTGGATAAGACATCATAGTAACGTCGAATATCATTATTATAAACGGTGGCTGCCTTGTTCCACACACAATAGCACGTCTCATATGCCTGATAAGTGGACAGGAGTTGAGGATCAAAAGAATGCCATAAGAGAGAACAGAGCTGGGCATCCACCATCACCCACTTAGGCCGATCCTTTTCAGCAATTTCAGAGTCACGCTTAGTTAAATAGTCTAAGTGTCCTTGACCTTTGAACCACAAGCGGACAGAGGCGGCCCAAGATTTATAATTCGATGCCCCACGCAATTTTTCAGTGGTAATAATGGGTGTACACTAATGACAGTGGAGAAGGTCCCTTTGGAGTTGTCTTTGGAGTCGCTAACAGTGAGGGAAGCCATGAGAAGGAAGAGTGTAAAAATGAAGTAGGAGATAACGACGAACTAACACCGGAATGGGGACCAGAACACGCCGAGAAGCACAACGATGCAGAGAACACCGAAAAAAGCCGCCGGAAAAAGGGCGCACGCGCCGGCGCGTGGCAGCTCCGGCGAACGATCGGGTGGCGCGTGGAGGCGCGTGCGGCGGAGGAAGGCAATGGGATTCTGGGGTTTGGCCGGTCGGAAGCTTCTGAGCACAGTGGTCCGGCGCGTGCTCCATGAAGACACCGGGAAAGAGTCAGATCGGAGGTGTCCGAGATGAACAGTGGAGGAAGAGGTGTTTAGGGTTAAGGCTGGAAAGAGAGCACAGCCGTGAATGCTATTCAGGATCGAATAGGCTCTAGTACCATGTGTAATGAGATAATTCTGTGTGTATTATTATGAAAAGAGAATAGGAATTTATACAAGAGGAGAAAACCTATTCTAGGAAATAAGGATAATTACAATAAATACAATATATCCTAATTGATACACATAATATATCACTAATTGATACACATAATCCTAGATATTCACAATCTAATCTAGAAGATTCTCAACAATTACAATGTACGTAGTCCGATCATGTTGAGTTGGATTATGAGCTATATTGATGGCAATCTTGTCACAATACAAGGGTAGCTTGCCATTGCCAATAGCTTTTGTAGCCAGAGAAGTTTACAAACTCCTTGTGCCAATAGCTATATTGATGGCAATCTTGTCACAATACAAGGGTAGCTTGCCATTGCCAATAGCTTTTGTAGCCAGAGAAGTTTACAAACTCCTTGTGCCATAGGTTTGTATTCAGCTTCCACAATGGATAATGGAGAATTAAATAATTTTTTTATGAAAATATATTCTAGAATGAAGAAAAGAATTAATGCTATCTAGGAAGAAGGAAAAAGATTTAATGAAGAATTAAATTGCACCTAGGAAATGATATCTTTTGAAGTTGATACATGAACCTAGTTTTATTATTTTTGGAACTTGTAATTTGCTTAATTATTAGGGTGAGTGTTGTGTTTATTATTGTTGACTTGGGGTGCCTAAATATATATTCAACCCTTGCTCTTTTGTAAGCAGACTTGATGAATAGAATATAATTTTCAGAGCTTGTTCTCACTCCTCCCTTTATTTCTCCTTTCTCCCTCCTTTCGTCTATCAATTTCCCCCCCCCCCCCCCCCCATTTTCTCTTCTCCCTCCTTTCTTTCTTTTCTCCCCCATATCTCTTCTATCTTATTCCTATCTTGTTCTACATCAATTTGGTATCAGAGCCTAAACACTTTCCAACCACGTTCACCGCCCAACCTTTCCTTGAAAATTACCATGGAAGACTATAAGCAAAAAATCATAAAGAGCTTAGACAACCTTGAGGTTGCTCAAAAAGAAAAGATAGTGCATATGAACCGTTGTTTTGATGAAATGATGGGTATCATCAAACTGTTGAGTAGTCAGTTGACTAGAGAAAGAGTTGAAAATCTCGTTAAAAATCAAGTTGAATCTTGGAGCCCACATCAAGCCTTAATTTTGGAACACTAGTCTAGTGTTCTTGAAGAGAGCACAATCATTGATATTGTGGAGCCCCTTGAGAGCCCTTCTGATATTGAAGATGAAATCATAATGGCTGATCAAGCCTTAATTCAAGAAAATCAGGTGAGTCTAGTTGAGGAGGCCATAGACATTGAAATTGTGAAACCCCTTGAGTGTCCCTTTGATGCTACTAAGGAAGTCATTATTGAGCATCATTCTCATCCTATTGACCACGTGCCTTTACCATTGAACACTCATATTTCTAAATCTGTTGAACCTTTCCACCATCACACTCAACACTTTTAAAATATTACCTACAAATGCTTTTAGTCAATTTCATGTTTCCCATAAAATTATGCGTAATGCACATTCACTTAAATTACCATCAGATTTAACCATTAGCCTAGTTTTCACCATTGAAGATTTGTTTCCTTAGAAAGACACTTTTGAACCTCCCCCATTACTTTTTAACGATCATGTAGGTGCTATCTTGAATGATCGGAATCACATCTCCTCTCTTGATTCTTTCTACCTATACCTCATTCCTTGGAAAGGATACTCCGACATACAAGCTTCATGGAACACGGAAGATGAATTTTTCCCACCTTGACTTGTTAGAGTATTACAGGCACTTTTACTCTCCAGAGGAGAGTTCTCTTCAGTCGGGGAGAATAATGGAGAATTAAATAATTATGAAAATATATTCTAGAATGAAGAAAAGAATTAATGCTATCTAGGAAGAAGGAAAAAGATTTAATGAAGAATTAATTGCACCTAGGAAATGATATCTTTTGAAGTTGATACATGAACTTAGTTTTATTATTTTTGGAACTTGTAATTTGCTTAATTATTAGGGTGAGTGTTGTGTTTATTATTGTTGACATGGGGTGCCTATATATATATTCAGCCCTCCACTACTCTCTTCTATCCTATCTTGTCCTACGTCAATGGATCTAGTCGCAACACTCCGCTTATGCCCAAGTGTGCATCTGGATGTAGTCCTTCTATAATCTAGAGATCTGACTCAATCTGCATCAATGAAGGCTTCTATATGGAGGTGGGCATGTTTGGAGAAAAGCAACTCTTTCCTGGGGCTAGATTTCAAATATTGTAGTATGCGAGTGAAATGCAACTTGCATGCGAAATGCCTAGGCGAGTGCCTCTTGTGCCTCCACTGTCCGCTTGCCTTAGGCACCGCATTGAAATATTAGGTGTGCAGTGCAATGCTGTTCTGTTTTTTTTTTTGGATGACAAGTCAGCTTTTTAGGTTTAAAATAGGTTACAAAAGTAAAGCCCAGCCCAATATTCTATTGTAAGTAAACAAAATCTTAAAGAAAAAAAGACACCCAACCAATACGGCAGCCTCAAAACAGATCAGAGTTCCAGCAGAACAGAGACAGACTACAAAACAGAGAGAGCAGAAGTGCATAATAGAGACGGTATTTATAGATGATACCCTTACCCCGTAAGTGGAATGTAAACAGCATGAATTAAATAAGTAAATAATGATATGCAATAAAATAAGGGAAGGCCAAGAAAGTGCAGAAGTGGGGAAGATGAATCAGAACGTGGGGTAAAGTTCAAGGTAGTGGGCTGGAAAGTGAGTCAGAACTCAGAACATGTGTCATGGATGGAGTTCATGATAGTGGGTTGAGGAAAATGAGTCAGAACAAATTCCTTTGAATAGTTTGATTACACCTTTGATTTTATACACAGTTCCTAATCAAATTAGGAAACAAATTCAATGAATAACTAATCCTGATAAATTAAATAAATACTATTCCTAATCAAATAAAACTTCCTAAAGATAACTAATGACCTCAAAACTCAAAAGATTATAATAATCTAGTCTACACTTTTAAACTGGCCCTTATGTATTACCTTGGAAGAAAGAGAAATGGGTTATCCTGAGTAGTGCTAGGTTTAAATTTTTTGGTTTCAAATTAATTGGAATCTTTCACTAGTCCGGTAATTGTCTTTATCTTTAGATGTTTTAATTTTAGTCATATTAGCAAAACAATAAACAAGCCTAATGCCTTATCGGATTATTTTGGGGTTTTTCAATACCTTTTTATGTCATGGACTATTTAAGTTTTAACATTCTTATTGACCTGATTCCAGGTACCTATTACTTTGATAGCTAACTTATGTTTTTATCCACAGGGCTGTCGCCAAGTATCTGCAGGCTTTGTTTGATAAGGAGGATCTTCATGGAAGGAACAACCTACCTCTTGACAATATAATAGCGGGCAAAACTCGGAAGGAAGCCTCAAGAATGTTTTTTGAAACACTGGTATATTCTTGAACATTGGTTTAACTGTTGTATAAGGCTGTATTTGTATGATATTCTTGTTTATGTTAATAATCATTGAAATATATGCTTTTGGGCAATGTGGGTCGCCTGAGCGCTCGTTGGTCCATATCCATTTTTTCATTTTTCTTTTCATATCTTTTTTAATATATTTTTTTTAAGTTGGAATGGAGAGAAGGTAGAGGTTTAGCATTAGAG
This sequence comes from Senna tora, assembly GCA_014851425.1. Taxonomy (NCBI): domain Eukaryota; kingdom Viridiplantae; phylum Streptophyta; class Magnoliopsida; order Fabales; family Fabaceae; genus Senna; species Senna tora. The sequence goes on from CM026267.1 coordinate 105,208, forward strand.
AGCTCGACCTCTCCCTATCACTTCCCGGCAAAATATGCCTTTCTAAATGGTTGGTGAACTTAAAATTCACTATCTTAAGACCTTGGTTTATCGATGTTTTATGTTTGAATTTATTTGAAGTTGATTCATATTAATGTTGTCTTGTAAATGTCAATTTCATATTTTCTTATTTGCTTTAAACAGCTATGTGAACTGCATATTGGAATTGTTCAGTTTTGTCTTTCTTTTTTGGAAATATTAGGAGTAAAGTTTTGCTAAAAGTATATAAGTGTAGAAGAAGTGCTTAATTACGAACATTGATTTATTTAATAAATTAATAATTTAATATATTTGTTGCATGCGACTTCCCCTTTTTGAAGTAGTTTGTGTTTGATGCTTGATTTGGCTATAAGTGGATTGGATTTGGATTTACTGGGTATAATGTGCCTTCCCCTGTCTACCCAATATTTATAAATATTTTGTGACCTCTTGAAATTAATATATATATATATATAAAATATATATTATATATATATATATATATATATACCGTGTCGTGTAATTTTAAAAATCGGCATGTCGAGGTGGCGTGTTGAGGTGTCAGTGTCGTGTAGTGTCAGTGTCAGTGCTTCATTGCTATGTAGGTATGGCCATCTAGCATTCGCTGCATTATTATATGTCTCTAGTAATTCCTTCTGTAACGGTGGTGAAAAGAATTGGCAAGAGGAATTAGGCACTTCAAAACGTCTGTCATGTATTATTTTGGATACAATTATAGTTCATTCTTTATGTTATCATCATAAGTATTTGAAGAATGTGTTCACTTGAATGAATATGTAATCTATAGTTTGTTTGATTTCGTTGAATGATCATTCTGTTTGTGTCTTACTGCGCACTTTCGCGTATGGTTAATATTTAATTTCCACTATCTTGGCAGGTTCTCAAGACCAAGGATTATGTTCATGTAGAACAGACGAAACCCTTTGCGAATATTAATATAAAACCTCGGATGAAGCTGATGAAATCAGATTTCTAAACGTCTTTAGGATTGGCAGATTTTGTCCAGATGGTGCCCGTTTGGATTATATCTGCTATGTTGGGTAATTATTCAATCATCTTCCCCCCCCCCCCCCCCCCCCCCTTCCCCTTTTTCCCATCTATGATTTTTTGAGTTAGGAGTTAGCTTTCTGGTTCATTAATGGGTTGTTCCGTGGGAGGTGAAGAGGCATGTGTATCATTCTACTTATTGTAGTTACTATAGTAATCTGGATCATATTTATGTATATATTTTGTAAAATATTTAACCAGTTGTAACTAAAGTAACTAATTTGTATGTTTGCTGTTTAACGGATACGTACTAGCGAGATTGGGTTTCTGCCATTACTTGAGTGCAATGTTCTGTTATTGAAAAAGTAAATTTGCTGTTTAACGGATACGTGCTAGCGAGAAATCTCGAGAGCAAGGTTCTGTTATGGAAAAAGTGACCCTGACATTCTAGCAAAATAAGGGGATCGATTGTTTGTGTAGTATCATCCAATACTTTAAAACTGGACTGATCAAGGAATTGATTTTTATATTATATATTAATTTTATATTATAATTGATTATAATCATAGTTTTTAAAATTGGACCAGTCAGTCGCACCGAAAAACCGGTGAACCAGCCATCTGGTCCGGAATGAGCGAATAACAGTTGGTTGAACGAACTGGCCAACAACTGGGGAAATCGATCAATGACCGGTAAGACCGAACAAAACCGGCTGATTTTCGTTTATGGCCGGTCGGAAAAAAATTCACCGGAGAGGGAAAAAAGATGAGGAGAAAGAGAAAAAGTGGCGCAAAACTTTAAATGGAAACAAAATATTGAAGAAGAGGGACGAAAATAGTTTCTTCTATGCATTTTTTTAGCTTCAAAGAGAAAAAGAAGAGCACAAGGATGAGCATAGCAGCAGCACAAGAGAAGAAGGTTTAGGTAGAACACGACAAGAAGAAGGTGGTTTAGGCAGAAGACGACGAAGAAGGAGTAAAGCAAAAGACAAAGGAGAAAATTGAAAAAGAGAGAGATGCAACGAAAGAAAAATGAAAGATTGAAAGCAAAAGATAAAAGGGAGTGCATAGGGGATAGCGTTGGTAGGTGGTAATAGGACTATAGCTATAGGGTGTGTAGTGTAGCAGACTTTATCTCCTTTATTAGTATCGGGTGGTTTGTCATTTCAAAATGTTGGATAAAATAAATTTTATTTTTTCTTAAAGTTCATAATAAATTTTAATTACTTTCTTTATTCTTTTTTCTTCCTCCTCTCCTTCATTTTCTCCCTCCCTTATTTTCGTATGAATTGATCCTTGACTGGTTTTGCCCCATTTTTAGTTTCTAATTGGTTCAAACGGTTCTAGTTTCTCTGTTGGGTTCTACGTATGATGCGTTAATATACTAAAATATGCTATTCTTATGACGCATTGATAACTTTACTTTTACTCTCATAATAGTACACTTAGGAATTGTTTTTTTCATAAAAGGAGAATAGATGAAGTGGCATAGGCAACGAGATCCCGAGCCCGACATCTTCAACTTTTAGATGTTTTCCTATTTAATGTTTGTTTACTTCGGCTCCTTCAACTCCTTTATCATTCATAGTGAACATCACATCCTTGCATCTTGAGGCGAATGGAAAATCCATGGCAAAGAACAGATGAAGTGGCAAGGGCAACGAGATTCCAAACAGGAGTGAACAAACTGCGGATTGGTTCGATTTTGACGATTTAGATAATCGAATTAATCTAATCTGATGACTAAAAAAGTCATCGAATCCAATGTTCGGTTTGATCGGTTTTTTGACAAAATTAAAAAAAAAAATTTACTATTTTTTTCTCTTTAATTTAAACCCTAAAAAATAAAAATAGCTATTCCTAACCATGAAAACCAACAAACTAAATTAGTACAATATTTCAAGTTTTCAACATTACAAACTTAAAATTACAATCCAACATCATAAAACCATAAAAATCAATATTATAAAATATTATTAATATTTTTAAAAAATTATAATCAGTTGGTTTGGTTCGGTTCGGTTGGGATTGGATCTCATTCATCAACCGAACCGAACCAAATCGGTTGTCAAAAAAATAAACCAATCCATCCGATTATGTAATCGGTTTTGATCGATTTTGGTCGATTTGGTTTGGATCGGATCAATTGGTTCGGTTTGATCAATTTTGCACACCTCTAATTCCAACATCATTAGATTTTTTTTTTCTTGTTTGTCTCCTTTGTTCTTTGCGACTTGGGTCAACAGGAAATTCCATGGCCTTATAAAACTCATAACCTTCATGACATTGTAGTGGCAATTTTTTTCTCTAGTAACATAACTTACCAACAATAACTTTTGTTAACATTTTCATATACTCATCCATTTCAATTATCTTTTCAAATAAGGAAAGATATCTCTTTAACCCGCTGCTGTCTGCCAGTCATTTAGTTAGCGGTAGTAAGGATCAGAGAGAGACGATAGAGAAAGAGAGTGAGACGGAAAGCCATGGGAATTCTCTCGCAACCTCTCTGCAGCTCCGCCAGCATTTTCGGTGCCAACAATTTGAACTGTAGACAACCACTTCAGATTCCACATGGGCTAAATAGTTTTATTTTCAAACATCTTCCCTCACTTTCTTTCTCTTTCTGCACCAGTCTCTCCTATACTTCTGGTAAGTGAATATGAAAATTGCTCAGGTTGTATTTCCCCCGAGTTTGTGGATGTATGAGCGAGATATCTTCCCTTGTTGATTCGTCTTTAACTATTTTATTATTCTTTTCATTTGATCGAGTTTTATGAATTTCTATCTTATTGGTTTGTATTAATCTTATCTTCTATGCTATTTTGTTTTTGGTTTTGTTTTTTAATTTTTCACTCTGAAAATAAAGATCCAAATTGTTAGCTCTTACCGAAATATCTTTTAAATTTCTGCCAGTTTTATTTGCAACGCCGGAAAACCAACTGGACCTTGGGGTGGACTCCGATACAAGAGAATGGGCACTACAAGGTCGGTCGTGGCTACCTAACATATATATGCCTGTTGCTTAGTTAATCATTAAGCTGGGAATTTTCATTGTGTCTACTTTAGAGGAGATGCGTAATGGTACCGTGGTATTAGCATTTAAAATAGGATGTGCTGAAAAAAGGTTTGCTACCCACTTTCATCCCTACCTAGGACGCCCTTCACCTCGTTAGGACCAGTCCCTGTACTATTTGGTCATCAGCAAGTGCACCCACTTTTTCTGTCCAATTATTGGGAAACATTCAACGACTACAAAAGCACTTGTGGATTTCTTTCTATTCAATGTTACTGTACACTTTCCTGTTTCCCCCACTCTTAATGACCATACTGCATTCATTCGTTTAATCAGAGAAAAGCTGCTAAAACATCATGGATTAACTGTTACAATGTGACACATATGTTGGCATTTTTTTTTTGCAGATTTTTATTCCCTGAGGAGGGATGTTGAAATTACTTCACAACGTGTTGAAGAGACTAGAGAATCTGCTGGTCTAAAGCTCTTAGAGCAAGAAATTGCTAATTTGGAGTTGAAAGCTGCTGATAGCTCCTTATGGGACAATCCAGCCAAAGCTCAAGAGATTCTTTCGACTTTAACTGATGTCAAAGATAAAATAAAAATTCTCACTGAGTTCAAAACCCAGGTTATATATAATTCTTCCTTTCTTTCTTATTTTTTTCAATTTTCAACAATTGTTTAATCTTATCCTCCGTTTTTGTAGTCCTTATTTGTCTCTTTATTGAAATTTGTGCTTTCATTTTTTTTTTTTTTAAAAAGGTTTTATCATGTGGTTGCTTTAAGAATGATAGAAATCAGCATTTTCTGTTAAATTGAACATATGCGATTGCTTATGTGGAGTTTGTAAAGAATAGGAGTTACTGGCTTACTTAGCTAGGCAATCTGTGTTTCTATTTATATGTTAATTATAAATTCTTTTAGGGGGCATTTGGTGCACGGATTAATTTTTTTATTCCTGGGAATCCTAGTCTCGGGAATCACATTTTCGGGATTAGGATTCCCGGGAATATCATAAAAGTTACTTGTTTCAATTTTTACATACTCGTGATTATTTTACATGATTCTCATCCAATAGTTGAAAATAATTCCATCCCATGGGATTACAATAACACCACCCCCTTAGGTGGGATTAAAAAAGTGAAAAACATGGGATTACAAGATTCCCGGGATTGTAAGATTTTCGAGCTTATTTTTTCAATCCGTCTACCAAATGCAGGATTACAAGATATCGGAGCTTATAATCTCGGGACTATTTTTTAACTCTTGTACCAAACACTCTTGGGAAGTTAGGAGCGTATACAATATATCTCTCCAAATTTGTTTTTACTTAAAATGATATTATATAAATGTTTATAGTGGCAACTATCATTCTGGCCAAAAAAAATATACAGGCGACTATTATTAATATCAAAGTTATATTACAAGTACTTAAAATGATATTATATGAATGTTTATAGAGGTCAGTGATTATCATTCATATCAAATTTATATTACAAGTAGTTAACATTATGTATAGCTCCTGTTTTGTTTTGTTTTTTTAATATCTCCTGAGAACTCATTGTCATTGATCACGTTTTGATCAAATTGTTACTATGTTCTTGAGTATTAGCTTAATCTTCCTCAAAACGAATGTAGGTTGAGGATGCAGAAACAATAGTTAAGCTGACTGAGGAGATGGACTCCATTGATATTGGACTTCTTGAGGAGGCTGCTAGTCTTATCAAAGAATTGAATAAAGCACTAGATCGATTTGAATTGACTCAACTTCTTTCTGGTCCTTATGACAAAGAAGGAGCTGTTATCTCTATTACTGCTGGTGCTGGCGGTACTGATGCACAGGTAAAGAAAATATATGTTCAGATGCCACAGTAATGCACTTATTTATCACATTCCTGGCTGAAATATACTTGAACATGATGCATGGGCTGAATTGCGGAAGACTAGAACTTGTATGGCCCCCCAAGAAAAATCTAGAATTGAATCCCTTCCTTCCTTTTTGTCCCAAGTCAGTATTCAGCACAATATAGTGCCTCCTCATTTATGTCTTCACGTTATTAACTTTTCCAGGCTTTTAGGAAATTCTGTTCATCATTATTGTATTTAGGCAAATAATCCAGTCATATGTAACCTTACCTGGATAGCAATTCTCTGATGTTAATCTATTTGATGATCAAAACATTTGAGATTCTGCTATTTAGAAATAGTAGTCATATGGAGGCCTTCATTTCTGTATTTCGATTTTCCAACCACAAGGTGGATGCCTGGTCTGGAAAGAAGGAAGTTAACTGTCTCTCCCATTTCATTTTCTAGTTACTTTTTGCTTGAAATTTGAGTACTTGATGGTGATTCTGAGTGTTTTAGTTTCAACTTCTGTACAAAAGTTATTATCTTTTCCAGTGCAGGATTGGGCTGACATGCTTCTTAGAATGTACATAAGATGGGGAGAGAAACAGAAATACAAGACCAGAGTGGTTGAGAAATCCTCTGGAGAAGAAGCGGGAATTAAATCTGCCACCATTGAAGTTGAAGGTCGTTATGCTTATGGGTATTTGTCTGGGGAAAAAGGGACACATCGCATTGTTCGACAGTCTCCTTTTAATGCTAAAGGTCTTCGTCAGGTAACAAAAAACTCCTTTTGATAGTTAAAAGCCAGATGGACTATTTTTAGAGGTTGACATTTTAGTAATGCTGAATATTAAATGAGTTTATCTGAAGTTTCTTTGGATAGATAAGGTGCCTAGTTTCCTTCCCAAAGAGCTGCACCACAAGCACTGTGTTCTTAGTCCATGTTTCTTCCTCCCCTAATCCAGAAAATCTGTCTGGAAGTTCTTGGGAAAGTGCATGACATTGCTATTCAACGTCAATAATACATCAATTTTTTTTCCTTTCATTAAAATCCAAATATAATGTATGAACAGACAAGCTTTTCTGGTGTTGAAATCATGCCTCTTCTTCCAGAAGAATCTGTAGATGTTGAAATTCCTGAGGAGGACCTGGAAATCAGTTTTTCGAGAGCAGGTGGAAAAGGGGGCCAGAATGTGAACAAGGTTGAAACTGCAGTTCGGATTACACACATCCCCACCAGTGTCACTGTTCGCTGCACAGGTTCTTTTCCCTCCTTAGAGTATTTATTTAGTTCCATTGAAGTTACTTTATCTTGTTCGGTGAATATATTGGTTTGTCAAATGACTTTTTTTCAAAAATGAGCTTTCTGATTTTCTTCTCTATTTCAGTTCAGATAAATTGTCAGCTATAAAATGCCTTGTGATTTACTCGATTTGTGTACATGTCTTCCTTAACTGTCTACCTTGTGCACTGTACACATTTAACTGATCAATTTAGCTTCTGTGGGATGAAATAGGTGATGCTTATGGTTGTGTTTTTCGGTTCTTTTTCCTAATTATGGTGATTTTGGTTTTTGGATAGCGTTGCCATTACGGATAGAGTAAAGAAAGCAGAGGATCCATATTGCATTTGCTTATTATCTGCTTTTAGTTGTATCTGGATTTAGGACCATTTAACATTTGGTTTTGTTTTAAGAAAAAAAGGACCTTTGGTTTTGCTGAAAATTGTGATGAGTAGTCACTTGTCCTGTGCTATCCGCCTATCCGTTCGGCATTCACTATATCAAATTCACTTTGTTACTTTATTTACGATGGTTCTAATTTTTCTTGACCGTTGTCCAGAAGAGAGATCCCAACTAGCTAATAAGATTAAGGCATTGAACCGTTTAAAGGCCAAGCTGTTGGTGATAGCTGAGGAGCAACGTGCATCTGAAATCAGGCAGATTCGGGGAGATGCAGTAAAGGCTGAATGGGGACAACAAATACGAAACTACGTATTCCATCCGTACAAACTAGTAAAAGATGTAAGAACGGGATATGAAACGTCAGATATTACTTCTGTTATGGATGGCGAATTGGACCCGTTCATCAAATCTTACCTCAAACACAAGTACAATATGACATTATCTACATGTGGCGTTCAGCTAACATCTGCAGAGAATTAAATGATTTCATGTGCTATAAAAAAGCCTCTGGATATTACGTTACTCGCATTGTAAAATGTACCCTGGTTTTATTTCTTATGACTATCAGTTGTATTTTTTGTTGAAAATATTAGTACTATCATATTTCTTATGATAGCACAGGACAAGTGACTCATCACAATTTACTGTTAGATTAATAATAGAGGAAACATTTTATTTGGTCGGAGAAAAATTTGGAATTGGAATTCAAATTGGTAAAATGGAATTGGAATTGAATTATTTGAATTGAAAAGTGTATTTGTATGAAAAGATACAAGATATGAATCAAACCTTGGAATTGGTTGGGAAATGTGCAATTCCATTTCCAAACCCAATTCCAAGGTGATCCAAACATAGCCTTAGTTTCTGAATATTGAAATTAGACTATTTAATTTTTGAATTTTTATCCATCAATTATTTAGTTTATGACTATTTAGTCCATGAATTTTTATTTTTGTTAACTATTTAATTTTTATGAAATTAGTTATGTAAGTGAGTGATATAATTGTTAAATGTTGAGATATTATTATTTATAATTGCCAACAAAGTTATCACGTCACATTTTCACATCATCTTAAATATCAAAATAAAAATAAACAAAACACGGTTGGACAAAATCGTCTTTTAATTTGAATTGTAATATTGCGATAATGTGCCAAAGTGTGATATTGAAACCAGTTGAATGACATCGATTGGTGGTGACGATGTATGAATGTTATGGTGAAGACATGGCATGTCATCATGGCATCACGGTTTTGTTTATAGAACCTTAAATCTCTTTGTATTTTAATGCTATTACGCTTCAAAGGACCATTTTTTGTTTCATTTTTTAAGTTTATTTTTATGTTTAAAATGAAGTGAAAATGTGACATGACAAAATCAATGGCAAATAAATGGTGATATATCAACATTTAACAGCCACGTCGTCGGGTTAGATAACGATTAATATTATAGGGACTAAATAGTTAACAGAAATAAAAATTTAAGGATTAAATAGTTATTATTGATGGACTAAATAATTAACATGGGTGAAAATTAAGAGATTAAATAGTCTATTTTTATTATTCTGTATTTAAATAATAAATTGACTAATAATTCAAAGATTAAAAAGGATATTTGCTGATAATAATTTTATGTTGAATAATAAAATACATTTTATTATATTTGTTGTATATTAAAAATAAAATTACATTTTTATTCTGCACAAAAAAAATATATATTAGGACAAGTGTAATGTAGTCAAGCATGAATAGTAGTAAGTAGGGGTGTTCAGAATCGAACAAAATCGACGCAAACCTTTCTAAATAATAAAGTTTAAAATTTGTTTTTAGAATTTTAGATTAAATTTAGTCAATCTAAAAATTTAATTTTAGAACTAAGTTAATTGTATATTGTAAGTAAATGAAATATTACTATACTTTTTTATTAATAAACTTAAATAGATAAATTTAATGACAAAAAGTCTTAAACCGCCAAATCGAATCGCTCAAAACCGCTCATTTATGGTTTAATTTAATTTGATTTAATCTATCAATTTAAATCGATAATTGCACTACATTTTTACAAAAAAAAAATCATCCAAAATGTCCGTCGAAGAGCCCAGTAGTAAGTGTAATTTGTTATATAAACAAAAAGTAATAGTTAGTTTTTGGTCTGGTGTAAAATCAGTTTGTTCTTAAGGTATGTTTGGTGTAAAATCCAAACAGTAAAATCGTAGTGTTTCACGATTCTCAAAAAAACTTTACATCATATTTTATACATACCAAACACACTTTTTATCATATTTTTTTTCTTTCTTAATTTTTCTCTCTCTCTCCTCACTTTTCTCTACAATACTTTCTTTTATTATACTGTGCTTTACTCTACAGTACTTTCTTTACAGTACTTTACATCCGTGCATTTATACCAAGCGTACCCTAACATTTATCTACCATGTACTATTTTTTAAAAAGAATTAATAAAATTAGTCATATAAAAAATAGTGAAAATTAATTTATACTTCTGTAATTTAAGATTTTCATGTAACTTCATTTTAACACCCTTGTAGTTTAATACTACTGTGAATTCAGAGTAAAGGGCAAAAATGTTTCAAAAAAAAAAAGATTAAAGGGCAAAATTATGGAAGCACTCAAGCACATGACAAGAGTTGTTGGAGAAATTTTATGACGTTTGATGAATGATGACCCAAAAGGTATTAAGAATATGCCGTTTAGATCACCGAGTGACTGAGTGAAGATGACGACGGTTAGGTAGACGAAGGGTACACAACGGGCCACGAGGTGCTCGTGGTTTCAATTTTGAAGTCCTACCAGTTAACCCATTTCAGTTCAGCGACTGCGACTCCTTTTTTAATAACTAATAAAAAATAAAATATATAATTAACTGTCATTCTCACATTGAAATGAAATGAGAAGTCTCTTTTCAAATCCCATGCCATTGAAAACATTATTCAAAAGTTTGCTCGAAACTTCCTGAACTATCAAAACTTTATCTCAGCATCCAGCCATGGTGGGATGTCTGCGTTTCTTTTCCTCTTTCAAAGGCCGAAACTGCGGTGAGGTAGCCCCAGAACGTGACCCGGTTCTGCTCGTTTCTGGCATAGCAGGCTCCATTCTCCATTCGAGGTCTAAGAAATTCGGGTTTCAGAGTCGGGTATGGGTTAGGATACTGCTGGCTGACATGGAGTTTAAAAAGAAGCTATGGTCCGTCTATAATTCCCAAACAGGTATTGTATTTTCCTCTGCATGTATCTGCACATGGCCATTTGCTCTAACTTCTGAGGTAATTAAACCTATTGCTTATGCTTACTTTCAAGTAGCGACTTACGAGCTCGCTTTGTTCAAATTTATTTTTTTCTGAAAAAAGGTAGGACACAGATAAAATCATAAAAACGTAATGGATGATTGAGCTTTCCACTGCCAGAAGCAGACACGGTTGCTACGTTTTATATCTATCACCATTGAAATGCTCTGCTGGTAATTTGTTTCCATATATTTATGTCTTAGCTTTTGTTTTCGTGTGCTTCAGGTTACACTGAAACATTAGACGAAAACACTGAAATTGTAGTCCCTGAAGATGATTATGGTCTATATGCAATCAATATTTTAGATCCATCTTTGGTAAGCAATGATGAGAATATATAATCTTCTACTTATTGTAGCTTCTAGCTCTCTTGTTTGGAAAAGTGGTGACTAGTGATCAGTAATGACAATATATTACCATGCGGAGCATTCCGTATAAAATTTTACATCCCCATGCTTGGCTTTGTGGAATTTGGTTGTTACTAACATCAGTTCTGTTAAGAAATTTTACCTAGTTGTCCTTTCCTCCAGCTTTATTCTCGAAGCATTCTTTTGCCCCCTTCTGATTCTCAGATTTCAAAATCTTGTTATGATCTCTTTGTTATACTCACAGAGGAAATATAGAAAACCTGATACAAAATTAAGTACAATAGTGATACTCAAATTAATGTGTTTCAGTTATATTATATGTTCACTTCATTTAAGTACTCTTTTACCATTATGTTTTGCTGTTGATCCATAGTATTCTTCTTGCACCTCCTAACTGATGGAACCATATTCTCTATGGCGATTTGTTGCTTTCCTTCTATCCAAAAAAAAAAAGATTGTGAGTGTATGACTTATCTTATAGTGAACAAGCCTTTTTCTCCTCTAATATTTTTGTTATGTTTTTCTTTGATGTTCAGGTGGTAAAATGTGTGCATTTGACTGAGGTATACCATTTTCATGATATGATTGACATGCTTATTGGGTGTGGATACAAGAAGGGAACCACATTGTTTGGATATGGTTATGATTTCCGGCAAAGCAATAGGTATTGCCTGTAGTGGCTTAAGTTGGTTGGCATTAACAAACGACAATAAAATTTTATGATATGTCTCGTTGTCATTTTCAAAATTTCCAGCCTCTAAAAAATGAATCCAAAACAACCTGGTTATTTTGTTGTTGGCAGAATTGACAAGTTAATGGAAGCTCTTAAAGTCAAATTGGAAACAGCTTACAAAGCTTCTGGTGGAAGAAAAGTTAATATAATTTCACATTCAATGGGAGGAATACTGATATTGTGTTTCATGTCACTTCACAATGATGTGAGCTATGTTTATCTTCATGATCAGTGACCACTTAGGACCTTTGAACTATTTGTGCAGAATCTATGGAAGAAAGTTTGAAAGAAAATTACATACATCCTATGATTTTTAGAGAGCATGACTTGTTATTTACATAATTGCATCATATCTTGGCAGGTATTTTCAAAATATGTGAAGAAGTGGATTTGCATTGCTTGTCCCTTCCAAGGTAATTCCTCTGTTTGAGTGTTTCTATGTTTATTTTTAGTTTGTTTACCTGCCCTGTCAACTATAAATGTTCCCAACATGATGTCCACACCATTGTTCTAACATATACCATGTTTGTGGTGGCATGTCTTATCAGCATATGCATGGTATGTTGACAATATTGTTGACAAGTTTAAATGTAAACAAATTATTTTTTTTCTATAAAAGAGGGGGATAAGAAGGGTAGGTATTTTAATTGACAACTTGTAACAAATGTAAAAGATTAAATGTGCTGTAAATTTGAAAACGTCATTGGATTTGTTTGCTTAACTATCTACTATCTAGTTAGTTTCACATCTTTATTCATTTCATAGCTATCTTTTTTTTTTTGGTAGAGATTTCATAGCTATCTTTTAGTCACTTATGCAGGTCATGAAACAACACTTTAGTAATCAGTATCAAAATTTCTAACGTTGCAGAAATATCTCATTTCATTAGAAAATTTAATCCTTTGTGAAAGGCAGATGATCAATGCAAAATTCATGAAATGAAACTGCAGCATATTCTTAGCACTACATATTTTATATATAATCATGCAATTAAACACTTTTTGACTTGACACTACTAAGAGTCTAAGACTATTTATCTGCCTCTATTATTCAAATGCGAGATTCCATCTCCTTAAATTAATTAGCTGGGGTGTCTTTGTCTTCTCCTTAATTTTATTATCTCTTGCTTATTCTTCTTCAAAAATTGTTGCCCCACAGCACAGCAATTTTCCATGTGTTAAGCTGTTTTTCTCATTAATGCTTGAGAGGGATTTTTTCTGCATGAACAGGAGCCCCAGGATGCATCAATGATTCTTTATTAACTGGATTGCAGTTTGTTGATGGCTTTGAAAGCTACTTTTTTGTATCAAGGTGGACTATGCATCAGCTGGTATTTTTTTCCCCTGTTAACTGGATCAGTGTCTCTTTGAACTAGAAATGGGAAGACCTTTTATAGTTAATATTCTTTCTTGGGAAAATTTCCAATTAGAATAAAACATTTTTAGTTCTTCACGTCCTTTCCAAGAAAGGGGCCAAAGTTTCATTCAAATAAATTGTTTCCTTCCACTTAAGGATCCGCATCCTTCTCCCTTCGACTAACTCTAGGAAGATCCTTAAACAATGTGTGTGGTCATGACTGCATTGATTTGATAACACATGTAATGACATAAACCTTATTTAAAATTGATGTTGAATTTCTTATGGTGATGAATTAATAGAATAACTTTCACATATTTCTGTCTGCTGTTATTCTTGGTCACATGTTCAAGACTTGTACATTTTTGTGAATCAACTAGCACAGAGTATTATGATATCATCTTTCTTACCATTATAGGTAGTTGAGTGTCCATCGATCTATGAGATGTTGGCAAATCCAGAATATAAATGGAAAAAGCAGCCGGAAATTCAAGTATGGCGAAAGCATACCAAGGATGGGGAATTTGATGTCAATTTGGAATCTTATGGACCGATCCAGAGTATATCTTTATTTGAGGAAGCACTGAGGCACAATGAGGTACTCTTTATGAATTTTACTTTGTTTTGAAGAGTATAAGCATCATTACATATGCTTTTAGATGTTCAAGGCTCCAATGTTCTGGCAGTGTTTAGGGGACGGATCCTAAGTTACTAACTTTTAATATCATTTCCTTGCCTTTGCTCAGAAAATTATTCTAATCTAAGAAATCTGGATTTATTTCATCATGAGAATGTATCAAACTATGGATATATTTCTATTTGGAGTTTAAAATAAAATTTCGTATGAATAATTTGGCTGGAGAGAAACATACAAATTATGATAAAATAACCGTTAAAATTAGGTTAAAGTTTGAGAATTTACCTGCTTTCTTTTGCCAAATGCGTATATGGAAATGGAGCACATTGGTCTATAAGAATGTTTTTTATACAAGAATGATATCTTTTTTCCATAGAAAAGATTAAAAGAGTGATGATAAAATCAACCTGCCCCGGGGAGGGGGGTTGAATATGCTAAGTAGTACGTACTTTCTCATCTCATTGGTTTGTCAATAAGTATGTTATTGTCGAAATCATTTATTGATTACTTAATTTCATAGTGATGTAAATCGTGGCTACACTGTTTAATATAGACAGACTTGGATTCAACACAAGCAAGGTTGTTACGTTAGATGAAGCTTCGTGGCCCAAAAAATAAAATAAGACAAAAACAAAATTCTTTTATTCTAATATATTTTATTTGAAGAAATGCATTTGTACTAGTCACAAAAATCATACAATACATGTTTCTTTTGTTCGAATCATATTCAGAGCACAACTTCTCGCTAAAATTTCTAAATGCAGTGGTAGGTAGTGTTTTCCCCTTGCTTATAACAAGGGCTTATGACTGTTATTTTCTGCAGCTAAATTATGATGGAAAAAGGATAGCACTGCCCTTTAACTTTGCTATCCTCAAATGGGCTGCTGGAACTCGTCAAGTTATGCATGATGCTAAACTTCCTGATGGTGTCTGCTTTTATAACATATATGGGACGTCATTTGACACACCTTTTGATGTATGGTATGTGAGTGAATTGCTCTTGTATGAACTAGAAATTTTAAATTTAGCATGAAAGATGGAAAACTTTGGAAGGAACTAAATCACCTGATAGAATAGATATTAAAACACTAATCCTCCTTACAACTCTCATTGGTGTCCTGTCTGAAATATTTAATGTTCTAACCTTTCCTGTTCATCTGGACCACTGAGGTGTTCGCTCATTCTTTTTTTCCCTAATTCAAAACTCGGCCCTTTTCCCTTACTTTTAGGCCATTTGAGGAGGATAATCTTGTCATTTGTCATTAACATCTAGGTTTTCTGCATTGGATTTGTTATCAAGACAGTTTAGATGCAACTTCCAGTGTACGATGTCTAAAGGAGTTTCTATACTATTGTTGCATCTGACATATCTGTACTTTGCAGCTATGGCTCAGAAAAATCTCCGATAGAGGATTTATCTGAAATATGCCACACAATGGTAAGCTACTTTTGATTATGTTTCAAGGATATAAATCTAGCTAATGCAGACTTTGACAAGTAGTCCAATATTGATTCTGGGGCATTATTCTAATTTGTACTGTGAGGCTCAATAATTTGTCCTAATCCTGAAATTGAGGCCTAGGAAATCCATTTTTAGAATATTGAACTTAAAAACAATTTTGACTCAGAGTCAAAACTCACATTGCACTACACGTTGAAAAAAAATGTGCAAGTAAAAAACTTTGTATGATTATTGTAAAATTCAAATTTACATTTGACTGGTGGAGGATTCCAGCTTCTTCTTCGAGAAAAAATTATTGATATCATTAGTAGGTTTGAGAATCAACCTATAATATCTTGTAGTACAACTTAAACTTTTACCTTAATAGAAATATTCTTTTACTTAAATTACCAAAATCTCAACTTGTTTTCTAAAATAATTTTGTTTTAAAGTTTTTGTCAATCTATGTCATTTTTTTTCTTGGAATCTGGTTTTGCAGCATTTCTCTCTAATCTCTATTCACTTCTTTTCTGAAAAAAGTATAAAATCTCTATGTTTCTGGATACTTACCCAAACTTTTATAACACAGTCACGTAATAACATTGCACTATACTTCTTACTCCTTAGATATTCTATAGGGCATTAATCACATCCATGAAAAGACACTAAGAAACTTAGCACTTTGAGTGAACTTGAATTTCTTAAAGTCAGTAACTATGCACCAAACATAAAGAGACTATGTTTTTTTTTTTTTTTTTGGGTATTGAGACTACATGTTTTTGTATCTCTCTTTTTGTTACTTCCTTTCTCTGTTTCCAGCCACAATATTCTTATGTCCAAGGAGATGGAACAGTTCCAGCTGAATCAGCCAAGGTGCTTCTATTTGATCTTTATGTATTATGCATATATGTAGCTGTTGCTATTATGAGTCCTATTTAACTGAGTCATCCCCCTAGCGCTAAATTAGGTGTGAGGTGTATGTTGTACATGATTACCTTATACGTTCACCAAGGATCAATTGAAATTTAGCCAGTTCTTAGTATGGCATACATGTTCTACATCTTTAATTGAAAACGTGTTGCGATCCAAAGCGTTCTCTATACCCATTGGTTGTGCTTGTTAGCAAATTGCTAGTTAGTTAATTTTTATGAGGAATGTGATAAAGAAAACTTGATAACAATGTGAAGCTTAGCATTGCTGAAAATGTTTAAGCATGTCATTCTAAGGGTTGTTTTGTTACTTGTTCAACCTTCAAATGGGATTTATCCAGGCTGTCGAAGACGGGCATTCTGCAGGCATATAGAAGTATGCCAATAATATGGATATTATGTACACTATAGTATACGATTTTTAACTCATGCAAGTTCCAATTTTTTTTTTATGCTTTTCTGTCATGATTGGTTGAATGAATATCTGCATTTGATTTAAAAAGAAAACTCGTGTCTGACTCTGAGGGTTTAATATTGATTTAAGTATTTGATGCAGTTTTTTTGTCCTGTCATAGCAGGCTGATGGACTTCCAGCAGTCGAAAGAGTAGAAGTTACTGCTTCTCATCGTGGACTGTTACGAGATGAAAGGGTATTTCAACTTATAGAGAAATGGCTGGATATTGAGCCAACGGTTAGCAAGCTATCAAAGATATCCAAAGTGGCAGATGCCCAACCAATTAAGCCTGTGATTAATTAGATTACTTATTTAAAGTGGTAAATGCGTGTGTTTTCTCTTTGCTATTTGTTGGAACTTGGGAATGACCTTTATAGGGTTGTAGATTATGTCACAGTTCCGATAAAATTGTTGTAAACTTTAAACAAGAATAAAATACAAGAGAACTTAAAAAGATGGTGGTGACTAGTGGTCTTCTTATTGTTACTTGTTAGTATTTCTTTTGATTTTGTTTTATACTTCTAATTAATTATATATTTTTCATGCCTTTTATATATTTATATATATATATATTATATTTTGTTTTGTTATTTAAATGAGACAAATTTAAAGAAAATTAAGGAAAAAAAGTATAAATTTTACAAGAGATACTCTATAAATTGTTATAAATTTTGTAAATTAAATTTATTTTTAAAGCTAAAATATTTTTTAATTTAAATTATAAGTATGATATAGTTCTAAAAAGAAGTATAAGTATGATATAAGAATATAGTTCTTAATGTTAATTGATATAATTTAAAATGATTTTACAAAATATTTATTAGATGATAAGTTACTATTTAGAAAACTAGTATTTGTATCTGTGCCCTGCACGGAATATGTTTGTAGTTATGTCAAATATAAATAAGAATAATATAATAATTTCTTAATAGCATAGGTTTATGTTAGATTGTTTTTCAATTGCATCAATTTTAATTTGAAAGTGATATAATAACACTGACCTTTGTTAATCATATGTTTTATAAACTTGTTTTCAAATGGATATCTTATGGTTTAAATAATGAGACTGTTAACAGTTAATGCATATGTCAAAAGCCATAAATCTACATTTGGATATACATGGAATTATATATAGAAGCACACTAATGAAGAATAGAACTTGATACAAAACAACAATACTTCAAAGAACTAAGACGAATATTCATGGAATTTGAATCAAGGACATTTATTAGTAAAGAATATCCATCCAGATTCACAGTTAAATGAATCGTAACAGATTACAAGATCAGAAAATGGAAAATGAACTAACTTTTATAGTATTTTTTTTCTCTTTTTCTGGCTGAAAGCAAACTAAGGTCTTATTCTCATCCTTTACTATTTGTATAATAAATCATATTTGTTTTTGCTATGCCGAATATATGGGCCATACAACACTCATGGACAGAGCAAACGATGCCATTAACACAGTCATCGGCAACCGCGAACTTAATTACATAAATTAAAATGAATAAGTATCATTTGAGTTTGCAAATACGATGTACAAAGCAAGAAGTGAAAAAATTTACATTAGAATTAAAATTCAATATATTCAACATTGTATCATTCATTCCATACCAACTCTCAAAGACTCCAACCAAGCCAAAGCAATTGCATTGCATACAAAGTATGATCCTTACAGAATAAATTTCTAACAATTATTCCCAACGCCAACTTATTGATAGATCAATCCCCATCTTCATTAACCTCTTCTTGATGTGTGTATTCCAATAGTTCTTGATCTCGTCCTTTGTTCTTCCCAACAAGCTAGCAGCAATTGTAGACCACCTAACCAATTATATATATACATACATATTGCATTTAATTAATGTTATATATATATATATATATATCATTTACTTGCAAATTTAGGAAATCAATTAAATTAAGATCAAAAGTATTTACCTGTTCCCCAAAATACTGTGTAATCGGATGTTTACAAGAATTGTAGTAGAGGCCTTCGAATGAAACTGATGTGTAGCAGACTTAGAATATGAATAGGATTAACATAAAATTCAAATAGCAGTAATATTTGTAAAAAGCAGACAATGCGATGAAATACAATACCTCAGAGTCACATAAAACCATTTGAATTGCAACAACACCTGGATTAGGTTTGCTTGTATTGGAGGAGTAAGGCGGAACACACCACAAACGAACAACATGCACTTTGACGGTTGTGTCTCGGTGCTGCATCGGGTTCATGGAAGAAATAGGTTGATTCCTGGACGCCATGTTATTGCGAATCATGACTTCAAAAGAATGTGAGAAGAGCAGGGTTAGAAGATGAAGAGGAATGTGTCGAATATATATTGCATTGATGGGCAGCGTTGAATTTGAATTATGGATATGATTTTGGTTTGCAAAGAATCAAAATTTAAATATAATTGATACATATGGATTGATCATGATCTTCGAAAATCAAGGGATTACAAAATTGAATTTTAAATGTAATTGATACAAATGGATGGTCCACGTATGCTGCTACATGGCGCCTAGTCAGCTGCCACATGGAGCATCCTCCTTGAGCACCTCTTCTTTTTATATATATATAATAGATAATAGATAGATAATAGATAGTTAAAGGCATATTTGAAAAAAAGACCAAATATTATTGGGATTATAAAAGTTGAATCAAACGTAAATTTGTAACATTCTTATAATATTGTAAAATAGTCCTAAGAATGTAAAAGTATCAAACTACTTTTATGGCATTCTCAGGCATTTTAGTTATGAGTATGTGATTCTTGAGATTAAAAAATTAATGCGTGTATGAAACGCACCCTAAGAGTTTTAAAAATTAAATAGTTGAGGTATTAATTTTCAAAGAATAAATAGTATATTTTTATTTGGCCAAATTACTCTTTTGGTCCTCAACGCTTGCACCAAATTTAATATTGGTCCTCAACGTTTTTTTGGATTAAAGTTGGTCCTCCAGCGTAACTCCGTTTAATTTTTTTTTGTTAAATGGTAAATATAGAAGTTACAATGAGTTTTTTTTTTTAAAAAAAAATTAAAATATTTATGGTCGAGTACGATAATCAATAAATTTATCCTTATAAAAATTTAATATAAAATTATTTTAAATTATTAAATACATAATTATTATAAATTCTTAATAAATTTAATTTTATAAAATTATCAAATATAATAATTTATAAATTAATATTAAAATTAAACTATTTTGTATATGAATTTTTTTTAGTTAAGATGAAAGAACAGAAAATTATGTATTTTATAATAACTTTTTTTTTTGTTTTTGTTTTTTGCGCGAGGGAGTAAATAAATAGTAAACACAAAAGATCGCAGCGGAGCAGAAGAAAAAAGAGTCAGTGACCGATGCAGATGTGAGGTGACACAACTATTTATCTTAAAACCCTAATTCAAAAAACAAATCGAAGGCCATCTTTGGTGGCTGTTTTGGGGGTTCAGCATGGACGCGATAAGAAAGCAGTTGGACGTGTTGATGGGAGCAAATCGAAACGGAGACGTGAGAGAGGTTAATCGCAAGTATTATGATCGGGATGTCTGCCGGCTCTACTTGGTTGGACTTTGTCCTCATGAACTTTTCCAGCTAACGGTGATTAATACCTTTCTTTATTCTTCTGAAATTCCATTTGTTGAGTTCCAGAATTTTCTGATACTGGTGTTTAAGGGTGGTGTCAGTTATGTCATGCTTTCCCGGTTGAGTAATTTATAGAAAATGTGTACTTTATGCGATATTCTACTTCCCCAGTTGTTTTCTGGTTCTCAGTTTCCCTTTGAAATTTGTGGGTGCTTCTTGTACTCCCTCCTTATATTGGTTGGCCATTCTTAATATTGTTGTATCCGCTGTCAATGTTATATTTTCCTTGTCGGGTAATGCCGTTTCTGTTTTCATTCCTTTTCTTTCGTTGTCTTTGTTTCAGAAAATGGACATGGGGCCGTGTCCAAAGGTGCATTCCTTGCAGCTAAGAAAAGAGTATCCTTTGTTCTCTCAGATAAAATCTATTCACTTCTATACATATGTCATCAAGGCTATGTTTGGGAGTTTTCATGAGTGGAGTGGAGTACCCACTCTCCCAATTTCACGGTGGGAGGTGGGTGGAAGGAACTGGTTATTAGTGAAATGGAATGGGAAGAGGGAGAGCTGCCAATTTGGAAATCTACGAATTATGAAAAAGGAGACAGCAACACATTTTCTTATTGTTTGGAACTTGGAAGTTACAATGTAATTAGTGAAACAAAGTGTTTTTTGTTGTATGTATATTCAATATTATTCTTATAAAAGGAAATGAAAGTGAAGAATATCTTAATGATAAAGGTTAAATAAATACTTAAAAAAAATAAGGAAAATACTTTAAAATAAGAAGTCAAACAATTATGAATCCCAATTTGGAGGGTTCGGAAGTTGGAAAATAGGTTGTTGGGGTGGTGTGGAAACCAATCAGAAGTTGTAACCCACACCACTAAAATACTCTTTAACCATCCAGACAGTGGCTTGCATTTTCTTGTCACCCCAATTTATACTCCCAAACAAGCCATAAGTATTAAGTGGCATGAAGTTGGTGTGTTTGGAAGTGCTTAACAATTTATAGATATGAAGAGGCAAAGGCAAAGGGGATTGATAATTATGATAGAGAATTGGAGGATGTCATAGATAAGCTTATTGGCGAGTGTGATAGGAAAATTGGTAGAGCCTTGAAGCGCCTTGAGGATGAGGATGCAAAAGCTGCAATTGCAATTTCAGTTTCTGAAGTTACTCAGGTGGCTTTTGAGTCATGGTATGGTTCATTTTGAGTGTTAATGGCTTGTAAACTGTAATAATTAGTTTGTTGAATTTACAGACATCCGAAGTACTTGATTTTTCTAAACAAATCAAAGAGAAGTTGAAAGAAGCTGATCAATATGGTAATTTTCTAATTCAGTTACTTTGTTATGGTGTATGATAATATGGTTATAAATGTTATTGTCTCAGTTGTACCTTTTTTTTTAATAATTGAAATGGGCACATTTAGCCAACCCCACCTAGTGGGAAAAGGCTTTGATTGATTGACTGATTGAATTGAAATGGGCACGTTGCTATGGTTTGTCACATGAATGCTTATTTTCCCCCTTTTCTGCCCTTAAACTAAGTCTGTACTTTCATATGAAATTCTGTATTTATTGACAAATGTAGAGTCAAGTGTAAAACTTTGTAGTTTAGAAGCTTGACAAATTTTCAATTTCAAGTCCAGCTATTAGATTGCTAGTTCACATGGTATTATTAGTGCTGGATAAATTTTAACTTGAGTAGATTGAAGAATTTTAATTCCTTACATAAGATAATACTAAACTTGGTGTAGTTACTAGTTAAGATATTCTTTGTCTTTGATAATCCAAGTACCCAATAATCACAATTGCATCTTGAAGTTAAAGAGCAATCACTTGCCTCTGCTTTTTGTCTTTCTTCCTTAAATAAATTTCTTATTCCATATAAAAAAGGACGGGCATATATTAATTTTTGGCTTGTGTGAAATGCTTTTGGATTTGCAGATCTTGAAGGCAAGACAGATCTCAAGATCCGAGCTTTGGAGGTTGTAGAGGAACTTAGAACAAAAAGAGCTGACAAACAGGTGAGTGATTGCTCTTGAACTTCAAGGTGCAATTGTAATTGTCAATACCGTGAAGTGTAACCTGTAGCTTTCTCTGCAAAGCACTGTGTTGTTTGACCACCACGATACTTCACATATCTTTATCATTGATTAGTATATTAATTTCGATGTCTGTCTCCGCTTTCAAACAGTCCATGCTTCTTTTAGATGCCTTTAACAAAGATAGGGCATCTTTACCTCAGCCCCTGCCAAATCCACCACCTTTAGCACCCCTTCCTGTCGTTACACCCGATCCTCGTACACAGGAGATGATAAACGAAAAGTTGAAGAAGGCAGAGGATCTTGGTGAGTCAGTAATGCTCTTATTGAGTTATGTTTTTCTTTATTACTTCTGAACATACTTATTGTGTGTCCCCTATCTTGAAATGCCTTTATTACTTTGATCTTAATATGTCCTTCAAAAATCCTGTTGGCTGATGTTTGTTGTGTACTTGTGTTAGATGTGGTAAGGATTGATTGGATAAGAAAACTACATAAAATAGGATACAAAATTGTTAAATGAGCATATCTGTAAGTTCATCCAATTTGGCTTTTGTTGTAACATCAAAAAAATATTGGATGAGGCATTGCTAACTTGAGATCTATCTTGGCTTTTGAGTTGACCATTTTCGCAAAAATTCTTCAATGGAAAATGATAAAAACATACAATTCTAGGCCCTAACACAACTATGGAAAGTATTTTGGACATATTCTGATACTTATGAGGCTAATTGGTTTTGTGCTTTATCCTATTCCTACCTTCTTAGTGGGGCAACTGTATTACCTTTCAAAATGACGTCCTTGTTAAATAGCAATATTTTCTTCCATGCACTAGGTGTGACTGTGTGAGACATAATTGGGTTGGATCAGCTTATCCTGTCCAGCCTTTTAACCATTTAAAGTATTTTCATGATTTTGCATCGTGATTCATGATATCATTGTCAATTTGCTTTTGTATATAGCTTGTTTGCATTATTCAAGCTGTTCAGTCCTAGAAATAGTAATAAAGTTTTAACCATAATATTTTTCCCCCAGTCTGCTGTTTAGCAGTTTCACTTGTGACCCAATGCCTTCCTCTTGTCATGTACAATGTTCAAATTTTGAAAGACCGGCTGTCTTGATTTGAAATCTGGTCTGGTGACCCATTTTGACTGAAAACTATAGGGAACTGTTTTAAATTAAGTGATTTACAGAGGCAAACTGGTAAACCATTACTGGTTTAAGCGCCAAGATCATTAAAGATGATTTGGTGTCTTGGTGAACAACCTAATCCCACATGAAGTGGGTGAGTTGCTTTTGGCCTTACCATCATCTTTTTTTGATAGAAAAAGAAATATTATTGATGAAGAAAATAGAATACACAAGAGGAGGACAAGAGGTCCTCAAAGAGGAAAACTAAACCAACAAAATAAAAAACCAAGGAGGAAACAAAAACATTAGTTCATAAGAGCCCTCCAGTCCCGTTGGAGATCCATAAAGGAAACCCCTCTAAACATTCCATGGGCCGAAACCCACAAAGAAGCCAAAAAGGTTACTCTATCCCACAAAAGATGAGGTGGGAGGAATCTGTTATTGAAGATCCTGGCATTCCGTTCCAACCAAATACACCAAAGGGCTGCAAGAATTGCACAATGCCAAAGGCCTTTATGCTCTTTATTCCTCCCAAAGCCAGCGAACTTAATAGCAAGAAAGCTCCCAAATCCGCAGGGCAAACCCAACTCTCTTCAAAGTAGCTAAATAATTTATTCCAAATCAACCTTGCCACATCACAATGCAGGAAAAGGTGGCTATTCGTTTCAGAGCTACCAAAGCACATCACACACACGTTAGGTGACAACGCCATATTAGGTCGTCGAATCTGGAGCATATCATTCGTGTTAATTCTATTAAGCCCTGCTGTCCAAACAAAAGCTTTTACTTTAGAAGGAGCATTAATCTTCCAAAAACTTTTAGATAAAAAGGTAGCGCTATGATTTGGCCTACGAATCAAATATTTGAAGAGTGAGGAACACGTATATGTGCCAGACGCATCTAAGTTCCAAGTTCTCTTGTTTGGAGTGGAAGATGGACGAAAAGGATTGAGAATATTGAGTAGCAAGGTGATTTCTTCCGCAAGTCTGTCATTCAGATTTCTAGTGAAATGAAAATCCCACGAGATTCGATCATTGTTAGCCACAACAAAGTCAGAGATTGGGGGAGCAGAAGAAAGATCACTTGGTAATACAAGGAAAGATAATACAAAGGAATACTAGATAAACATGCCTGAATCAAGGTAATCCTCCCACCAAGAGAGAAATAAGCTCCTTTCCAACTCTCTAGTCTTTTAGAAATCCTATGCAACACGGGATCCCAAAACGACTCAGCCCTAGGGTTACCCCCCAAAGGGACACCCAAATACGTCAGAGGCCTGCGACACTTCACAACCCACCACATCAGCCAAGTACCCGACCAGGTTATCATCAACATTGATACCAGCTAGCCCACACTTCGAATAAATTGTAATTTTATTGCAGATAAATTGTAATTTTATATGTACTCTATAATTAATTAATATTTATAACATAGATAAATGAATTTGAATAGCATTGAATTTTTTTAGTAAATATAAGTCATATCTATTCTCTTTCTAGCTAATTGAGTTGCATCTTTTACCTAACATTTAATGACATATGAGCAGGTGAGCAAGGAATGGTTGATGAGGCACAAAAAGCATTAGAAGAGGCTGAAGCACTTAAGAAGGTCTTTTATTTGGTTTGTTAATTTGGTTTTGTGTATTAGAAATCATTGAAATAATTTACTGTATGGTATTGAATGTTGGGCAATAAAAAGCCAGCATGAGCACAAATTCAACGTGGCATAAATGAGAATGTTGCGTTCGATGAGTGGTCACACTAGAACGGATAGGATTAGGAATGATTATATTAGAGAGAAAGTGGGGGTAGCACCTATTGTCGAAAAATTAGTCGAAACACGCCTTAGGTGGTTTGGGCATGTACAAAGACGGTCGATAGAGGCTCCCGTACATAGAGTTGACCAAATGGAAGATAGCCTAATAACTAGAGGTAGGGGAAGACCAAAGAAAACAATAGGAGAAACGATTGAGAGGGATTTATCCATGAATAACCTAACCATAGAAATGTGCAAAGACAAAACATGTTGGCATCGCTTGATCCATATAGCCGACCCCACCTAGTGGGAAAAGGCTTTGATTGTTGTTGTATGCTTTTTTAATTCTAGATCCTATGTATATCTGATGTTTTTTTTTTTGTATTTATTTCCAGCATTTAAATGAGAAACGAGAGGGATCTAGCCATAAATAACTTAACTATAGAAATGTGCAAAGACAGAACATATTGGCGTCACTTGATCCATATAGCCGACCCCACCTAGTGGGAAAAGGCTTTGTTTGTTGTTGTTATTTCCAGCATTTAAATATCTAACTACGATTTGATTCTTCTATCTCAGCTCCCTTCCAGGCAGGAGCCTGTATTGGATTCTTCGAAATACACTGCTGCAGATGTGCGCATTGTATGTAATTGTTCAAAATCTTTTAATGCGCTCAAATGTTCATTTCTTTTTCTTCCTACAAAGTATACAAGATAAAATGTTTGATCATAGAAAAATGGAGAGTTGAGATGATGAACCTTGGTTCACTTCTAAAATCCGAATGCATGGTTTTATACATTAATTTACATTAACCATCATTCCTTTGATACTATCCTGAGAGATAATGTAAAACGTAAGATTTTTTTTTTGTAATGTTTGTCCCGGAGACAATTCATAGTGAGTTGGCCTTTGTGGGATGCATTGGAATACAAAAATGTATTACTTATTCAAATTGTTCATGTATTAGCCCACAATATTTGTGCATTTTCATACTTCAAATTTATAAAGATTCTTACTTGTGTTTCTTATGACAATTCAGACTGATCAGAAGCTACGTGTCTGTGATATTTGTGGAGCATTTTTGAGTGTTTATGACAGGTAAAATTTGTTAATGAGCCACCAACTTCCTTTCCCCTATTTCTTAAGATTTTGCTAGGGACTTAGAAATAGTACTTGGGGTTCCAAGTGCTTCAGCTTTTGACCCGTCAGTAATAACTCCTTGTCACCAGCAGGCTCTTGTGCCAGTTTTACGAGGATAACTTTTGCAGCTAAATAATGTGCGTCTTTTCTGTTTTATGTAGATCATGCTATTCTTAGCTAGACTTTATGGGGAAATCATATCATACATATGTTTAGTATCTTGAAGCTTTGGTATATTTTGCATGAACATATTGATTTAATTTTTTATCTGCAGTGATCGCCGTTTAGCTGATCATTTCGGAGGGAAACTTCATTTGGGTTATATGCAGATTCGTGAGAAGTTAGCTGAACTTCAAGTATGATATCTTTCATATCTTTCTGAGCTTATGTAATTTTATACTTTTTTGGAAACAGACATAGTATGCATGTTGGTTATTTGCAACATTATTCAGCAAGTCTTTTTCCATTCCACCTTTGTCTCTGAAAGTATATCAAAAAGGAGAAGGAATTATGTGTGAGCTATCCTTCAACGTCATATCTGATCTGAATATGTTGGTTAAAGAGTTGACCATGGGGTGGGTGTTAGATCTGACTTTTATTAATATTAAAGGGCCTGAGCCTTGAGCCTGAACCCAGAAGCCAGACACATATCTATGCAATATAAAGCCTGAAGCCTGGCACACAGTTAGGTCTAGTTGGTTAGAGATTTCCAGTTATCACATGATCTATTTCTAAGGGCAAAACTTAGATGAAGTTCCTTGAGCGTTTTTATTATGTTCTTCTATAAATACACGTATCTCTATTTTCTATCATGAAAGAAAAGTTGTATGTGTTGTGAAATTTGTCTTACAATTTGTCACAAAACAGTTGGATGTGCCTAAAACAAGTTTGTTCCTGTATGTAGTCTGTAGGGTGAAGACTGATGACTTTCCTTGGTTTCCAGAACTAGGATTGTTATTGAACTGTGCAGTTTGTTAACCACCCATAAGGCCATAACAATTTTTCTCAGTGCTAGAAGCATGGAGTAAAATTTTATTTTTAGTTCATTAATATGATAATATTTTTCTTTCAATAAAAAAAATGATAATAAGAATTGAAATGTTAAGCACTTTGACCAGTTTATTGTTAAACATGCTTTTAATGTGAACCTGTGGCTGTAGTATTTTCACTTATAAAAGAAAAGTAGTGATAATAGTTGTTGGGTTCTTCCTCCATCCGCTGCTTTAAGAATTTCTACATTGGATGAATTATGAACGTATATTCCTCTATTGAAACTTGCCTATAATCAACCTTTGTATAAAGACTTGAAGGATACACTTGGTAATAGAAGCACTTGCCATTTTGATTAAAAATTGCCATTTTTGGGGGGCTATATAGTTTCTTATGATGGTACGACAGAAATGGGGGGCTAATATAGATTGATGTGGTGTTTTGGATTCCATACAAGTTGCACCTCTGTCTAGTAGCGGTGATTTTACCACTCATGTCTACTTTTCACCTGATTTTCATAACTCTAGATTTTTCCTGATGATTGCAAAATGAAGACGTTGCTTAGCTTTAAGATAATCAAAAGAAACAAAATGTTACAGTTGGCTTGCTATGGTTTTGGTTGAGCTGGGTTCTGATGGGAATCATATCCCAAAAGGTAGCTCATAAAGTTGGGTCCATATAAATCCCATGATAGAATCCTAGACTTATGTGGGACTGAAGTCTCATAACTTGCAATTGGATCCTAACAGGTTTGTTTGGCAAATGTCTTTTTTCTTACTTTCTTCTTTGTCCATATACTCAGAACTCCAGGTTCTGTTCTGTTGGTTTTTGTTTTCTTTTCAATTCATATAGGGGCTTTGATGCGTTCAACTTTGTTTCTGTGTTTGTGCGTGTGTTTTAAAGATGAACTTTTGGTTTATTTGGGGAGGAGAGGGATCTCAGTTAGACCTTTCCTGTTTCAGGAAGAAAGGAACAAGAGCCGCAAGATTGACCGCTATGATGATAGAAGGTAAGTAACGTTGCTTCAAAAAGGTAGTTCATTTGATGGGCATATAAATAAAAGTTGCCTCATGCTTGAAAAAAATGTGCATTTATTAACAGTAGATCAAAAGAAAGAAGTAGGGATCATGATAGGGAATCAAGTAGGGAGCAGGAACATGGAGATGGTCGTGAAAGGGGGAGAGACAATGATCGCCGGAGCAGAGATCGTGATAGGTATTATGATCGAGATCGTGGATATGATCGGGATCGTGACAGAGACTCTGATCGCTCCCGGTCGTATGATTCAAGAAGTCGTCGGAGGTCACGTTCACGATCGAAAGAGCATTCCAGAGATTATGATCGTCATAGGTACATGTTCCTGTATTTGGCATCTGAATATTACATTGCTTTCCTTTTTCTTACATCGTCCAAAGGATACCTATGATACTGCTAGGTCCTGTAGGAGAGTATAATGCATTCTTGGGCCTGCAATTTATTTGTTAGTTGGGACTTGGGACCAACATAATTGTGTCACCTATTTACTGTGTTAGTGTGCCTGGTACTGCAGGGGATCCATATACATTTCGAATTTTTTTGTCTGTTTTCAAAAGAAAAAAAGTATCTGTTTAATAGCCTGGCTATGTTTGCTTGTGAATTGTGATATGTGACTTATAAATTGATCCCTTTTCTGAGCATTTTTGTATGGGATTGGTGCCTTGATGCCTAACCATGGTCCTTTGTTTTTACCTTCCTCAGGCGTTATGATAGGTACTAGCCATTCTTGCCATGGATCTTATGGATATGATAATATGCTGTGTCTAGGTGCGTATTGAACCTCATGTTGGACAAATAATTTAGTTTGTTGTTGAGTTGTTACGGTGATGTAACTTATGCATAGTTGTAGCCTACTATGATTGATATTGCTTTGCAGAGTCTTTAAGCTTAACTAATCTTGCCTACTTGGAGCAATTAATCCTGCTATGCTGAGGAGAGGTTTGGCTTTAAAATATTCAGTTGGGCTATTATATACCATGATTAATTCACATCTGGAGCGACCATGTTCTTAGCATGGTATATTTGAATTTTCCTAAATTCATTGATTAGAAATTAAACTGGAACGAAGATCATAAAAAATTCAACGAGTTTCTAGGATGTCTTCCTCTTATTATTAAGCAGAAGGATGCATCAAATCTTATGGATTCCATTAGTGTATCTTGAATGTTGATTTTTTTTTGGCCTGAATGAATGTTGATGATTATAATCCGTTTTTCCTAATACTTTAGGAAATTGTCACATTTACTATAGCTGGAAATCGAAATGACGTTATTGTTTGAGGTGATAGATAATAACCTACATTCTAGGCATTTGAAAATGGAAATAGGCTGTTAAAAGATATTCAATGCAGCACTCAAGACAAAACATATAAGCCTAAAATCAGAATGGGGAGAAGTAAGAGAAGCCTTTGAATACATAGATGTTTAGTAGTGCTGAATTTCCGTACATTCTTTCAATGAGTTGATTTTTAATTCATTTATAGTGAGTCTTTATTAATGTGAGAACAAATGGCATTACATGATTGGAGTAATGTATCGAAGTTTAGTATTATAGTACTAAACTTTTATCCGAGAATATGTCTTCATCGTAATTTAATAAAAATAGACTAGTTTAAGATGATGATGATAATAACAATAAGGCAAGATATCCATCTTGGCTCCCTATCTTTTTCATTAGTTCTATATTATTTCTTTACCTTAATAATTTTTTTTAAATAAATCATTTTGTGTGATATCTATTTTTTTCTGTTAAATAATTATGTTGTATGTTAAAACCATGGATTTTAACTGGATCGGACCAGTCAGTCAGATCGGAAAATCGGTAGACCGGCCATAGCACTGGTCTGGTCAACCCTTAAATTTCGGTCATCACAAAAAAAATTAAATTTATGTGATATATTTATGTATTTATAATTAAAAAAACTGAAATAATTTATCAATACTGGTTCGATTGCTGATTAACTACAATTGGACCAGTAAAATGTAAATCAATGCTTTAATTGGTTCATTGATCCATTTGGTTTTTAAAATATTAATTAAAACTTTTTAAAATTTATATTTTCACTCTTTTAACTTTAAAATTTTCATTTCAATCCACTCGTATATTAAGCCAAATAAAGATTTAGAACTATTATAGCTTGGTTGGGAGTTTTGAAGAGAGTAGGGTGAAGTGATTATTAATGGAGTAGTACGGAATGGAATGGTTCAAACAAATCATTCTATTGATTGAGAGTTTAAAAAAAATAAAGAGGGTGATGGATAATATTATCTTTATAATGAATATAGAATAAAAGAAGGTTAATAATGAAATTAAATATTATAAACAATTTAAATTATCTTAAACTCTTCAATTTGGAGGGATTTAAAAACTCAGGTGTTGGATGATTTGAAAGGATTTTCAAAATCATCTTAAATCATCTCACTTCATTATTCACTTAAACTTTTAATCAAGAATTTATAAACTTAAACTATTTCATGTTACCGCATACCATTTTTAAACTATCCTCGCAAGCCCTTAATGAACAAGTAATGGGAATACAAGTACGGAACTTATGTAGGTCTCTTGATAGAATTGATGGTAATAAGAAAATGAAAATATGAAATTCGAATTAGAAGAAATGAAGGTATCACAAACAGATATATTATTATACACTTCAAAAACTAATATCATGGCTCGTTTGATAAGAGGCAAGAAAATTGGGGAAAAAACAAGACAAACAGGGACAATATGCCAAACTAAATAGCATAGATGCCACCGAAGGACTCAGTTATCTACAAACCTCCAATTAGGTTAATGTGCAACAATAAGACTAACTCAAACCCTCTATCCCCAATCCAATTGAAGACACAATGACAATGTAAATGATGACTAAATAGAATGATGAGCTTAGTTCAACACAATAACATACAGTTAGTTATAGTTACAAGCCTAGCTAAATAATTGTGGCAAAATATTTGACTTGGCAACATTGTAAATCAGTTTATTAGTCATGTAATGCTAATAAAAAAAATAACATTATTAAAAAATTAGAGGTATATTTGACAGCAAACAAAGTTAAGTATAATTGACAAAGACTCCAAATTTAAGGACATGTTCTTTACGCAGAAAGGGAAAGGGAATAGGAATGGGTTTAATGTGTTTGGTAGTAAAAATTTGGAATAAAAATGGAATGAGAATGTATTAAAATTACCACTTTACCCCTTATATTAAAATAATAAAAAGAAAAAAAATGTTAAGATTGTGTCAAATCAAATGGTATAATAAACATTTTGTATTTTTTTCCTTTTTTTTCCATTCCTTCACCAATTCTCTCTAATGAACAAGACCTAAATATATGACTTGATATTATAGGTGAGCTCGATAGTCACTATACGAGAATGGATCTTCTAAAGTAATTTATTACATTTCTTAGTATTTTTCTTCTCTCTATTTCTCTCATAACTCTACCAAGAAATATAGATAATTACTTTAGATAATCTTATCTCGTCACTATACAATATCATTAATTATTTTAACAGTGTAAAAATAATAACATTGCTAAAAAATTAAAAGACTGTAAGTCTTTATTTTTTTATGAAAGGAAGTACTATTAATAGCAAACAAGATTTGGGACATAATTATCAAAGGCTCCAAAACTTACGGATAGTAAAGGTACTTTTGTCCAATGTTAAATTATCAAATAGGGATTAGAGCGGGAGCTTCCGAATTGTTAAAATTTTAAAAGACCGAAAATAAGTGCTTTTATCCTATTTACAAAATAGAAAGCAAAGCTCAAACTTTCTAAATAATTAGTCTATAATAATTTATATATTAATATTAAGTTAAAATGTACCGAAATCCTTTGAATTTTAGACTAAGAATATATATATCCACCGAATTTCAAAACCTTGTACACTGACTCCTTAAATTTTCAATTATGGGCAGAGAGTACTTTTCTATCAATCTTTCATCTACTTTTTACTATTATTTGTCACGTAATCACAATTTATTAGAGTATTTTGATCATTTCTATCTTAACCCTAAAAAGTCACCCATACACTACAAAACAAAACGGTTATTAGTTTACCGTGGTTAATTGGATGGAAAATCGTGGTTAACTAGCGCTATAGTGCCAACTGCCAACCCAACTTGACGTTCAAGCTTCAAACACTACTCTGGGTCCCCAAGATTGCACCAATCCTAATTGTTCTGCACATTTTGGGTCCTGAAAACAAGATCAATGTAACAAGTTTTAATTTCGTCCCTAAATTTTGTTTGCGATTAATTTTTTCTCCAAAATTTTAAATTATCCTAACGCCTATAATTATCCAAATTACTAACGTCAAATAATAATATAACATCATATATATAATATTAATGTTAATTCATCATTCAAGTAGACGTTATTTCTTGACGTTACCTGACATAAGAATTTATCCTTAGTACGGCAAATTGACAATTGACTTATTTGACTGTCAATTAGCTTGCATTTTTCTCCATTAATAATGGCAAGTTGGCGACTTGGTACAAATTAATGTTGTAAGAACTGAACCGAACCGAATAAAGACTCGGACAAGTGTTCGGTTCATGGTCTGATCGGTTTAACCGATCGAACCGTCGATCGAACCTGATGACGCTATAAATAATAAATATTAATTATTATTAATATATAAAATGCCATCACTCAAATTTTAAGTTTCAATATACATAATTTTGATGTTTTAAATTACATGACTTCTTAAAGTTTTAATTTTCAAGACTTGTCAAACTCTGAAAGAACTTAATCAAACCAAATATGAAATTCTTGATAATCATGACTTTTAAATTTTAATTTTTAAGACTTTTCTAATTTTAATTTTTAAAATTTCTCTGATTTCTTTTTTTATGTTATTTTTTATTTTTATTTTTCAATTTTTTATTTTAAAATAAAAAATAAAATTGGACCGATTGGACCACCGGTTGAACGGTTGAACCGCAGTTAAATCCGGTCCAACTAAAAAAATAGTTTTTTTTTTCAACCGACTAACCTTTGTATTCGGTTAGCGGTTGGACCGGTCCGGTCCGGTTCTTACAACATTGGTACAAACACAATAAAAGTTATAAAAAAACAAAAATATATATTATCCGTGCAGAAACCTAACAAAAAAATCTTTTCCAATGAATTTTTTTACGATGTGGGCCATGTGGCAACCATAACACGTGAAATAAAATTGACAATGCACCTGTTGATTCCCGAAGAATTTACTTGCTAACTGTGTTCCGACTTCCGAGGAATCTGATAAAACACCTCCAAGTTCACCATTTTGCAGAATGTCAAGGGAAATGGTGTAAATGATTTCCCATGAAAATCATATCACCATTTGGTCCAGTATGATAGGGCACAGAGCAAATTAAAAACATATCGAATAACCCGCAGTAAATGATAAGTTTCTGTTTGGTCCAGTAAGAAGGTGGACGTGGATTGTTGACAAGTTTAATATAAAAAATTGAGGCGATTCATCAGACGAAACTCTCTCTCAAAACAACGGTGAGCATTTTAAGGGCCTTAATTTCGTTGGTTTTGGACTGATACATGGGATGTTAATACAACTTCATTTTTACTGAGTGGTGACACTCTTGGCGAGATTCCGAGGCTGGTCAACATTAAATCCTCTCAGTACAGTGAGATGATATGCCAGTAACTGCACCAGAAGAATGACAAATTGTTGAAATATATATAATATGCACAACTCTTCCTATCCAAAATACAAAAGAAGAAAGAAGCCTAAGAAGATCTCATGAAACAAAAAGAAATTATACCCCTAGACTTGCTATGGGAAATCGAGAAAGAAGCACATGAAATAGAAAAAGAACAGGAAAATAAAGAAAATCACAGTTGAAAACTATAACTATACAAAGAACAACATCAGAAACATTCTCATGCTTATATTGCTTAGTTACTTCAGCTAAGTTTACTAACATTACACAAGTGGTATGGAATAAAGCAGTAAAAATGCTTTGAAAAGTCAGCTGACACACCTGTAATGGAATTATATTAATTACAGGTTGAAGACAGTCTTCAACATGTGGAACTTCAATTATCCTACAAGATTCAGCAGGGCACACGGAAGCAGCATCCCCTTTTGAACACATAACTATAAGGCGGCCTTTACGGGCATGAAGTTGCTGAATAACAGACTGCTGCTTGCTGCCAAAAATTAAAGATATCAGTATCAATTCCTAATTCCAGACATAACAGCCACTCCTAGATGAACACAACCAACCTGAAGCAAGCATCACGAGTGGCTAAAACAATGATTGGAAGATTCTCATCCACCAGAGCCAAAGGACCGTGCTTCATTTCACCAGCAAGTATTCCTTCACTATGCATAAGGGCTACTTCCTTTACCTTCAAAGCTCCTTCCAGAGCTGTTGCATAGTTAAATCCTCTCCCAAAAACAAGGAGAGATTGCTCAGAAATTAACAACTTCGCCAGATCCTTCATTTCCTGATCTTGCTTCAGCACCTCCCTGACTTTATCTACAATACACCGTACAACAATATTTACTTTCTTAACTTCTTCCCATGTTATCTTCATGAGAAAGGTGGCATTTGGTACACATTATGCTAAGAAGTTCCTAAATATTGGTCTTGTAAATTTAAGATTTAATTTGGTTCAAGCTTTCAAACAGATCTCCTTAAGATCCTAAATTCTAATGGAAACCCATTCCCATGAAATGAAAGAAACGATAGATTCTAAACTTCCACCTCTTCATAATACTATAAACATGTATGATATCAAGTATTTCAATTTCATTATTAGTTATTTCACTGACATCATCATCATCATTTATAGATCTGTAAGAAATGATAACAGATACAACCCTGGGAATCCTGTTGACCAACTAAAGCATTGCAATCATATTCATCCAGGCATAATATCCAACTATAAAGTAAAGGTTCCAGGGAAATGATACCATGAGGACAATGCCATTTATTACAATTCCACAGAAGGTACCAAACCTAATTCTAGTAAAATGCTCGGCCATTAGAAACTCACTTGGCAGGTCAAAGAGACCATCTATAATAGCTTCTCTTCTTGCTTCATTGGAAATTGTATCACCTCCAATAGCAAGTGCTAACATGGCCATCACTACTATTTGACTTGTGTATGCCTATTACAAATTATAAATGAGTGAATGAAGCAATTGACAGTTTTATAAAAGAAAAAGAAAACAATACCCTTCAATTACAACTATTACCTTGGTACTTGCCACACCTATCTCAGCACCAGCATTTATATGTACACCACAATGCGTATTCCTAGCTATTGCACTACCAACAGTATTTGTTATGCCGACACATAGTGCACCATTGTCTAGAGCATATTGCAGTGCAAGTAACGTATCTGCAGTTTCACCAGATTGACTAACAAAAATAGCAGTATCTTCTCTGTATATAGGTCCCTGTCGATCCAACAGATCACTAGCTATTTCCATTGTAACAGGTACTCCTATAATTTGATGTATACACGATAAGAATGAAGTCAATTTTTTTATCCCATAAACTTACTAAAAGATCAGAGTCACCCAGCACTAACCAGAAAGTTCTTCCAATATAGGTCTAGCAGCCAGAGCAGCATTATAACTGGTACCACAACCAATAAAAACAATCCTTCTACTTCGCCTAATTGTTTTAAGGTGATCCTTCAATCCACCCAACAGAACAGTTTTGGATTTGCTAGATCCTCCACGTATAAGCCTCCCCCTCATGGTGGTTGTAAGAGATTCAGGTTGCTCGTGAATTTCCTTCTGCATATAATGGTCATAATGTCCTTTGTTAATTTGCTCAACCTCCATCTCGAGAACAGATAATGCCCGTTGCACCGAAGCAGGTCTAGAAAGAGAACCACCATGTTTTCCTTTATCATTTTCAAACTTCAAAATTGAAACTGCACCATCCTGAAACAATTATTTATGAGTATGGTATGTTGTACGTATAGCCAATCCCACCTAGTGGGAAAAGGCTTTGATTGTTGTTGTTGTTGTTGTATGGTATGTTGTACGTAAAGTAACATGACATCTCAGCAATGCAATTGGCATAAAAAAACAATGCAATGTAACATTTAGTTAAAGAGTTAATTATGAGTAATACATCCTAATGTTAGAAAAAAAATGAAGTGAAAGATACAAATAAAAATGACCCACAAAGTAATTTGCAATGATTTTTTTTCCCAAGTTAGCCAAGGGGACAAAAGATACACTAGCTAGCAAGTGCCTCCTCAATGGAAAGAGAGGTGCAATGTGTACCTTAAGATGAACTACTTCACCATCCTCAATAACCAGAACCTTCTTTGTATGCTCAACCACAGCATTGGCATCACTAGATAAGAACAATTCTTTGGGGTGTCCATTTTTTGACAGAAAATTATTATCCTCAAATGCTGAGCCATTCCCCATATTTTCTGTCAATTCCTGAAATTGGAGAAGAAATTTCTTCAATCATCATCAATCTTTGACCAATAAATTATTATTATTATTATTTTCAAATATATATATGTCGTTATTATTGAATATTATTTACCTTTAGTAATTTATTATTTACTAATTATTTACCTTTAGTATTTTTAGTTCATTTAAGTTGTTAATTATTAGTTATCTAGTTTAATTTTTAAATTAGATATTAGATATCTTTTTGTTACCCAAATTTGATATAATAATTTAAATTAGATTGGGTCCTAGTTTAAGTGGGATTCTAGTGGTTGACTTGTAACCATAGTTCCTATTTAACCTAATTTTAGCCTATTAGGCATTAAGCTCATTGATTAATAAAATAACGAGTTAGAGAGACTCGTTTTTCATCAATATATAACGAGATACATTTACTGTCACCCAATATCAATCAACCAGGAAAACTAAATAAAACTAGAAAAGGGGGATACTCAATACTAGCTTAATCATAGTAAAAAGTTATAAAAAATGAGAACAGAGAAAAGAAAATCTTCAGCTGTAAGCTCTTGGTATATTGATTTTCATTCACTCTGGCTTCAAAAAGAAAGGTAACTTTATTCATATGACAGGTATTATTTATATGAATAGCATCTCTCCAAAGCAGACCGTTTTATATATCAAGTACGATTTACCAGTAGATTACAGTTAACAACCTGCATTGGAGAACACTAAAGAAAGCCAACAATCCACCACAACATTAAACATATAAGATGGTAACATATAAGTCACTCAATTGTCTATATTTTGAAATAAACATTGCTTGGCTCATACAGCCAAGCAACCAACAAAAATTTTTAAGGATTAATTGTGAGGAGAAAGAGAGACGATGTTGGTAACATCCTTAAGGAGATATTCATGTCACTTCAAACATCATTGACAAAGCTAAGAAGAGTATAACAATAAAAAGGGCAGTCCAATGCACAAGGATTTGACTAGGTGGGGTCCTAGGGTGTCGAATGTACACAATCTTATCCCTGCAAGTAGAGAGGCTATTTCCATGATTTGAACCCATGACCACCACATCATATGGTAGCAACCTTAACGATGCTCCAAGGCTCACCCTTTAAGAAGAGTAAAAGAATAAAAGACCACAGAAAATTGCTTTGCATATAGATCAATGTTTTTAGAAGCTTTAAATTCACTGGATTCCAATCTTCTTACTTTAACACCAATGAGTAGTGGGCTGCCACGCTTGCAAGCAATCAATTCATTTGGATAATGTCGACTTTTGAAAATGAGGGCATATGCTCCATCAAGATGCCTCATGACTTCCAGAACAACTTGACTGAAGGTAACAGTCTGGTCACCTGCAACATGAATGGAAAGCAATTCAATCCAACATCAGGCCAAATAACAAGTTCATGGAAACAACACTATGATCAAGCTGGAAGTAAAACTGCAATATAGTTCCTCTAAAGTAGTCCAGATGAAAGAACAGTCACAAGCATTTCTGCCAAGGAGACCAAGTAACTAATAACAACCTTGTACAATAATTCCTTAGCATTCAAAAGCTAAGGTGATCAAAAGCTACACTTGTAACCATAATAAATATACAAAACATGCAAGTATAAATCAAAAGAATCTTTCACCAATAAAATTTACCTTCTGCTTCATTTGCTTTGTCAAAAACAAACTTTGCAAGTTTTGGAATGACTTCTGTATCAGTTTCAGATTCAAAGGTGAACCCATGTCGGATAAGTGTTTCCTTCAAAACCTGAATAAATATAACCAATTATATAAGACTTAGCAACAGCCTCTCAAAAAATGAGGAGGAAAAAGATGCATATATTAGCATTATAAATAAGTTTTGTATATAATCATGCTTTGATTGTGAGCAAAGGACTTAGATTCTGAAGCAAAAAGTCAATTTTTCCCTCGGCACTAAAACATTGGATCAACTGTTGAGCCTAATGGCACAAGCACATCTCCCTACTCCTAAATGCAGCTGCCATGTTTTCCTTACAACTGTCACCACAATCCTAAAAGTGGACTGCATTTTCCTTAACACCATTAACTGCAATCTAAATGCATACCCACAAACCATCCTACAAAAAAAAATTTACTCAAACCCCTTATATAATTCTGTATAAAACTGACATGAGCTTTTAAAGTCCCTTGGACTAAATGAGCTTAAAAATAATGTATAAAGCAAGATAAATAACTTGTTTCGATTAATGACTCTAACCACATATAAAATTCCACACAAAATCATATTTCTGTTAAAACGTGGCAAAGGCAGATAGCTATGTTCATTACAATTATAGAAACCTTGAAAAGAGATCAAAGGAAACAGGAAGGCATGGAGAGATCAAATAATCATAAGACAGAAAATGAGAAATGAAATCCCAGCCACACCTCATAATTAGTAATAACCCCATTGTGGACAACCAAGAATTCATCTCCAGCGCCAGAGGTCTGAGGATGACTATTCCTTGGAGAAGGCTCTCCATGAGTTGCCCACCGTGTATGTGCTATTCCAGCATGGATGGAAAAAGAGTCCTCTAAATTTAATTCTGCTTCAGCAACTTCTGATTATTTTTTTTAATGACAAAGAAAGTTAGTCCAATCTTATTACTAGGTCTCGAACTCACAATCCAAGCTCAACAATATGTAAAATCAACCTGATGTGAAGTTTCTAGTTGGAAAAGGGACGGAAGCACTATGATGCAATTATGTAAGAATAAAGACGGTTTTGCAGAAAAGGATTCACTAACACGTTTGAGTGCTAATACTCCATTTTATTGAAACTTGATCGCGAACAACAATTTTAGAAGATTAAATTGCGTGGCTTCATGTCATGCATTACGAAAAAAATAATAAAAATGTCGGTACGCAGAATTATGATGAAGTTGAGCAGGAAAAAAATTATAGAATATCAAAATTGTGAAAGAGAAAAAGGAGTGAGATCAGCGTGATAAGAAGCAGAAAGAGAGAAAAGGAAGGGAGCTACCATGGTAGACGGATTTGACAAGGGATTCGATGTTGCCCTCTTGACGGAAGATAAGAGGAGGAGGAGTGATGGAAATTGAGGAGCATTGAGGAGTGTTTGGATCGAGAGAAAGTGAAGAGTCGATGGCAATGCCAGCGGAATCGTAGCCACGGTATTCCAATCGCCTGAGGCCATTAAAGAGTACCTGCAAGATGTATCTCCTTTCTCTGTTCACGTTATAATTAAGATAAGCAAATATTCCACACATGATTTCTTTCTTATTTTTCCTCCTCTTCTCCCGTTTCCGTTCTCCTTTCTCCTAGAGCCTTCAGATATTCTATTGAAAAGAAACACGCCGGTAGACACATTTGACTTGTGAATTTTGTTCCCAGAACACCACAATCATTATTCGTTCGTTGATTTCAGAAACAATCAAGGCTACTTTAGTAATTTCAGTGTGCATCAGGGTTGCTTATGTGGAATGGCGTGGTTGGGTAGGGTCCAACTCTCTCAACTCCAACTCCAACCTCAACCTCCCTCATTCCAAACGCGTGTTCCTATGATGTCAAAATGGGATCGAGGCTTAGAATAATAATTAGATTGTTATCCGGGCTTTGCTAGGGATATTTTTATTCAAATTATTTTAAAGGTTTAAAAATTTATTAATTAATAATTATATTCAATTTTTATTTATATAAATATAAAATATCATGCTAATATACAATTGAATTTTTAAAAATCATTTACAAATATTTAATTGAAGATTCACATAAAACACAAATTATCTTAAATATAAGGGATATTTTTTAAGGGAGGCAATTGAACATTTCTTTGAGAAGAACTCATAGAACATTTTGGAGATGAAGAAGAAAAAAACTTAAGTCAAGTTCTTTACATCCTTGTTATCAAGTTCTCAAATATAAATTTGACACGTGACAAAAAGTGTTTGAATGACCAGTCACAGTGGAGAGAGAATATAGAAGACCACCTTTTATATGATTAATCATAGAAGAAAAATAGTGTAAATACAATATATGATTGGTCGAACTTGATAGCAAGAAAAAAATATGTTTTTTATGATGAAGAATCTCCTTGTTTTTCTCTTCCTTCGCACCACAAAAAGCACACACTAAAATTAAATAAATTAATAACGTCCGTAGGGCGCACACCATTAATTTTATTTATGTAATGTTGTATAAATTCAACGTGCACCATTGTTTTTATTTATATAATGTTACATAAATCATTTAATATTTGTCATAGTATTATTTTAAAATACAATGCATTGATTTATAAATTAATTACAAATAATAAATTTTAAAAAATAAAATTGATTGACAATTTGATAATAAAGATAAATAAAAATAATTTGTCATATATAAAAAATTATATATAAGTTAAAATAACAATTAAATAAGTTAAAATTACACTTGAATACTCTCTATTCATTTATTGTAAAAAGTAAAATTTAAAAATTTATCTCATAATTTTTTATGTTCCCAATGTAGAATTGCTTCAAAGTCTATCACTTCTTTAAAAGTAATAAAGTATGATTTTTTTTTTTACTTTTGTATTTCTTTAGTTTTTCTACAAAGGGGCCATAACTTTTTATCTAAGGGGGTCAATAAAATTTTTTTATCATGTACTACGCATAAATTAGTATTATCTTATGGGGGCTAGTAAAAAAAGTACAGGTTTACTGGTGTGTTTGATAGGTGGAATGAGTGAGAGAATGAGATTGGGAAGGGAATGAGAATGAGACCGTTGGATGAAATGAAAATATCATGTCAATATGATGTGCTGTGATGTGAATGGAATAAAAGTGGATAAAAAAATAATGACAAAAATATAATTTTATCACATTACAAAAAATAAGATAAGTTTGATAAATGTCCCGAAGTATTTGTTAAGGTTTTCTCTTATTTATTAAAAGATAATGTAATTTCTTGAATTTGGTGAAAAGTCAAAAAAATAATTTTTTAAGCTATCACATTGATTAAAATAAAATCTTAAATAATGACCAAGGAGACTTGTTAACAAAATTTATATAAAAATAAATAATGGTGCAGATTTTGATAATGAATTAATGAAATTGCTAATTTTAATAATTTATAAATGAAGATAAAAAGTAATTTTTAAGAAAGAGAAGTAGTTAGAAAGTGACACGTGGCTAGGTGTGGTTCTTCTTTTATAATATATAATAGATGTTGGGTTAAAAAATTAATTTATTTTAAAGAATAAGTTTTAGGGTGTGTTTGATAGGTTGAATGAGTAAGGAAAAGGGAATAGTGGAGGAATAGAAATGTTATGTTAATGTAATGTGATGTGATAGAATAAAAGTAATTAAAATGACTATTTTACCCTTACATTAAAAGTGATAATAGAATAAATATAGATAAAAAAATAAGGACAAAAACATAATTTTATCACAATGTAAAAAGTGGAATTTATTTGCTAGGAATAATATACGTGAGAGATGGGCATTCTTTTGTTTTTTCCATGCTTTTTTCATATACCAAATGTGGCCTTAATTTTGATCTATTATACTCACAACTCATTGTAGCGAATTTTTTTTTTAAATATTTTATATTGTAAAGAATATTATAACTTATATTAATGTGTAATATGATTCATAATATGTTAATATATGAAATAATTTTATTTTTATAAGCTAATTTATAATATTCATAATATATTAATTAATGAGATAAATTACATTAAATAATTTTTTAAATAATATTTTTTGTATACTATTTTTAAAAGAAATTAAAAAATTAAAAAATTAAATGAAATGCCGTGGACGATCCTAAATCTCCCAAAAGTTAAACCGAGCCAATATTTTAAGCTTTGTTAAACCTAGCCCAACTTATTTTTCTTGAAAGTCCATTATAGATCAGTTCATTTTGACAATATCCTTGAGCTGGGATGGGATGCACGATTATTTCCAACTCCCAAATTCTTGCCATCTCTTCTGGGAGAAGATGTGAAACATTCGCTGATTTTTTTTATTATTTAATACCAGTCTTTATTAATATGATTAATATGACCGATAACTTTAAATAAATAAAACAATATACTAAAAATTCAATATTCTAATAATCTTATACTCCAAATTTAGAGTGTTTTTACTTTTTCAAGCTTTTAAATGTTAATTTGTGTGATTTTAGATTGTGTTAATTTCATTTGTAAATATTTTATTGAATTTAATTGAGTTTGGGGAATTGTATTTTATTTTTGTGCTTCAGACCATTTTGAAGAAGAATAATTCAATTATCAAAAAAGAAGAAGAATAATTCAAATTGAGACACATTTGGAAGTAAAACATCAAGGAAAGTAAAGGATGTGTAGCACAAACCCATGTGCTATAACACATGAAGCTGCACGCAGAGGCAGAAGGTGTGCGTTATAG
The DNA here is from genome assembly GCA_014851425.1 of Senna tora. Taxonomy (NCBI): domain Eukaryota; kingdom Viridiplantae; phylum Streptophyta; class Magnoliopsida; order Fabales; family Fabaceae; genus Senna; species Senna tora. Next base: position 148,505 of record CM026267.1, read on the forward strand.
CACAAGAATTATCAATTTGGTCATTGAAAGATGCATATTATTTTAATATAGTCCCTAAAACATTAAAATACTTAATTTAGTTATTGAAATATATATATTTTTTCCTAATTGGATCCTTAAAAAAATCAATGTATATGTGATTTTTTTAAGAATTAAATTTAAACAAAAAATATCTTTTAAAAATTAAATTAAATGTTTTTAATTTTCAATTATTAAATTGACACAATTTATATATTTTAGAGAACAAATTAATAATTCACTCCGTGACAAAGTAGAAACAAAACAATCTCCCACCGGCCACAATAATGTGAACTGTGAAGCAAACAAAAAGTTATCGTGGATATACATATATTTAGATATATGTATATTTAAATTAAAAATATTTTATAAATAGTTAGAATTATGAATAGATATTTTTAAATAAGTTTTTGAGATATTATATTTAATTTAAAATTTTATTAAATAAGGTTTAGAATTATTATTTATTGATCGGTAAAGAAAGGTAACTTTACAATCTTAACAAAAGCTACATGCAGTAAAGTTACCTTTCTTTATCCGCCAATGAATGCTAGACTGACGTCGGATTCATCTATCATCTCACGAGTCCGGGAGATCGCTATTCTTTTGTTTTTGGGTGGGAGTGCGAAGTTGTAACTTGTAAAGAAGGTTCACAGTTGAAGCTTCCACCGTATTGCCATTGGATACTACTTTAATTTTTTATTTAAGAGCATACTGATTGATTGCCATATATGTGTTTTATAATGTCACTGATTTTAATACTTTTAAGTTTTAACATAAGTTGGATAAGATTAGAGTATTTTTATTATATTTAAAAATAAGAACTGTCGGTAAAAAAAAACCCAAACTTGGTAACTGGTAAGGATTGAAGTCTTCAAAGTTCAAACCGTGTACTTTTTCCTATAGCGTTATTGGTTATTGCGAAATGTAAGGATAAGAAAAGAAGCAATTGGATGTCATCTGACACCAATCAAGGAATATACTTGTTTGTTTCGTGGGTAGATCATGTTTGTGCAGCATTGCCACTTTCTAGCTTTCCCATGCACTGCCTGCCTGCCTGGTATTGAGATAAGATTCTCTAAAATAATTTTTTATAATTTTTTATGGAGTTATGAGAGAGATAGAGATAAGGAAAATATTTTCTTTTTTGATTTTTTTCTCTCCCAATTTTTCTTCTCTCTATCTCTCTCATAACTCCACCAAAAAATATAAAGAATTACTTTAGGACTCCGCTTGCTACATTGTAATCCATGGGCTGTAAAGTAATTGGCACAGGTCCCAATAATCTGAAATGGTTTGGTATGACTTTTAAAGTCTGTAATCTCTTTTCCCGTGTAAAATGAATTACAATGAACAGTCCCAAAAATTTTACATCACAAAAACCTACGATTTTCATCTTTACCTAAGGAATGTGGCATAAAATGACGTCTTTACCCCTATCTTCTTTCTCTATTGCTGTGCCTTCTGCTTCTTAGACTCATGCTTCTCTGTCTTCCATCATCAATCTACGACTTCACTGTTAAAGTAAGTTACTCTGCATCTACTATTTCATTGCTTCTTGGACTCATGCTTCTTCGTCTTCCATCATCAATCTGCTTCTCAGACTCGTGCTCCTCCGTCTTTGTCTGTCGTCGGCGTCGTCTTTCTCCTTCTATTGTCACCTTTCATCAAATCGCTTCTTCTCCGTCTTGCTTCACCTTCATACATATCGTCGTTCTCCGTCTTTCATCGGTGTCGTTCTTCTCCGTCTTCCTTCTTCCATCATATCTGAAAGCAGCGCCATAGATGATGTTTAGGGTTTGATTTGCATATCTGAGAGCGGCGGCCATGGATGACGTTTTGGGTTTGGATGATGTTTTGGGTTTAGGTGGAGGAGGCGGCGGCGGCAAGATGTATGAGGGTTGGGTGAATGGCATTTTAGTATTTTTGATATACTTTACTTATTCTACTTTTCTTCAATTTTTTCATATCAAACAATTTTTTTTCTCTTTTACATTGTAATCTCTTTTGCATTCCTTTTTGTACTTCCCATGTAATCTGCTTTACATTACAAAGTCATTTTCATACCAAAAAGACCCTAGAGGATCCAATCTCCCTGTTGCTTTACCTAGCACTTTTTTCTTTCTTACGTGTTTAAAGTATTATCTCGATTAATTTCAACTTGATTTATATTACATATTTAATTATTGTGAAAGAGTTTTTTTAATGAAAATAGATGTATTTCAGTATTTTCAAAGTTTCTTAATGTTTTTTAATGAAAATATAAATTGTAGAGAAATTAATTTTCAAAAAAATAATTAATCTTTTTCTTAAAAATAATTAATTTTTTTGATAAAAATAATTAATTAATTAATGGTAGAAAAATTACTTATTTGCCCAGATGACATGAAATTAAAATGTGATGTGGAAGCTGATGTGGCATTGAGTGTTAAAAATTGGATAAAAAATTAACAGAATCCTTTATGTGCAAAAGTTAAAAAGTTTAAGGAGGTGCTATGCAACTTTTTGAAGTTCGAGAGATTATATGCAAACACCCTGTAATTTATGGGATTCTATGTATTTTAGCCTTATTTTTATGTATTTTTACATGCTAATTAACATTGAGTTTACTCTCAATTATTAGCTAATCTAACGCGGAAAACGGAAGAGAGAGATGCAGTGTTCATTATTTCATTTCATTATACACAATTAATCAACAATCCCTCAGACCATTTATATATTTATTTTCCCTCTACAACTCGTCAAAATGTATAATAATATTTTAGCTATTCAAAATTTTAGCGTTTTACTTCTAAACTAATGACTCATTGTGAGATTATGTTTTCTCTCCGTTGTTTTTTTAATTTCTGCATATAATAACAAATATTTTAGCCATAGTCACAGGATCGGACCGGTTATTGACCCAGTGAAAGGTTCGAGTTATTGGGTCATTGGTCCAATCGGTTGGCCTGGTAAAATGTGTATATATATATTGAAATATATTAATGCATAAATTCATACTTGAAATTAAAAAAAAAACAAACAACCATCATATTTTATGATTAGTCGAATCCATTCAAGCAACCAAATACACTCATACTTGATATTGTAACAAAACTAAATAGCCACACTTCACACTAATACATAGAAATTAAACTAGACAATTATCATAATTTATAAATAATTTTTTTGTCTCTAGTTAGTTAAAAGGGATAGCAAAAGTATTAACTAATGATCTATGGTCTTCAACTAGTGGTCTATCGGCTTCAATGTCATTATCCTCTTCTTCCTCCTCCTCATCATCAACTAGCTCATCCAAATTTAGTTATGCAATAAATAATATTAGAATTACGCTAAATGCATATTGTTGTATCTTTTGAACTAAGAATGCTAAGTTGGAAAATTTATTATTAATTAAAAAGATCATAAAACAGGTATTACATTCACATTGCAATAATGCAATTGATACAAATATCTCAGTATCCAATATATACTTGGGTCTCCAACAAATTCTACAATTTGCTCAAGTGACACATTGATCAGTTTATGAGTATAAGCATTCCTAATAACACTACTTTCTTTGTCCAAATCACGGTCAATAAGGCTCCCATAAATCCCTTTTGTGTTTACCATATAATGCATGAACTAACCCTAAACTTAAATGCAATGTTGTAAGAACCGAACCGGACAAAGACTCGGACAAGTGTTCGGTTCATGGTTTGATCGGTTTAATCGGTCGAACCGTCGGTCGAACCGGATGACGCAATAAATAATAAATAATAAATATTCTTAATATATAAAATGACATCACTCAAATTTTAGGTTTCAATATACATAATTTTGAAGTTTTAAATTACATGACTTTTCAAAGTTTTAATTTTTAAGACTTGTCAAGCTTTGAAAGAACTTAATCAAACCAAATATGAAATTATTGATAATCATGACTTTTAAATTTTAATTTTTAAGACTTTTCTAATTTTAATTTTTAAGATTTCTCTGATTTCTTTTTTTTATGTTATTTTTCCTTTTTATTTTTTTATTTTTTATTTTAAATAAAATTGGACCGGTTGGACCACCGGTTGACCGGTCCAACTCCGGTCCAATCCGGTCCAACTGGAAAAATAGTTTTTTTCTCCAACCGACTCGCCTTTGTATTCGGTTGGCAGTTGAACCGGTTGGACTGTCCGGTTCTTACAACATTGCTTAAATGACTGTAGCACAAAAAATGTGTTTTTTTAAATAAATTTCACCGGGTCCCGGGTTGTACCGGGTCACCAGATCTCAATGACCCGTCCGGGTCAATCCGAGTCACTACTGGGTCAATGTAATTTCGGTCATTTCTAGTGACTCGCGGACCGGTTTTGGCTACGGGTCAGCGGTCCACCGGTCCGACCGTCCGGGTCAGTCTAGGTTTCAATACTATGATTTTAGCTATTCAAAATATTTTGTTTTTTTATACATAATATTTTTTAAAATAAACCAAATTAGTTTAGTTAACCACGGAAATAATTATGGTAACTAACTTGTAAAAAGTGCAAATAAATACATTATGAATTCGAGTAGATGTTCAGTAGTACAGTAATATTGAATTTCAGTATATCCTTCCAATCAGTTGGTCCCTAAATCATTCAAGGTGGGCCCTAATTAATGTGAGTTTTTATTAATATTAACAAATGATACTACATAATTGAAGAAATGCACTAAAGTTCAATCGTATAGTACCATTGAACTTTTATCCCATGAATTCCTTCAATTGCATTGAATACGGGCATGTTTGACCATTAAGATAAAGAGAAACAAAAAAGATTGAAAGGAAATGGGAAAAGAGCGAAATATGATGTTAATCTTTTTTTTTCTTCTCATTATTATTTAAATACTTTAAATTAAAATATTTTAAAATTGTAGAGAATAACAATAATTGAGAATTTTTCATTAATCCTTCACAATCTCCTTCAATTTCTAACTTGTCAAATAAAATAAAAGTATTTAACTTTTCCCTCTCCTTCTCCTCGGCATTTGCACATGTATATACAAAAAAAAAAGTTAAACACAAATTTAGCAACTTTTTAAAACTATCTACAAATCTATATCATTTTTACTGTGCACTTTCAAAAAGTCATCCGTGAGGGCGTTTTGTTGATTTTTTTACTAGAAAAACGCCCTCAGTGATGGTGTTTATAGGGTCAAATGGTCAACCCTATAAATTGCCATCGGTGAGGGCGTTTTTCTAGTACAAAAAAATCAACAAAACGCCCTCAGGTAAAAACGCCCTCACTGATGGCGTTTATAGGGTTGACCATTTGACCCTATAAATGCCCTCACTGAGGGCTTTTTTTTCCAAAAAATCAACAAAACGCCCTTACGGATGGCGTTTTTCGGGTGCACAGTAAAAGTGATGTAGATCTATAAATAGTTTTGAAAAGTTGCTAAATTTGTGTATAAATTTTTTTTTTTTGTATATACCCGTGCAAATGCCCCTTCTCCTCCTTAATTATACATCAGTTCAAAGTTTTAGGTGATCAAATTATATATATAATCTTCAAGAATTCCAATATATATATATATAATTAAAGAATTAATACGTGTGTGGATATATTTGATAATTTTTAAATTTTTAGATTATGATTATTATCATAATTTAAAATAATTAATTAAATTATAAGAAGCCCACTTTTCTAGTAATTACCCATCATATGTTTTTTTCTCTTTCCCACTACCTCCCATTCTATATAGATATAGATAATATATTTTTATATTTGTTATTTTAGTGGAAGAAAGTGGGATAGGGTAGTTATTTTTTTGGTGTCACACTTTGCTTGTGTGACACCAAAAAATCCAAAGCCATATATATACTAGAGGCTTCGCATGCACATACGTGCATACATGTAATTTATTCTTAAATTTTTAAAAAATATAATATAAAATAGTTATTATATTTTAAAATCATTAAAAATTAAATATTTGATCATTTTAAAATTTTTAAAATAGAATGTTTATCATAATTTAAAATTAAAAAATGAGAAGTGATGCACATCTCCATTTTTTTTAGTAATCACCTATCATACTTGTTTTCTCTCTCCCACATCCTCCAATCATTTTTTTTTTGTATTTTTAATTATAAAATATAGCTATAAATATATATATATATATATATATATATATATATATATATATATAGATAGATTTATTGAGAAGTTGGTTATTTATTAGGAAGTTGAGGGGGAAGTTATTTTTTTGGTGTCACACTTTGCTTGTGTGACACCAAAAACTCCAAAGATATATATATATATAGATATATATACTAGAGACTTCGCATGCACATACGTGCATACATGTAATTTATTCTTAAATTTTTAAAAATATAATATAAAATCATTATTATATTTTAAAATCATTAAAAATTAAAAATTTTTAAATTTTTAAATAGAATTTTTATCATAATTTAAAATAAAAAAATTAAAAAATGAGAAGTTATGCACTTCTCCATTCTTTTAATAACCACCTATCATACTTGTTTTCTCTCTTTCACATCTTCCAATTATATTATTTTTTTGTATTTTTTAATTATAAAATATAGCTATTTTGTGAGAAGTTGGTTATATTGGGAAGTTGAGAGGGAAATTATTTTTTTGGTGTCACACTTTGGTTTTGTGACACCAAAAACTCCAAAGCCATATATAAATATAAATAAATAAATATAGATAAATAAATAAATATATATATATATATATATATATATATATATATATATATATATATATATATATATATATATATTAGAGGGCAAAGGAATATATTTTTAAAAACTAAATTATATGATTATGTGTCTATCAATAATCAATACTATATTTTATTAATATAATATTATTGGAGATGATCGGATGAGATGTTTAATAGAGTACTTAAATAATTTGATTATTTTTCCATAACAGCTAGATTTTGAGGGAATGTTCCACAAATTACTTGAGTTTCAATATGAAATTTGAGCACAATAGCCTCATGACCCATGATGATTCAAAGTCCAAGATGTGAAGAAAAAAAATCGTTGGAGATATTAAAAAATACATATGGTTTATGAGGTTCAAAAAGAGTACAAGGCCAAATAAAAAGAAGAGAAAGATCTTCGGCATATGAGACTAAAAAGAACACAGGGCAAAGTAGTGAAAAAAAAGAGACAAGTTACAATTAGCCAAAATTATTTGGACTTGAGGAAGAGTATTGGAGATACAAAATCTTACATTTGATAGGTTGAGATGCTCAACAGAGTACTTAAGTAACTTGATTTTTTCCTCTTACTAACTAGCTTTTGAGAAAGAATTTTTCAAGTCACCTGAGTTTCAATATAATATCAGAATATATATAATTGTCTCATGGCCCAGGACAATCTAAAGTATAAGATGATAGTAAAAAATCCCGATGAAAATATTAAAAAAATATGTGCCATTGAGATTTAAAAAGAAGAGAAAATTATGCGACTTTTAAATCTTATATATAATATAATGAAATATTCAATAAAATATTTAAATAATTTGATTTTTCTCGCATGAGTGTTTTCATCACTTCATATTTAACAAATATTGAGTCTTTTGTTCTTTTGGTTTCTCAACCAACTATTGTATTAAGGTCATTAAGGTACCATTTTGTTACATGTAAAGATAAAATTATCCAAATCATGTTTTTAATGACATTAGGGTGATAAGTTACTATTTATGATTTTTTTAATATTTTTTTAAAAGAAGTCGCGTGTGAGACATGCGTTAGAGCGACTTGCAAAATAAATTATTAAAAAAATTGTAATTAGTAACTTGTTATCCTAATATTCTTAAAACTATAATTGGGATAATTTTGTTTTTACATACAATAAATGACACTTTAACGTCTTAAACAAAAAATATTTATTGTATGATGTAGGTATATGAAAGAATGAAAATTATGAGAGAAGTTAAAAGAAAAGAGAAGTTAAATCCCTGTGTTTTATAATTAACTTAAATTTCAATTTCTTACTAGTAGTGTGCTTGGTTTTTTTTTTGTCCGAATATAGTGTGCTTGGTTGGTATTGGGATTTGACGAGAAAGGAATGAGGATGGGAGTCAATTTTGTTGTAAGAAGAAGTAAATTTATATCTAAAAATAAATACATGTTGTCACATGCATATATAGAGGAAGATAGTAGATTAGTAACAGAAGAAGAGAGAAGAAACTTTGGCAAGGAAAGCACCAAGAGAGAGAGAGAAAGGAAAAAAAAAACACAAAAGCATATTTTCTATCATCAACGATTGAGAGTTTTGTCAATTACGCCTTTAATATTTTGTTGTTAATTACGTTTTACGTTTTTATTAATGTCACTCTTTTTACTAACACTATCAAATATTTAACAATTTTTGCTGATGTGACACTGATAAAAATATCTAATGGACAAATTTTTGTCCACCTCAAATTTTTTACTCATAATTTTATCGAATGTTGTGTTGTTTTGCGCTCAGCGTTGACCTTCATCATTCTCTTAATTTTCATCTTCATCATCCCCGAAGCCCTAACTTCTCTTTTCCTGTTCCATTTCCGCAGCAATTAAAATACATGAAGGAAGTGTCCAAGTCAAACTGATAAAAATGTTCCTGATTCAAACTACCAAGTAAATAATACTATGAAACAAGCAACATACATGGGAAGGCTTCACAGTCTAGGAATCCTAACCGCAGTGACATTCCCAAAATGCACACAACTGACAACTAAAACTTCCTCCCCAAAAGAAAAATGGCACAGGAATCACCAAATCTACTTGAATTGAAGTGCCCTTCGGTCCGACTACGTGAGGATGTTGAAATATGAAGCACTAAGACATACTTTTAAGTTTTAACCTTTATTATTTATTCTGGATAGACATAATTTAGGCGAGAAAGTGAAGGGATAAATTAATTGCCAAGGTGATCTATGTATCTATCAATTGTTGGCATCTCGGCTATAATACTGATCAAGAGTCTTTGCTGGTATACGATGAAGAAGCTCACGGGGGAAAATCCGAAGCAAAGTCCTAACTTCTCTTTTCCTCTTCCATTTCCGCGGCATTAGGGCTTCAGGGATTGGATAGTAAATTGAATCTGATGCGTAAGAACATTTACTCTTAAATATTTTCTCATTTAAAATGTCACGTCAATAACAATTATTAAAAAAAATAATAACACTAATAAAAACGTAAAATATTAAAAATATAATTGACAATAAAACACGTAACTGACAAGATCGAGAAAAGAAAAGTGATTAAAAAAAAAAAGACTTTGAAGTCTGAACGTTGTTTACAATCTTTCTAAACGAATTGGATGCAGTGCAATTTCTTTTTGTATAATTTCGGTGCAATTCTTATAAAATGTATATTTTTATTTCATTTTTGAAGTACTAATACGGATTTACACTAATAATAATCTACTATGAATAGATTAGAGACCAAATTAATATCAATATTGACAAATATCATCACCTTAAATGAATTAGAGACTAAATTGTTATTAATATTAAAAAATAGTCTTACGAGACTATTTAGTGATGATATTTGTTAAAATTGATAATAATTTCATTCCTAATCTATTCATAGTGAGTTATTGTTAAAATAAATCTATATTAATACTTCAAAAATAATGTAAAAATATATATTTTATAAAAATTATACCAAAATTACACGAAATGAAATTCAACTGCATCCAAACTCTGCATTGGACGCGTTTGCCGTTGAAATCGCGGAATTCCAGAAAAAAAAAAAAAAGGAAATCGCGGAATTCCCTCTCCTTCTCTCTCTCTCTTATATCTCTTGCCGACTCGCCTCTCTTTTTTCGTTTGCTCTCAATACTGGCATACTCATTGTCATTCCCTACTTAACCGACCTCTACTGGGTCGGCTTAGGATTTCTATTCTATCCCGAAATATAGATAACAACTGAATAGATATTTGAATCAAATCTGAATTCTATTGTATTTATTCGATCTGTTTTTATTCTTTTATTTTTTTAATTGCTTCCTGTTGAAGCTACTTGTGCGAAGATTTCTTGGTGATGAATATGGATCTCAGAGGATCACTGGTAGTGGGCCTATTAGTTTTTGAATTTTGTTGGCTTGCCTGCGCCAATTTGGTTTTTCCGGTCCACCACAAATTCAGAGGCAGGGAAAATACTTTGAGTGCAATGAAAGCTCACGATGCCCGTCGTCGAGGTAGATTTCTTTCTGCGGTGGATCTGAACCTGGGCGGCAACGGGCAACCTTCTGAAACTGGGTTTGTTTCCTAATTGCTTTTACTTTTATTCTCTCCGAACCAGTCCTCTTCTTTTTATGCGCGAAGGTCACAGTTGGAGCTGGTTCTATTTTCCAATTTAGCAAAGACTAACTGTTTGACTTAATTGGCGGCAAAGGTCCTATTTTTCCTTTTTCACTGCTTTTAAGTACGCTTACACCTTTCATTGATCTCGTATATATGTGTCAGTCTAAATTCCTATATCTGTTTCTGATTTTTTACAAGATTTAACTGAGAGGGGTCGACCTCATACACCAAGTGCCACCTTCCTTGGGTAAAACACAGACGAAATGATTATATTGTTTTTCATTTTCCGTAGAAACAAAATTATGTACTAGTTTGGTGATTTAATCTCTGGTAGAAAATTATTGTCATCTTGACGTGGATGATGATGTTGCTTATTTGGTTATAGGCTGTATTATACGAAACTTGGGCTTGGGTCTCCTCCAAAGGATTACTATGTGCAAGTTGATACCGGAAGTGACATCCTATGGGTTAATTGTGTTGACTGCATGAGATGTCCCAGGAAAAGTGATCTTGGTGTATGTATCTGCACTTAATTTTTTTCAATCTTTTTCTACTACTGAAATGCGTGTTGTGTAAATCACTATTTACATGTGCTAGTTCAGACTTCAGAGTGACATTGTGAAAATAATTTCTTTCCAAGCTAAGTTGATCCCCCGTTAAAGTGGTATTTGCTGTATGATTACCATATTACAGATAGACTTGACACTATACGACCCAAAGAGCTCCAAAACTTCAGATATGGTTTCTTGTGCCGAAGAATTTTGCTCTGACACATATGATGGTCCAATTGCTGGTTGCAAGCCTGATATGGCCTGCCCATACAGTGTAACCTATGGAGATGGAAGCTCCACTACTGGGTACTTTGTGAAGGATTATCTTACATTTAACCAGGTCAATGGTAACCTTCACAGTGCACCAGCAAATAGCACAGTGATTTTTGGGTGAGAACCAGAGAAATATTTTACATTATAGTCATACGAGGTTGAGTGGCTGACAAATGACAACATTTTTTAGGCTTCAATTTTGTCTGCTGCAATGTTGTTGAATTCTGTTATTGGTTATTATTCTTGCTTTTCATAGTGGAATTGATTGTTTTTAAATGCTTATTTGAGTTAATTGGTTCATGTTTTGTCGATGCTTTACTGTTTAATAATGGCATTTTGAATTGCCATTATCTTTTTATAATTTTTTTACTTCTTTTTTATTGCCGGTCTTTGTTCTAGATGTTTATTGATTTATAACAAAATTCATTGTGGATCCCTAATTTCTAAATAACTGAAGGCAGTGACGTCAAATTACATAAAATTCTCTGCATGGACTTTTTATGATTAATCTTTTTCATCTAAGTACCTCTTGCAATTACATCTTTACTTACTGCTTCTTGTTCATGTCACTTTCAAACATTACTTCATCCTCTTACTGAAATTTACTCTCCTTTTGAACAAAAACACTTCGACCTCAGACCCTACCCTGATCCACCTTTTTTTGTAGCTGTTCCTTTTCTTATCAGGTGGGAGATTTAATGTAGTTGATTCTTTAATATTGAGAAATACTTGGTTTCCTAACTGCAAGAGCAACTATAAGAAAGGTCACCATTTTTTTGGAATGCTTTTCTAGATATGTTCTGAAGTGTTGTCTTTTGATAGGTGTGGTGCTAAACAATCAGGGGCATTAGGTTCAACTAATGAAGCTCTTGATGGAATACTTGGTTTCGGACAAGCAAATTCATCTGTGCTTTCACAGCTTGCTTCATCTGGGAAGGTGAAAAAAATATTTTCGCACTGCCTAGACAATATTCATGGAGGTGGAATCTTTGCCCTAGGGGAAGTGGTGGAGCCAAAAGTCAATACAACACCTTTGGTTTCTGGACAGTATGTGTAGTATCTTATTCTTAGCCCTATGTTATCATTAGCATGATATATGTTGTAACTTGTAAGTGTGACCTAAGCGTTTTCATTAGTTGATAACAGTAATTTACTGGAAAATCATATCTATTTGATCATTACGTATTTTATGTTCTTTCTATTGCTGTTTAATACGAGGAGAATCTAAATTTTGTTATTTATACACTTCACTTTCCAGAAGACTTGTATGAATTCTATTAGTACCAGATTCTATTGATAGATCATAGATGGATTATTTATTATATAGTCAACTTAGTCAAAGCCTTATGGAAAATAAATGCAAGTATAAACTTGGAAGATTTGCAAGTATAATACATTTTATCTCTCTCATTAGTGTTTTTATGTATGATAATTCCCTTTTGATTTCTCTCACTAGAAGGGCCCATGAGTCTTAGTGGCAACAGAACATGAGTTATCCCGCTCCCATTGTTTATTTTTTCTCAAGGTCTTCATATCTCTAGCAAAATTTCTTAATTCTTACATGTTCTTTAATTTATTTATTGAGTTCAGGTCATGAATTTGAAGTTATGTCATAACTGTAGTGTCTTAACTATTACAGGGCACACTACAATGTGAATTTGAAGGATATTGAGGTTGATAGGGAAGTTCTACAGCTTCCATCGGATATATTTGATTCTGGAAATGGGAGGGGAACAGTAATAGATAGTGGTACAACCTTGGCTTATCTTCCAGACACAGTTTATGATCAACTAATGACCAAGGTAAGTGTATCTCTTAATGTTTTAATTGAATCATTAATTTTACTTTGGTACTTATGATTGTTCTTTATAATAGGTTATGGCTCAGCAGCCTGGACTGAAACTACATCTAGTTGAGGATCAGTTTACTTGTTTTCAGTATACTGGAAAGTATGATGCTAATCTTTGCTACTTTCTTTTACTTAATACGGGAAGATAGGATGTAATTACAACTATTTAACTTTTGGAGAGAATACAATTTCATCAGTTCAAGGAGATGAAAGTGTTATCCAGATCTTTACTTCTTGTCAATTGTACTCTTGCAGTGTTGATGATGGATTTCCGATTGTCAAGTTTCATTTTGAGGATTCTGTTTCTTTGACAGTTTATCCTCATGACTACCTGTTCCAGATACGTGTAAGTGGGAACTTCTTCATTTCATAGTCTAGCTCTGTGACAAGTACTAGGCTGATTATGCAAGTTAGCAGTTATCTACGCAATGTACTTGATCATGTTAATAAATTGTTTTTACTGATTCCATTTTATATTATTTTGTTCTCAACTGTCTCCCAGGACAATGTGTGGTGTGTTGGCTGGCAGAAAAGTGTAGCACAAACTAAGGATGGAAAGGACATGACTCTTCTTGGAGGTACTGTTTAGGATTAAATGTCACGATCAAGTTTTAGCTAGTAATTTATTGGTAAATATAAGGGTAAATTAGATTCCCCTCTAGAAGTCACTAAAATTACACTGCGCTCTCCTCCCCTAAAATCAAGAGATGTGGTACACTAAGATCGATCCCCTGCAACAAAAGATGAGCTACAAATTCACCTATGACAATTAAATCCTTTTGTCTGATATATATATATATATCATAACAAATATTAATATGTATTTGATCAATATTGTAGGAATTTTTAGGTAAAAGAATTTCTGTCTATTGCATAATAGTAGGTACATGTATATATACAAGAGTAAACACAAATCCTAATAGGAAACTAAGTCTTAGTTATCCTTATTTAATTATCTCTATTCAAATATACTTAGTTATCCTTATCTTATTATCTCTATACAAATATATTTAAACAAATAATATATATATATTCCTAACACTCCCCCTCAAGTTGGAGCATAGATGTTAATCATGCCCAACTTGTTACAAATGTAATCAACTCTTACTCCATTCAAAGCTTTGGTGAAGATATCTCCTAACTGTTCTTCGGTCTTCACATACGCCATGGAAATCACTTTCTCCTCGATCTTCTCACGTATGAAGTGACAGCCAATCTCAATGTGTTTAGTTCGTTCATGAAATACTGGATTAGACGCAATATGGAGTGCAGCATTATTATCACACCATAACTTTGCAGGGAACGAAGTCTTTAATCCAACTTCGTCTAAAAGTTGCATGATCCACACAACCTCACTGGTTGTCTGAGCCATGGCCATATACTCAGACTCCGCACTAGAGCGAGAAACTACATTCTGCTTCTTACTCTTCCATGAAATTAAGTTGCCCCCCATAAATTCACAATATCCTGTCGTAGATCTTCGATCTGCTTTGGATCCTGCCCAGTCAGCATCAGAGGAACACTCAATATTAGTGTGCCCGTTGTTTCCATACAATAAACCGCGTCCCGGAGTACCCTTCAAGTAACATAGAATTTGTTCAACGGCTTTCCAATGCTTGATTGTTGGGAATGACATAAACTGACTGACAGTGCTAACGGAGTAAGCAATGTCAGGACGAGTAACCGTGAGGTAATTCAACTTCCCAACTAATCTTCTATATCTTTCAGGGTCATCTAATGGTTCATCATCATCTTTCAAGAGTTGCAAGCCAGGAGTCATTGGTGTGCTGCAGGGCTTGGCTCCCAACTTCCCTGTTTCTGCTAGTAAGTCAAGGACATACTTCCTCTGAGATAAGAAAATACCTTTCTTGCTCCTTGTGATTTCAACTCCCAAAAAATACTTCAACGACCCCAAGTCCTTTGTATGAAATTGGGACTGAAGGAAGGACTTGAGTGAGGAGATGCCTAAATCATCATTTCCTGTGATTATAATATCATCCACATACGCAACTAAAAGGATGATGCCCGCTTCGGTCTTCTTATAAAACGCCGAATGGTCGCATTTGCATTTAAGCATCCCATACTTCATAACTACCTCACTAAACCTTCCAACCAAGCCCTAGGGCTCTGCTTCAATCCATACAGGGCCTTGTGAAGATGAAAAACCTTCCCACACTCCCCCTGAGCAACAAATCCTGGAGGTTGCTCCAAATAGACTTCCTCCTGCAGGTCACCATGAAGGAAGGCATTCTTGATATCCAGTTGGTGCAAGGGCCTATCATAAGTGGCAGCCAGAGAAATAAAAATCCGAACAGAAGTAAGCTTGGCCATAGGAGAAAAAGTATCGGAATAATCAACCCCATAGGTTTGGGCATATCCTTTAGCCACCAACTAGGCTTTAAGACGAGCAACGGAGCCATCCGGGTGAACCATGATTGTGAACACCCACTTGCAGCCAATTGCTTTCTTTCCCACTGGTAAATTAACTAGCGACCATGTACCGTTATGATCATGGGCCATCATCTCCTTAACCATTGCCTCACGCCACCAGGATGAGATAGAGCTTCATCAACAGAGCGAGGGAGCGAAACTGTGTCTAGGGAAGGAATGAAAGAACGAGAAGGAGAGGACAAATCGTCATAGGAAACAAAAGAGGAAATAGGATAGGTACATTGACGTTTACCTTTACAAAGAGCAATGGGAAGATTAAGAGTAGGGTCAGGTTCTGACATAACTGGATTTGACGACGAGGAAGAGGGCACAGGACATGGATCGGGAGTCACATCAACAGGTGTATCAATAGTCTGTCGGGGTCGTCTGGAGTATACTTGTGTAATTGGAGGGCGTGTGTCCTTTTGAAGAGGAGGTGACTGAGGCACCGTATAAGTCAATAAGTCATCATGATCTCCCTGTGTGAAATCCTACAGACTATAAGGAAAGAAGGGTACACTTTCGTGAAATGTAGCGTCTACAGACACAAGATATCGGTTAAGGTCAGGAGAAAAACACCGATATCCTTTCTATACTCGAGAATAGCCAAGAAAGACACATTTGATAGACTTAGGATCAAGCTTAGTGAGGTGGGGACGAACATCCCGAATGATACAAGTGCTACCAAAAATCCCAATGTTTTTAAAACCGGACCGGTCATTGAACCGGTCGAGGCACTGGTTCACGGTTCAATGGTCGAACCGTGGTTGAACCGTGGTCGAACCGGTGGCATTTAAAATATATATTTTTAATTAAATATACTAAAATATATCATAAAAAATTATATATTTCATAATTATATGTTTCCATCTCGATCTAAACATGATAAGAAATAGAACAAGTTGCAAATTACCACAATATCATATTAAACTCTTCAAATAAGTTCAAGGATCAACATATTTAAGTCTCAAATCTTATCATAAACCCAACAATAAATACTGAAATAGAACAATCCTTACAACTACAAGTCACAACAAATTTTCAATAAATATTAAATCATAAACAACACAATTTTTTTTTAAAAAAATGAACAACCGGTCGAACCGTCTAAACCACCGATTCTGACCGGTTTTGACCGGTTCTTGACCGGTTTTATATCTGACCGGTTCATTGGTTATTCCGGACCGGACTGGCTGGCGGTTTTTCGGTTTTCCGGTCCGACCGGCCGGTCCGGTCCGGTTTTCAAAACCATGAAAAATCCTGAGCTCAATAGGAAACAATGATTTAGAAGGAAAAAGAATACTATATGAGATGTCACCATTAAGTACAGATGAAGGCATTCGATTGATTAAAAAACAGGCTGTGAAAACAGCATCAGCCCAAAAGGGTTTAGGAACCTTCATTTGAAAAAGTAGGGCCCGGGCAACTTCAAGTAAATGTCTATTTTTTCTTTCAGCAACACCGTTTTGGGACGGCGTATCAACATAAGAAGATTGATGAAGTATGCCATGTTCTATCATATAGGATTTAAATGAGGCAGATTAGTATTCTTTGGCATTGTCACTTAGTAAGGTATGCACAGAAACATTGAATTAAGTTTTAATTTCAGCACAAAAGGCACAAAAGTGAGAAAATAATTCAGAACGATTTTTCATTAAATATAACCATGTAACACAAGAATAATCATCGACAAAGGTCACAAAGTATCTAAAATCAGACTTAGACAAAATTGGACAAGGACCCCAAACATCAGAGTGAACTAACTCAAAAGGGGCCGCAACCCGTTTATTGACATGAGACACTAAAGGAAGACGATGGTGTTTAGCGAATTGACATGACTCACAGTCTAAAGTAGTTAAACTGTTAAACTGAGGAAAAATTTTCTTAAGAGAAGACAGGGAATGATGCCCCAAACGACAATGCACATCAAAAGGAGAGAGAACAGTCGAACACGCCACAGGCCTAGGTATTTGCGACTCCAAAACGTACAGACCCCCAGACTCATGTTCTCTACCAATAATCCGCCGCGTTGTAAGATCCTGAAACAAGCAATGGTCAGGAAAAAATGAGATAACGCAGTTCACGGAGCGGGTGAGCTTACTGACGGAAAGTAAGTTATAGGCAAAGTTGGGTAAACTCAACACAGAGGATAATGGGAGAGATGGAGTAGGGTTAACAGTTCCAGAACACAGAACACGACAATGGGAACCATCGGCTAAAGTAACATTGGAAGCAGTGGTATAGGGTTTCAAAGATGAGAAAATTTGTTGGTTACTTGTCATGTGGTCTATGGCTCCAGAGTCAATGACCCATTTGGAGGATGAGGAAAGTAAGAATGTGGTAGATTTACCTGATTCAGAAATAGCTGTAAGATGAGAATCAATAGATGGAGTAGATTTCAACGACTCCTGATATCGAGTGACTTGAGCATATTCATTAGCAAAGATTTGAACAGTCTTGGCAAATGAAGGTTGGGTGGAGGAAACATTTGCTAATTGGGACCGCTTTCTCTGATGTTTCTTACAATTAGTTTTGGTATGTCCCGGTTCTTTGCAATATTAGCACACAATCCCTCCCGACTCTTGGTTGCGACCTCCATTATTAGATGCTCCTCCTGCCTTGTTATTGCTGCGACTGATAAGTGCATTGACATTATTGGGAGGTTGTGAATGAACACTCTCTGTACGTAGTACTTGAGTATAAACCTCCATCAAAGAAGTAACCTCAGTACCAGTAAGGATCTGTTGCTTGGCACCCTCATATTCTGAAGGGAGACTAGAGATCCAACTCATAACTGCCATCTGTTCTCTCTGTTTCATTTGGACTTTAATGTCAGCAGTATATGGCAACAAAGTATTCAGCTCTTCATATGCCTTTTTAAATTCCATAAAATAAGTTACAAGAGACTTATCCAACTTCTCGGGACGATAAAAGGCCTTACACACATCATAGGTATGAGAGAGATTCCCCTTACCAGAATAAACAAACGCCAGATAGTCCATTAGTTCTTTAACGAGATCACAATGAGTAACGTAACGGAGTACCTCAGGACTAATAGTGTTTCGAATCAAGAGAAAGAGTCTCTGATCATCCTTTAGCCAACCCTTCTTCGTACCATCCGTGGGAGGATCATCAAGATGATCTTCCTTATCAATGCTTTGTAAATAGATACGAATTGTCTTGGCCCATTCCAAGAAGTTTGAAGACGTAAGTTTATGCTCCGTGATCCTGGTAATAACAGGAACCGCATCACTCACAACTTCAGCTTTGTCTTCCGCCATCGACGAATGGCCCACAATAAAAACAGCAGCAAAGTAGTAGCTAAGTAACCAAACAGGAGCCAACACTTCGCCAAAACAAGATTGAAGCTACCCAAACAGCAGTAAAGTGCCCAAACAGTAGTAAAAATTGACCAAACCAGTGATAAAACACCACCGAACCACCCAAAACAGTGGCAAAACACCACCAAACAGCAGCAGAACGAGTAAAAAACGACAAAAAAACTCTAGATCTCCACAAACCCAGCACCAAATTCACCGGAAAACACCTTCAACCTCCTAGACGCACGCCGGCGATCACGAAACAAGGACGTCGATCAAAATCCGGTGACGGGAGGGTGGCGCGTGGCCTTCACGCGCCACGCAGAGCAGGGGACTTCGCCGGCGGTGTAACAAACGGCCACTGTTCGCAGTGGTCCCTCAAACCTCCACCCTTAGCAGCGTAGTAGAGCAAACACGTATTAAGTAAAGACACAGACTGAATTTAGGTTTAGCTCTGATACCATGTAGGAATTTTTAGGTAAAAGAATTTCTGTCTATTGCATAATAGGAGGTACATGTATATATACAAGAGTAAACACAAATCCTAATAGGAAACTAAGTCTTAGTTATCCTTATCTAATTATCTCTATTCAAATATACTTAGTTATCCTTATCTAGTTATCTCTATACAAATATATTTAAGCAAATAATATATATATTCCTAACAAATATAAAATTGCTATTTTGAAAAGATTAAAATAAATTAAATTTATGATTTTCAATGCAAAATAAATAACATCTGTTGTGAAATTTAAGCATATGTTAGGAAAAGGGAGAGTAATTTACTCTAGAATTTGTAGGAGCCTAGGAGGCATGTGCTGTGCATTTAGTTTCAGGTTGAGTCTGATTCTGTTTTGAGTCTTTCTTCTAGCATATAGGGAAACAAGCGTGCGTTGAATTAAGAACTTTCGCTTACTTTTGTTGGGACAAACTTGCGTCTTCATTGCAGTCTCTCTGTTTTGTGTGTGTGAAAATATGCTGACTTAATACATGCATGGCCTATTGATGCTAGTCTGATTATGTTGGAAGAGTGCTATAGTAGTTTGGTAGTTGATATCATTTATTGATTTTGAATTGTTTCCATTTACAGATTTGGTACTTTCAAATAGACTAGTTGTGTACGATCTCGAAAATATGGCCATTGGATGGACTGAACTCAATTGTGAGTAACCACTAGCCTTTCATCAAATTTCCAATCTCCTACATTATTGTATGGTTTTATGTGACCCCATCTATCAATTTGCTTAATTTATCAACAAAGAATAGCTTTAAGTTTATATCACCTTAGATCTTTCATTTAGTACTTTGATGAGAATAAATTTTCACCCTCTACAGTCCATCTCCAACCTGCGATTTTAATGCTTGAAAAGAACTCTTTTTCTGTAGTTTTGTTGGCGATGCTTCTGTTTTTTAGTATAACTTAAAATCTGCGAGTATTATAGTTCATTTTCTGCCGCCTCCAAGGAGATTTCTCTGAAGACTCTTGGTCAGAGGTCAGAATATGCAAAGTAGGCAGGTTCCTTTCTGGCTTGTCAATAATACAAGAATTTAGGTTAAGATTTCTTTAGTAACTTTACCATCGTTTCCCCAAACAACTAATAGAGATAACAGGAGATCAACTAAGTAGCATTCACTAACATGGTCAACTTCTAATGGAGAGACTACGTATACAAAGTTAGGGTCAACCTATTTAAGAGAGTTTTGACAATCAGGCTTCATTCGTTGTAGCTACTATATGACTCTTAATCTGAAGAAATTATTGCTATTTTTAGTTTTATGTATAGTAGAATGACCTTTCCAGATTCGGGTTGTTTCTTTAGGCTCTTCTAGCATTAAAGTGAAGGACGAAAGGACTGGAGCAGTATATACTGTGGGTGCGCACAATATTTCTTCGGTTTCCACTCTGTTAATTGGAAGAATATTGACATTCTTTTTATTGCTAATTACAATGGTAAATAGTTTATTCTCCTAGTTTTTAATACATGAAGAATGAAATTCAGTTGATTTGGTTGTATTATAAGTAGAATCCTTCATAGAACTCCCAGAACTTTCTGCTTTCCTCTTTTCCCTTCTGGTTCGGCTTTTACACTTAATTTGGTGTATCAATGTTGGGTGACATTGATTTGGTATTGTAAATCTCAGGAATATGAGCTTGCAATTTTAGTTATGATGATTGATAATGTTGATAAATTATGGAATATATTAATAGAAATGGTAACAAAGCAGATTTTACAAAGTTGTCCTCAGAAATTGAACTAGAAAATAAAGAACTGCGAGGAGGAGTGCAATCTGGTATGCATCCTGTTGAAAGCTGTCGTCCCTCTGGAAGAACTGAAAGAAAAAAGAAAAACATTTTGAAGTGAGGTAGATTTGTTAATGGAGGATGTTGATAAGGATTGAAGAATGAGGTGGGGGTTACCTTAGTTGGATCAGCAGATGGATCTGGATAGGTCTCTTTTTTGGTGGAAAGGCGGCCACTAAGATTCTTAGCAATATGAATGAAGTCTTTTACAGACTCACGGGAAGCAAAAAGCACACGCGAAGTCCAGAAAAATGCCTGAGCAAGAGTAGAGGAAGCTGATAAATCCCAGAATTCTTGATGCTCAATCACCTGACCACTAATTTGGTTGAGAGTAAATCGGGAAGTGACTCGTAGTATGACATCCCCAGCAATTTCAGCAATTAAAGATTTAGGCTTCCCTTTGACTGTCCACTTGATACTTAGGACGCTGGTGGATAGCATCACCATTTGCTGCACGCTCTGTGAGCAAAAGAAAGATTATGAATTGAGATTATGAATTGATGATTCGTATTTCAGGGATGAGGAAAACTAACCACAGAGGGGTTGTTGAGGGCAGTGGTTGCCCATAAAGGTCTTTCGTACTTGCCGCGACCAATAAAAGTGCGCAAAGGATCCTGACATACATAATAATTGTAATTGAAGGTGAATAAAATTAAAATGATGATTTATTTGTATGGAGAATTAGCCCACCCTGTATCTGACAGAGATAGCAAAGCATCGGTTTCCCTGACGAAGGTCGAGGATATCGCGTGCAAGTTGTCTTGCGGTGGATTCCACCAAGGGGCTACTGATGCATTCGAAGTCGTTGCATAGCTCGCCGAAGTTCATACCATCAACAATCTTATCGGCTTCTGAGTTTGGCTCGCTCATATCCGCGTCATTGGCAACTGCAAAAACACATATCATGTCTTTGATTTGATTTGATCGACAAATACTTTCTTCTTTGTAGTTTGTACACACCTCGCAATAGAAACGCCTTCTGACGGTTATGATGCACCACACACTGCGCTCTACACATCTTCATCTTCATCTTCAAGCGCCACACCCCAGCGCCCACACAACAAGAAAGTGCGGCAGACATGTCTCCCCATTCCCTACCCCAAGCCGTTGTTTGGATTAACATTTACAATTCCAGAATTAGAGGCTCTCCTTTTTTTTCTTTTTCTAAAATCACTTCCTTCCTTTTACATATTGGTATGGTTGTGGATCAATTCAACCTCGCCAGAAAAAAGATTATAAACTTGTACCACGACACCTTTATTACATTTACAAACATCTCATAATATTTTATTTTTTAATTTCGTTAATTCATATATCATTCATTTATATTTTCATCGTCAACATTAGGTTTTTGAGTTATATTTCTAAATCATACCAAGGCTTAAAGATCGTCGTGGAGATTGCTCATTTGGAGATCTACTGAGCATGATAGAGATCATGCTTCTTATCCCACGGGCTCTCCCTCTCAAAATTATATTATATGATCAGACTGTTCTAAATACTTCCTTAATTTTATATGAACCATCATCTATTAACAATTAAATGAATAAAATTTAAAATATATAATTTTAAAAAATAGTTTAATATATTTTAAATTTTTTTGTAATTATTAATTATAATTATATCTCACTTTTTTTCTTCCTATTTTGCTTCAATAAACAAATGGTGGGTTGATATATAATTTATACGAAGTTGACTCCACCAGACTCTAATTTTATATTCTCATGTTTGAAAATCATGTGTCATCTCTAAATTGAAGTTGAGAACTACATACTTTTGAAAAGTGTGATTTCAAAAGAATAAAATAAAACTTGACGGGGGTTATATAGCGTAAAGAAATAGAAGGTAGCATGGGAATAAATAAGTATAAGATGTGGCTGTAGCTAAATGAAGATAAGGTTTTTGATAAGAAACTAAATTGCGATCTCTTCTGGTTTGTGGGTCTACAGTCTAGACTCGTCTCCTGACCCTCTAGAATGAACAAATTGGATAATTGATCTCCAAAAAGCAAAAAACCCCTCTTATTATTATTATTAACAAGTATGTTGAAAGTGTTGATGTTTTTTTTATGGTCGAGAAAGTGTTGGTGTTCGGGTTAGGAAATATTTCAAATACTCTCACTAGTGAGACTTGATGAAAGACAGCCTGCCCCACAAGAATGCGAGAATGATAAAAACGATACGTCTAGTGAGTGCCATCCTATCCTGATTCATAATGGACATGTCCTTGTTCCGCTTGAATTTGAATAATGATAAGAAGAAGAAAACTAAATATTAAGTGCCAGCCAGAGCATTTCTTACCAATCTTTGATAAGTTTCTGGTAAGAAATGGAAGTACTTAGAAACCGACAAGCTGAAAAAGTCGAAAGCAACAGATACTTGTTTTTCTCGCCATACATGCATAACCTTACCGCTGGCACCACATACACCACATTCCCGAGACTACTACCAGCTGGAAGCGTCATAAATACCAGTTAGTTGTCACCAACACAATAATAGAGACAGCAAACAAGTATTTTAGATGTAAATACATTAACGGAGAGTAGATTTATAATTCTGCGCATGCTGCTCCAGAGGAGGAGGACAGATTTCCAGACACACTAATATAGCCCGGCCCCCTCTCCAGTCCAAATTTAAGGCCAAAGCCATCAATGGATGTAAAGAAAGAAATACAATTCGGGAAAAATCATGTATCAACTATAATGATGAAGAAATAGGAAAATTTGTATCATTTGCGTCTTCTCATTCCTGCGGCAGCTTTGTCTTCTTCGCCAGGGACAAATCTCGGGAGATTCAGTAATGTGTTTACGCGGGATACTCCTTCAAGAGCAGACCACTCTATTTCTGACTCAGCATCTATCTCCTCTTTCGACACTGCTTCATTGCCTTCTTCCTGGGAATCATTGCTTGCCCGGCAAGTTCCTGACCTTTCTAGGACAGTTGCTCCACAAAGATCTTCCCCACCATCTGGATTGACTTGGTTTCCTGAGCTAGGCTGCTCTTTGGAATTGGTATGAGAAGCAGTAGATACTTTAGGTGAGTCTGAATCAAGGAAGAGGCAAACCACAGCACAATCATCCACTTTAGAAGTTGGGTATTTATATCTCCAAGCTCGAACAGCTGACTCAACCAGCGCTCTAGCTGCAGAGGAACGCCCAGGGGATGCAGCTATGATATCAACAACTTCTTTGTTTGAGAGTACATCCCAAATCTGCCAAAATCAATAATAAATAGAAAACTTTTTTTTATAAGAATAAATAGAAAACTTGAAATGATAACAGAGGTAAGGATATACCAAAAAAAAATTTAAAGTTAAAACATTCACAAGTAATTGAAATTTCAAAATGTCCCCCTACCCCATCTGTTGCCAAGACAACAAATTCATCCTTCTCAGTGAGGCGACGATAAGATATTTCTGGAACTGATATTAGACCAAAATCTTTAAGACAAAAATCTCCAAATGCCCGCGCCATGGCTAGGCCAGGGGAGTCATTGTTTGGCAACCAAACTCGGGCAACCTCAGGTTCATCCTGAAGAGCAAAAACACGCCCTTTACATTTACGAATTCTCTCTGCTTCCGCTGTTCAGGAGAAAAGGAAATCAGGTAATTCTCAGTAGAAGATTCAATGTAATAAAACCGACAAAGCAGTGACCACTAAAACAGGCAGACTACAAACTTTTGGAACAGTAAGCTTATAGACAGAGACAATATATGCATAATACTGATCATAGCAATAGTATCAAAGAGTCCTTGCCCTTTACAAATTTAAGACATACGCCAACTATTTTAGAATAAAACACATATCCTATCAACAAATATCTACACTTATGCTCTCAACAAGGGCATAATCTGCACTTACAGACTTTCCATTTCCACAGGTTATGACATGAACCAATAGAACAACAAATGAAGCCAATGTGTTTTTCTCGTTTTCTTTGGTCTCCCCCACCTCTAGTTATTGGATTATCTTCCATCTAGCCAACTCTTCATACAAAAGCCTCTAATGGTCTCCTCTTGTACTTTATATGACCAAACCATCTAAGGCGCATTTCTACCAACTTTTCTATAATAGGTGTTACTCCAACTTTCTCTCTAATGCAATCATTCTTTTTTTTTTTGATTAAATGTAATGCAGTCATTCTTAATCCCATCATTTTTAGTGTGTTCACTCATCCAACGCAAGATGTTGAATTTTTTGTCATGTTAACTTTTTAAGGTTTAACATTCAGTGCCATACAATAATACAGGCCTTATAGTTGTGCAATAAAATTTTCGCCCAATATTGCTACTGAAAATATCTCAAACAGCTATCAACTAAATTTATTATATGAGAGCAGTGCTTACAAATAAGCCTACTGCCTCGCAGCTCATCTTACCAGTTATATTATCAGTTATAAATTGCTACATGATATAAATCATGCCGAAATTAATCAAATTATCATATAAATGTTATATTCCATGCAAAAAATAATAATTTTAGCTAAAGTTTGTTATTGTTTGGCATGCTTTCTTTACTTTTGATGACCAACATTAATGTAACTTATTGGACATGCTAAAGCTTTTTCTTACAATAGATCAAATCCAATTAAAATTATATATTGATAGCATATATGGATTAAAGAAGAGGAACTAACAATAGCAATAATCAAAGCCTTCTCCCACTAGGTGGGGTCAGCTATTTGGATCAAACATATTCTGTCTTTACACATTTCAAAGAAGAGGAACTGAACCTGACTTAAATTTTTCATGATTTCAGTTGGAAACTGGAGATGGATTTAATTATTAATAGGGTTTATCTAACAAGTGCCCTAGGGCACATTTTAAGGTTTATTTTGATTGGTGGAGAGGGAATTAATTTTTTTGAAGTTGATGAAAAGTCAACCAACACATGTTTTAAGAACTTCTCATTGGTTGATGGGAAACTTTAAGGAGTGCCCTAGGGGCACTTGTTAGCAAAACCCTTATTAATAATCTAACCATAAAAATGTGTAAAGAGCTGACCCCACCTAGTGGGAAAAGACTTTGATTGTTGTTGTTGTTGTCGTCAGACGGAAACGGGCTCGGGGAGCTTAGGAAATTTTGTTATAAAAAGGAGAAATATGTCATTATTCAAATTAACAATAGGTAAACGCATAATTTTCTGCGTTCATTTATATCACTGTGTGAAAGATATTTTCAGGGATACCTGGCGTGACAGAGATATGTTCATAACTAGAAGAGCCTGTAACAATTGCATTATCTTCTCAATAGGTATAAAACTAGAACAGGTTTTTCAAATCTTGCCTTCTGTCATATGATAATAGTTTCATTCACCTGATTTAACAAATCAATAATCCTATGCCACTGCCCAAAATTTAAAGAAAAGGAGAGAGGCAGGAACTTGTTAGAAGAGAGACAGACCTGGAAGATTGGGTTTTAGATCAACAGTTAATTGGACGGCTAAAAGAGAATCATCTTTGTCTCTTGTACCTAGTACAGCTCTAGAGTCACCGACATTTCCAATAACAAGATCTCGACCCTACAATGAAATCCATATAAATAATAATCAGAAATAATTTACACGAACACAAGTCATAGCACATATAAGAAAATTGTCGATATTCCTATAATTACAAGACCACACCTGCTTAACCAGAGTTACTGCAGTAGTCCCACTGCAAAAGCAGTCAATACTTGGGTGCATCTTCAGTTCCCTGTCCATAACTTTAAATGCCTTTAAAAATGACTCTTTAAGTGTTCGAAAGACCTCAGGGTGTTTTTCCATTTCCTCAGCATCAATAGATGCCATGGATTCCTCATCAGCAGATACAAAAGCAGCCTCTTCTGTGTTCAAGCTTCCAGTAGTTTTAATGCTAATCTCCTTGAGAACTTCCTCACCAGTTCCATTAACTTCCCAATGTGAACTCAGTTTTAGAGGAAGAGAATCCCTCACTCTCTTTGCAACCATATGACCAAACGGACCATGGCCATCAAAAACTCCACAAAATACGGCATCTTTTCTAGAACAGAAATTCTGCAATATACAATAAACAAAATCAGGAAAAACTATCTAAAACATGGTACGGATAAAGCAAATGGCAGGCATCCATAATTGCTATTGCCATGACTTGGATACCAAGAAATATATTATTAGGAAAAGATAACTCCCCAAGAAAAAAGGCGATCACAGGATACGAGTAAAAGACAATAAATAGGCCGCTGCAAATAAATGGAACAGCATTTCCCAAAAACAGTAAGCTCCATAAGGAGAAGCTAAGATCTTTCTGAAATTCACCCATCCATGATATTTTTCATCAACTGATTTCATTTCAGACATCCTTAGAGCACATAATTTCTATTGGCAATACATAGTTTATAAAATTGAAGGTGAGGCCGGAAAATCATTTATTAACGAGAGGCAGAAAGTTGCACGAATATAAATGGAACAAGATAAAGAGATTAATAATTTCGATAGCATCTGAACAAAGTGCAAAAAAGTGTTGAAAAGGGTTAATAAACAAGATTGTTAATGGTCAGTCTGTTTATGGCTTAAAGTTATTTGCCTAAGATTAAATGGAAGAACTATTCCCCTGAAAATATTGCTCAAAATGTGAAAATGGAGAAAGATCTAACCTCCCAAACAATCATAGCATCTTGATTGGTGCCTTTTTTGCCTTGCTGAGTGAACAAGGACGCAAATTCACTAGACCCATTCAGAAACAGCCTCCCTGGAATTCTATGGAGGGGTTCATCCCTCCAATGGTCAAAGGAAGAACTCCTCGATCCCAATCTTTTTCTAGCGTTCTTCCGTTTCCTGATACCCGAAGGTGAAGTGGGAAGTGGGCTCCTGCTTTCCGCAGAGAAGCAGGACCCCATCCTGAGGGCCCTGAGAATGCTGAGAATGCACTCCAGACCAGCTGAGCAACCGCACCTCCTATAATCTGTTGACGGATCCGTCACTAAGTGTAGCGGAAAACCTTGCGAATCCGCAGATACAAGTAAGTATTGTAGAGATAATCCACCAGCTCACACCTAAAGCATAAAAGGTTTCGACCACAATTACAATTTTTCAGCAAAGTTCCGAATGATGTACGATTCAATTCGGAATCGCGCAAAGAAGTTCCAATTTGCGGATGACGAAGCAACTAAAAGAATTTTAGCTTGCTTTGAGTTTCGTTAATAATAAAAGACACAAGATTTAAGGCGCAGATCTGCGTAATAAACATGCAACAAATGTGATCAACAGTGGGAAAACCACGACTCCAGAATCAACCAGACAGTCACAGGCTTGATCACTTGTACTTGTTCTTTAGATCGAGCTTGAAAATTGAAAGGCGATAAAGAAACAAGAAAAAAAAGGAGCAGAAATCCAATCCAAGAGAATGTGAGAGTGTGTTATGGTTAACGAACCAGAAGAGTCTGTTATAGAGAAGAGAGAGGAAGAGTGCAGAAATGGAATCGGACAAGTTGAATCAGAGAAATAATCCCAACCACCAACAACAGAAAAGATCGCCAGAAA
The DNA here is from genome assembly GCA_014851425.1 of Senna tora. Classification (NCBI taxonomy): domain Eukaryota; kingdom Viridiplantae; phylum Streptophyta; class Magnoliopsida; order Fabales; family Fabaceae; genus Senna; species Senna tora. The sequence continues at coordinate 177,029 of CM026267.1, forward strand.
CCCGCTCTGGAGGACGTGACTGGTTGTGGATAGAGAAACAGACAAAAGCAAATTTTGGAGAGCCAAAAGATTATTAGAGAAAATATTGAAATATGCACTACACACTACACACCCGAACCCATATATTAATCCAACTACCCAACAAACAAACAAGGTCTTAGAGTTAGTCCTTCGCTTAGGCAAATTTTTTAGGTTTTAATTATTAATTTCTTTTCAAAATTCATTTACGTTTTATATCATATCTACAAGTTATATTTTTTAATCCACACCAGAATTTCATTTTTATTCTAAAATTGATTAATTAGCGTGTATATGTTTTGACTACAATTCCACGGTATAATAATTTTGGTTGGTGGGTGGATTTGGCTTTTACTACCACTACCTCAACGTCGATCTCATTTTGTTATACATTTTATCAATAAAAATAAAAATAAAAATCAAAAATTAATTTTTGTTTTTTATATTTTATTCAAGTTTTCAAAAGTTTTAAATTGGTCCTTTATGTTGCACAGAAGTTTCAAGTTGGTCCTTCCGTCCCCTTCTGTTAATTTCTCAAATTAATTGATGACGTAGCGTGCTAACATGTCCATTTAAACTGACGTGTCATGCCACATCATTACCACATTATCGCCACATCATCACATATGATGAATAGAAGAAGACATGGCGATGACGTGACAATGATGTGGTATGACACGTCAGCTTAAATGAACACGTAGAAGATATGGTATGTCCACCTCAGCACGTCACGTCAACACTTAACTGAAGAAATGGACGGACTTGGCGAAATGACCAATTTGGAACTTTTGGGAAATATAAAGGACCAATTTGAAACTTTTAAAACATAAAGGCAAAAGTACCTTTCCTGCCCCCTAACGTTTGGGGTCCTGTCACTTTCGCCCTTAACATTTTTTCGTTGTCAATTGTACTCTTAATGTTTTGTATTTCTTCCAATGTCGGACTTTTGGGTAACACTATCAATTTTTGGACGATTTTCGATGACGTGGCATCCTATATGGCCAACAGTTCTAACTGGACTTTATTTTTTCACATCAGCAAATATATTTTAGGGGTACATGGCCCCCAAAAACTCAGTAGATCAGTAAATTCAGTACACCAAAATAGTCATTACATCAGTAAAATGAATCCCAAAAACTCAGTATTATTGACTACTGATGTGGAAAAAATTAAGTTCAATCAGAATTGTTGGTCACATAGGATGTCACGTCATCAAAAATTGATAGTGTTAGCCAAAAGCCTGACATTGTGAACAACATAAAACGTTAGGGGTACAATTAACAGCGAAAATACGTTAGGGGCAGGAAAGGTATTTTTGCCAAACATAAAAGACTAATTTAAAACTTGGATGAAACATAGAGGATCAAAGGATTTGACCTAAAAATAAATATTCTCTCTGTATCACTCTAATCATGATTACTTTAATTTGTGCAGATTTTTGTACATTTTCTGATAATTTTAAAAAAATGAATAAAGTTAATTTTTCCAGTTTGTATATGTATACGCCTCCTAAAGAGATTCAAAATCCAAATATAACACTATCATGCCTCTACAAACTTTACGACCCAATAATTTCATCATCGATTGATTTTTAAGCTCTATTTGACCTTTCTCCGTATAAATATTCAACAGCAAACGGATTAAATTAGAAAGTGTTGCGTGTAATTTCCATTTTGTTGAATAACTATCCTGTATTGTATTAATATATTTATATTGTCTCTGGTCCCATTTGTTCCGCAAAATAATATTCATGAATGAAAAACTAAGTTGATTGTGTTGGTTGGATAATACAGGATACGCAAGTGGTAGCATTAACATCTATTCTTACATCTACATCCATGAAATATTCTAACATATACATATAATAAAGGGTAATAAAAGAAGAAGAAAATGAACCTACAACTACAATACAACTGAAAAACAATAAAATTAGGTCTTCCTCTCCTCTTTTCCGCTTTATTTTTTCACCTAAATTACACTAGCAGCTTCTTCTTAGCAGGAGGGGCTGTTGTAACTTGCAAATTTTTATAAGTTCAGCAACCCCTCCTTATTTTCTTTATTTTGTTTGATTTTAGTACTTAAAATAAATAGATCCTTCAGATCTATTGTCACCCTTTATTTTGGTGGTGTTTTCTTTCAGATCTATTGTGTTTTTGTCTTCCTTGTGAAAGCTTACTCTCTAATTACTAGATCTTCTTAGATCTAGTAACTAGAGTTAGTTTTTGTTTTTTTACGTTTGTGTAGGAAGTTTTTTTGCGGATCTACAGATCTTTATGTCAGAAAGCTTCCACTTCATCATATTGTTAGAAAATTTCAAGGCACTCTCAACTTTGAAGATTACTACAGATTTGATATACAGGAGATTTAACAGTAAAAACTTTGTTGACAACATGAAGAATAGTAAAGTTTTTCATCCCAAGTTCATCTTACAAATGGGATCAGTTGATCTTTATTCGCCCTTAGTTCAACAATTTTTACGAATTCTTTCTTCTGTATTGTTAGGATGGAGTTGTTTGATTTATTGTAAGTGCCGTTGGGCTTTTCTATAATTTGATGAATTTTATTATTATCAAAAAAATAAAAGAAGAAGAAAACTTATATCCATTTCTTTATATTCATTTCATCAAGTTTGTCTATCAAAACATGACATGCGTCATTTTTTATGTTAATAAAGTTAAGAAAAAAATGCTAAGTGAAAAAAAATGATACATGTCATTTTGATAGGCAAACTTAATAAAACAAATATAAGAAAATAGATATAAGTTTTTTTCCCATAAAAGAACTAGATTAAATTTTCGCAGTGGGACCATTGTCATTTAAATGGTATGGCATCCTCTCTCACTCAAATTCAGTAAAACGACGCTGTTTTAATTCATTTAAATATTCGGTTTTGCTGAGTTTGAGTGAGAGAGGTGCTATGTCATTTAAATATTACACGTCGGAGAAAGGGTGTGCCACATAAGCCTTCTACGTCAGCATTTAATGACAAAACCAGACAGATGTTACGCTAGAGGACCAATTTTGACCCAAAAAAACGTTGAGGACCTAAAATAACTTTTTGAAACGTTGAGGATCAATATTAAACTTCGTACAAACGTTGAGGACCAAAAAAGTAATTTGACCAAAATTTTATAATATCATGTTCCTTCACTTTTTTTTTTAATTCAACCTAAGTGGTTGATATTATTGTAATCCCATGAAATAAGATTATATTCAACTTTGGAATGTGAATCTTGTAAAATAGTTTCGAAAATATAAAATTTGAACCAAACAACATTTTTTATATTCTCGATCGAGAATGTGATTCCCGACACTAACATTTTTTAAAATAAAAAATTAATCCATGTACCAAACTCACATTTACTTACTCTTATAATCTTATTATATATACATCCATATCATAATAATAAATAATTAAAGAAGCATTTGGTACATGAATTAAAAAATTAATCTAAAAAAATAGTTTTAGCATCTTATAATATCATATTTGACACGAATTGGAAAAATAGTCTCAAGATTTTACAATTTTTATCTTATGTTTCTTCACTTTTTTTTAATCTCACACAATGGGGTGACATTACTATAAGTCCACAGGAAGAGATTGTTTTCTGTAAATTTACTAAATTACCCTTAACATAATTAACATTCATCAATTAAACTCGTGTTTCTCTTCTTCATAAAACCCACACAGGCTTCTATATTTTGTTTTATTGTTCAAACTTATATGTGTTTTTAAATATATACAAACTTGGTATGTATAATATAATACAATAATAAAGTTGAGCACTTGAGCTTGAGCAAGATAATTTGAAATGAGGCAAAGTTAAGGGAAATAAAGAGAGCAAAGTATTATAAACTCTAAAGGACACTCCATAAATTGTTATAAATTTTTTAAGTTAGATTAAATTTAGAAGTTACAATATTTTTTAAATTAAAAGTATAAGTATGATATAAATACATAGTTTTTAATGTTAACAAATATAAGTTAAAATAATTTTGCAAACTAATTTATTGAATGATAATTTACTATTTAAAAAATCAATTAAGTGCATATTTAAAAAATTATTAAATATTTATAAAAATATGAAAGTTGAATCAAATATAAAATTGTATCATTCTTAAGAATCTTGTAAAATAGTCACAAAAATGCAAAAGTTGAATCAAATAACTTTTCAAGGGATTAGAATTTCTAGAAAAAACAATCATATGAGAATAGTGAAAATATATGAATAAAATGAAAAGCAATGATTTATTTATCTTATATGTTAAAAGAATTTTAAAAATTAACGTATATTTTAGTACATATTAAACCATTAGAAAATAAATATAGCCATTGCCATGGTTTGTTATAAATATTTAAATATTTAATTACTGTTGAAATACATAAATTTTGGGAAAGATCATTAGCTCGAAATAATTTATGATCTAGTTATTTTTATGTATGTCACTTGATAAACATATAATGAATTAATAGATAAAACGATAGTATCAAAGTTATTTTTTGAAATATATCAATTGCAATGTGTAAACACTAAACCCAAAAGGATTTTGATAACTCTATTTTTCAAAGGTACTTTTAGGTGTAAATGGTTTAGGGTGCAAACTCATATAAATGTCAACGTGACGCGTTTGTATTAGTCTAATTATAACGTATGCGTTTACATCCTATGTTTGTACCTAAAAAATCATTTTTCAAAGCATGTAAATGAGTTATATATTTTAGAAAAATATTGAGGGACGCATAAAGGTCCCAATGACTTTGACATTAAACACGTGAAGCATACCTGTATGCTTTTTAAAAAAAAAGGATATTTAGTTATTTACTCGTTCGTTTATCGACAATAATAACAAATTCTTTTATACATTAGACTTTTTAAATAGATTTTAGAATATGAATTCATTTAATAAGAGCCTTAAAATATTTGTTAAAGTTTGTTTTGATTAGTGAAAAGAAATTTTGTTTTTTTAAAGTTGGTAAAAAATTAATCACACATATTTTTTAAAGCTTCCTTAGAGAATACAAAAGAAAAGAAAATTACATCAATAATTTTCAATTAAAAGATCTCTAACAAAAAGTAATAAAGAAACATATATCGCTTTACGTTTTCCACTTTTCCTAATACGTTCAATTATTATCATAATTCATATTTATTTTTTTCATTTAAGAAAATTCATACATAATAATATAAATAAATCAAGTCAAAGGCCATCACGGATTCTGAAGCAGTTACTTTTGACTTTTGAGCATCGATAATTATATTATCACCACTCAATTTGGCCAAACAAATTTGTGAAGACAATACAAACACCAAAAGTTGTGATTTGAAAACGATAATAATTTAGTGAGTGTGAAAAGTAAAAACCGATGACATTAGACGAAGAGCAATATAATACTCGTCAATCGTTATGGCTGGCTATGGGGTGAAGACGACTCCCCTAGAAACTCTGATCTCAATTGCATCAATAGTCGGCCAAGATAATTTAAGCCTTCTCCATCCCGACCTCCACCCCAAAACAGATCATGTGGCGATGCCTCAACAAGCACAGAACCAGCAGTTGAAAGCAGCATACTATTCAGATGAGGGTAGATTGAGAACTTGCATTTCAGTGCTCTGTACATAACTTCTATCTTTATGTTGTCCCACTCAGACCTTACCTGTGTACCCATTCAAATCAATGGACAGCTAAAGTAGAAGCATATCTAGGAAATAATCAATGAATTTGGCTTGGCCCCTAAACATTTTTAACTTCTCCTAAAGGCCCTGTAGTATTTATAGTTTGGCCCTTCAAAATATATTTTATTGCCCTGCCTATGCATATATGGTGATATGAACATACCAGATCGGGTCGCTGCCTCTGCATCGACCTTCCCATTCTTGCAGCTTCTTCTGGACTTTTTGCAGATTTAATCCTTTCAACACAATTTTGGGCATAAAGATCAATTACCCCAACAAATTTGTGTGCCTACACATTGAATTATAATTCATAAACAATCCAACAGAACTGCAAAGAAAAATTATAATTATAATTTATGCAGAAGAAAGTACCTGGTAGTAGTGCTCCACACTCAACCAAGTTACATAATCACCATTTCCATCAGGCATTTGAATGGGATGAGGAGAAAAATTTGAAAATGCACCATAAGGATCCCATGTTTTATAGAAAAATATGATGCTGGATTCATAAAGTGAGATAGTAGGGTCAACAGCAAAAGTCTCATCAACTGAAGGGATAACAGGCGTAGTGTCTGGTAAGGGCTGTAGAAAACCACTTACTAGTATGTCAGGCCCAACCTGCATTACACTTGCCAGTAACGAATCCCTTAAAAGGAGACAAAGTAGAATTATGCAAGGAAAAGCAAATGCATTATATATCAAGAATAAGGCTGTATCTGGTAAATTATCAATTATATCAACTGTGATTTCCAACAGTAGACAACACATTACTAAAATTTCTATTTTCTCTAAGCTACTTCAACATTTGAAAATTTTCTTCAAGGCATGCATAGATGAGATATACCAAACAGTTTTTTTTTTTCCTTTTAAATATCAACCTTATCATATAAAAATTTCTATTTTCTCTAAGCTATTTAAGCATTTAAAAATTTCTTCAATGCATGCATAGATGAGATACCTAACCATAGAAATGTGCAAAGACAGAACATATTGGCGTCGCTTGATCCATATAGCCGACCCCACCTAGTGGGAAAAGGCTTTGATTGTTGTTGTTGCATGCATAGATGAGATAAATATATATGACAGAATTTTTTTAAAAAAAAATACTTGGAAGCGAAAATTATCAACCTGGTCATAAGAAACGTCAATAAGATCTAAGGCCTGTGACATCTCAACCATCCCAAGCTCACCAACAGGAGATGGTGCATTCTTTCCACCGATAATTTTAGGAGCAACAAATGCAAAAACCTGCAGACCGTAAGTATCATACTTATCGACCTATTATATCATAAAATCAAATCAAAACAAGACAGAGCAACCATGAGCTAGAGAGAATCAAGATAGAAATGGCAGTACGGCACAGATTAAATCTAATTGGAACCTTTTTCTGCCAAACAGAACTATCCAAAGGAACAGAGCAATTTCTTTGGGTATTCTTTACTAAGACCCACCCCCAGAAAAAGAAAAAAAAGAATAGTAAGAGAATGTTTCCAAGTTGAACACCAAAAATCTAGAGGTCTACCAAATTGAAATTATTGAAACACCAAAGGCCACAAATTTGTACAGCAAAAAGGATATTAAACTCAGATTCTTCAGCTACATAAGCGAGATAGCCAGAAGAAAGTCAGAGATACACGTAGAAGTGGGCATTGGGAAAACATAGAAGTGAGCAAACAGGACCAACTTATTTCAATGCCCTACCTAAACGATCAAATGATAAACTAGATGCATATTCCAGAGAACGTTGTAGATCTTACCATTCAGATCAAAATCTTTCAATCAATTAGACTAAAAAAAAGAGAGGTTTCATATAGAGCCACTATCAAGAAAAAAAAAAAGAGTTATGAGTCAAAAATGATAAGTAAAACCTTGTGAATTACTCCAGATGAAATGGCAGACGCTGCCAAAGTTCCTCCGCACTCCCATAAAATTGAAAGATACCCTCGATCATGAAAATATTCCATCACATCCCTGGGATTTAATATGTCGAACTCCACCACTTCAACTCCTTTAGACGCAAGCAGCTTTTGGAAACTCCTCCTAGCCCCCCTCTGCGTAACAACTATGGTAGAAACCTCCGACATGTCCCACAGGTTTGCTTCCTCAGGAAGATTGAGAGTCTGGGTCAATACAATGCGAACTGGCATATGCCCACCTCCATGTCTTGCTGTCAATCTTGGATCTAATTTAAACAAGTGAAAGTATAAGAATACAAGCACTGTCAAAGACTCAAAAGTCATAGGTGATCGTAATGGTGCTTACTGTCCCTTCGTACTGTATTTCCTCCAACAATTACAGCATCACTTCTACCCCGTAGTTCGAAAACTAGATTTCTAGATTGTTTGCTGCTTATCCATGCTGCATGCCCACTACTGGTAGCAATTTTTCCTGGTACAGTCAAAGGAAGGTAACAAGGAAATGCCACAATTCTGAGAGTCTATAGGCAAAGAGTACTTAAAATAGCAAATCATTCATTAAGTGAACACGAGAAAAACTTAGAATTGCTGAAATATTGCTCACCATCAAGGGTCATAGCATACTTGAGAACAGAGAAGGGAAGTTGTGAAGCGGCCCTGAAAATCAAAGGGGCATTGACCAGAAGACATGCTTTCCGCGCTTCCTGCAATACATATTTCCAATATATCAAAGCTAAACAAAAATGTAAACATCACATATTCACATTAATATGTGATAAAAAATGAGATGACTCAGTACCAAAAAAAACAGAGATGACAAAAAATGGTTATGAATTAATGCACACCTCAATAAGTTTACTTCTGAGATCCTCCCCAAGAACATCAACATGCACGCCTTGACTTCTCAATGCACGCACAGCACAGCCACGCATATGTTGTAAGGGATGTCTAATTCCGATTACAACTCTTTTAACTCCTCCCTAGTTCACACACATTGTCATTTATGAACTAAAAAGGCAAAGAAAACTAGAGTTAAAATAATCAAACACAAAAGGGTGGGTTAAAAAGTGGTAGCATTGGATTAAGATATGTAACAGGCAAACCTGGACAAGGGCAGATACAGCAGTGTGGTCACAGTGACAATCCCCAGGTTCCATGTTGAGATAAGCTGTAGCGCCAGAGCAATGTTCTCCTGCAGCCTCTACAGCCTGAACCTCAGCCGGTTTAGTACCCTGGGCATATAGGAAACCCTCACCAACGACATTGCCAGGGGAAGTAGCAATCACACAGCCAAAGTTGGGATGGGGAGAAGTTAAGCCAGCTGACTTGTCGGCTATTTCAGCAGCACGTCGGATGTAAGATGCATCGAGCATGTGGGTTCCATTATTGCGGCTGTCAAATGATGCCTTGCAGATAAGGGAATGGGCAAAAGCATTGTGAAAGAACAATGCCATCAGAGGAGCTCCTTTAGACTTGCCCGTTATGTCTGAATGTTTGGCATGTGGCTTAGGATAGGGCTGAATGGTATTAGATGAGTTCAGATTGGAATGTATGAGGTTTTTATACAACAGAACATCTGATGTATCATCAAATAGCACATACAATTGTATAACATTATAAAATCGTGTGTTGGGTGTTCAATTGTATTAGACCATATAGGAGTATTAAAAATAAGGACCTTTTTGACAAAATTTTACAGGTACGGTTGACATAATTTTTTATGTTTCTTAGACTACATAACTTATATTTATTTCTTCAGTTAATTATTATCTCTCATTTTTAAACAAAATCAAAATGTATCAAATATGAGAAGTGTGCACTACATATTTTTGTTATGGACCGAGTTACAAATGAAGCATTCACAAGAGAACACTATGAACACTCTACATCTCACCCAAATTGGACCAAGAGAAATGACAAAAGAAAGAAACTTTATCCTCATCCAGTTAAGAAATAAAAATACAGGGAATAATCCCCAAGATAAAGAATTTTGCTCGTAGCATTAACATACTTAACTTCCTGTTTTCTATTTCTTACAAGGCTACACCATATATCTCAATGAATTTTCTCCAACAAAACGTAGATATTAAATCTCAGAGATAAGAATCATGCGGACAACTATTACATTTGACTCAAGACTAAGACATTTAAACAAAATTAGAAGCCCTGCACCATTTAAAGCATAATCACAAGGTTAAAAATTTAGAGCCTTAACTGATCAAATAGAATGGAAATAACTTGCCTTTTGCAGCATTAAAACTGATGGAACAAATAATTTAATATACCTAGTCGTCTCTAAAATTACATATTATATGTTATACAACATAAAATAAAATAGGTGGTGTGAGGATAAAGAAAGGTACAACAAAAAATATAACTTATCTTTTATATATATTAAAAAAAGGTGGATACCTGTGGGGGGGGGGAAAAGGTGAAATGCAACACAGAAGAGAAGAGGAGCTGAGAAAGTGAAAAGGGCGAGATAACCAGTGGATTAATTTGACTATTGATTAGGGTTGGTTTTGCTCGTGATGCAGAGTGAACCAACTTAATTGGTTGGCTGAAAACAGCCATCTAGTCAATCCAGTATTTTTTGCATCAAACGGAAAACGAAAGTCTGTTTGGATTGGATAATCGGTTTTTAATTGAAAATTGTTATAATGGTTCAGTTTTTCCTACCAAAGGCATTCTATTCTCACTGATCGTTGTAGGATTGAGTCTTCATGTGGGTGCTAATGGAGTAATGATTCAGTATTTCCATTGTATTCTGTTTCTAGTAGAGTTTGAATGCATCAATAAGAGATGCATATTCTAAAACAAGAGAGAGAAGGAATTTGAGGCCTGGTAGAAGCAACTGCACTTTTCTTTTTCAAAAGACAATGAAAGTAACAATTTATACATCCTAAAACATAATATGTTCTTACAGATTATCAACAGCATCGGTGTGCGTTGGAATGGCACCGGAATGCGTCAGAACGACAACGGAATGAGTCGAACGGCAAGGGATGACGCCAGATTGCGATTGGAGAAGAAGGGAGAGTGTGGTACGTGCGACTGAAGAAGAAGAAGAAAGGAGAAGGAAAAAAAAAAAAGACGAGGAGCAGAGGCTGGAATGAAACTTTGGAAGAGATACTAAATGAGCTACAGGTATTGGATTGAATTGGATTGAACAATTTTTTCAACCAATCCAATGAGAATTAGGGCTACGTTTGGTTCGCTCTGGAATTGCATTCATCCAGGAATTGCACGATTTTTCATGTCATTCCAGAGTTTGGTTCACTAATGAATTATTTTTCATATAATTATATCATTTTAAATTTAAAAATTATAATTTAATCTTGTTAATATAGCTTTTTTTTTAATTTAATCTCGATAATATATATTTTTTTTAGAATCATCTCGATAATATAATTAGTTGTATATTTATATTATAAAAAATAATATTTAAAAATAAATAGTGAATTATTTTTATTTCATGAATTTTATTATAACTTTTAAATAATATATTTATCCATTCCATTCTATTATGTTTTCTCCCTCTATCATTTATTTCATTCTATTTCACTCCACTCTATTCCATTTGAGTAATTTGAAGTAGTTTAGCTTTTTTTTAAAAAAAATAAAATATAGAATAGTCATTTTTATCAAGATTAAAAAAAATATTTTGTGACATGGTGAATTGTTAGCCTATCGCTTTACACCGATTTAATCGATTTAACTAATTCTTAACAAATTTTTAAGCAAGTCGATTTATTGGTTGTTTCAAATTGAACAAGTAACCGTTAACTAATTTTTCGATAGAATATTTCACAAAACTCCTAAGTATTTCATATTATAAAATAAATATATAATTTACTATTCTAATGGTTCGATTCTTGAACCTTTTTTTTTTTTTTTTTGCATTAACATGTGAAGTTAGCTTGGAGGAGTTATTGGACAATTTTATTTTAAAATAAAAAGTATATTGTAGAAAAAAACAATGTACCGGATTTTTTTAAAAATAAGGTAAAAACTTCATTTTGGTCCCTTATCTTTATTGTTAATTTTAAATTGATTTTTTATCTCTAAAAAATTACAACTATCTGTCTAATTAGTTTCAAATTAGTCATTTCATCTAACTTCGTTAATTTTTTTTCCGTTAATTATTGACCTGGTGTGCTTAATTGGATACATTCTCTCTTATGTGACACTTTTTTAGTTAAAGATTGATAATTAAACTCTATCTTCAATATCCTATTCATACAACATATTTATACACAACACATGATTAATGCTACTAGAAATATTTTTTAATTGTGATTGAACATAAAGGGAAAAAAAGTTAGGTTTGTACATTTATTGTATTTTCTCACATATCATAAAGTTCATTTATCCAATAACAATTTTTTAAAATTTTATAGCGAGAGAGTTTAAGTAGGATGTTGATTATGTAATTATCGAGTTAGATTTATTTATGCAAGAAAATAAATTTTAATTATAAGGATTTGTAAATTAATTTAACCAATAAAAAACTAACAAACCCTTCCATTAGTGCCTTACAAACAATCTTATGATTTTGGTATTTTTAAAATTGATTAATTAGTCACTGCAATCTCCATCACTAGAAAAAGTATCAAAGAAAAGAATGAGTCATATGCCACGTTAACAAAACATGTCACATAAAAGAGAGGGTGCATCAAGCTAAGCCAATCACATAAACAATTAATGAAAAAATTAACAAAATATAAAAAAAAACTAATAAAAAAGATAAAAGATTGATTTAAAAAAAAAAAAAAAAAGATGAATAAATTTAGAGGGGAATTACGACAAAAGCCCAAATTCATGGCAGACGGTTGTCCAAAATTTGAGTTCAAAGCCTGTTCCGATGACAAATATAAATAAATAATAGGGATAAGCAGATCAAATTACAAACGGCATCGGCTATCGGATGCCAAAAACGTAAAAAAAAAAAAAAAAAAAAAAATCGTTTACTACGGACTACCATCTGACATCTCCTCCAATTACAGAAACAAAATCGGACGAAGGAGGAGTAGAAGCTGCATCAGCTGTAGCAGAAACCGCAGCTATCCAGTATTAAGTATAAGTAAGGTGCCTTTTGCTTTTATCTCATCCCTTTCTTCTCTTGTTCGATTTCTTCCGCGGCACTCCCCCAATAACAACTTATAGGGCTTTTCTATTCTATTTTGTCCCTAGGAATTGATTTTTGCACCTTATACTTTATACACAAGGGTTACTTGTTCCTTAGACGCTCATAACTAATTCTTTTGGGATTGAGTTTCTTTAATAAAAGCCCACAATCTAATCAATTGACTGAGGCATTGAAATTTCTTGATCGCGAATGTTGGATCCACCTTCATAGCATTGCAATTGTTGTCCTTTTGATGTAGAGTTGCACTCAGGTGGGGAATTCAATTGTTCCTTTAATTCTTTCAGACAACGTCGCCATTTTTTGTTCGTATAGGTGATTTAGTTTACGGACCTGCTAATGTTGTAAGTGCTTTTAGTGATTTCAAACATCGAGCCTTTTCTCGGACCGTTTCATACTTTTTCCCTTCTACTATTTCCAGTTTTCCTTGGCCTAACTTGAGTTTTCTTAGTTTTGCCTTCTGGACGATTGAAGTTGTGGTGCTCTTGGGTGAATTATTTCTACTTTGCCCTTTCAATTCTACTATATAACGCCACATTTTGAGAGAGGTTGCATACATAAATTTCACATTTTGTGTTGGATTAATGATTGCCAAGAGGCCCAAGACCATGAAAAGATATTTTCAAATTTATTTTTAGGACAAGTTATTGTATATTGGTTCTTCCTGCATGGCACGTTTTCTGGAAAGTGGAAACATTTTTACTGATACAACCATGGGACGCTATTGCCTCTGATGCCATGTAATTCTCTTGCTGAAAAGAAAAAAGAATAGGAAAACCTCACATTAAGGGGAATAAAAGCCCATGAACTTACTTTTGGGTGCAAATAGGAGCAAGTTTCTGCTACAAAATTAACAATGTTATTCATCTTTTAATGCTGAATTATTCTTGTAGCTTAGAGGGCATACTTATTGGGATACAGAACAGAAAGTTACCAGTTACCATGCCAAAAATGAATTTTGAGTTACTGCTAAGTCCTATTGGGTAAGAACTTCATCATATTGAACTATTTCAGAAATTTAAACTATGAATCCATGATATGTAAATGACAATTTTATAGGCTGTAAAGTGAGCAACTGTGTGAACAGGCCCACAATTATAGCAATTTGGCTAGGCCCAGTATGCATATATGTAATTCTTTGTAAAAATCATATTTCTTTGGTTCTTTGTTGAATATTTGGAAATTTGAATTTTAATCATCAAATAAGACTTTAATGCAGGGGTACATAGTCTATATGCTTTCTTTTTTTTCTTATGGGTTCTGTAACTTTCAGGATTCATATGCAATAATGGAGAACCTAATTTTAATAATCAACCCCTTGTAAAAAATTCTTTGCTATAGTAGCATGATTAATCAATGTTGACTTTTTCCTGTTGTAAAATTTTCTAGTGTTTAACCGTTTCTTCTTTTACTTCTGCAGTCTGTATTGACAGGAAGATCGGTATGGTGATATTTTTCGATGCCTCCTCTTGGGAGCCCTTAATAATTCAAAAGCATGATTGAGACCCTTAGAGCCACATGACATTGCTCTTTTCTGGTTTTGGTGGACATATGGCTAATAATTCCTTAGTTTTAACTGATGCTTCTCTTGATTTAGCAGTTCATCCATTAGTCATTGGGCAAGAGTTTCCAGATGTTGAAACCTGCCGAAGAACAATGAAAGATGTTGCTATAGCTATGCATTTTGATCTTCGTATAGTTAAATCTGATCGAAGTCGCTTTATTGCAAAATGCTCCAAAGAAGGGTGTCCATGGCGTGTCCATGTAGCAAAATGTCCAGGTGTTCCAACTTTCACTGTAAGAACCTTACACGGAGAGCATACTTGTGAGGGAGTTCAGAACCTTCATCATCAGCAGGCATCAGTGGGTTGGGTAGCAAGATCTGTAGAAGCACGGATTCGAGATAATCCACAATACAAACCAAGAGAGATACTGCAAGATATTCGTGATCAGCATGGAGTTGCTGTTTCTTACATGCAGGCTTGGCGTGGGAAGGAGCGAAGCATGGCGGCCCTTCATGGAACATTTGAAGAAGGATACCGTCTTCTTCCTGGATACTGTGAGCAAATAAGGAAAACAAACCCTGGAAGTATTGCATCAGTTGTTGCCACTGGACAAGAAAATTGTTTCCAACGCCTGTTCATTTCTTACCGTGCTTCAATTTATGGGTTTATAAATGCTTGTAGGCCACTTTTAGAGCTTGACAGAGCACATCTTAAAGGAAAGTACTTGGGTACATTACTTTGTGCTGCAGCTGTTGATGCTGATGATGCTCTGTTTCCTTTGGCCATTGCTGTTGTTGATGTTGAAAGTGATGAAAATTGGATGTGGTTCATGTCAGAAATACGAAAGCTTCTAGGAGTGAACACTGACAACATGCCTAGACTTACAATACTATCTGAAAGGCAAAAAGGTGTTGTTGAGGCAGTAGAAACACATTTTCCAAGTGCTTTTCATGGTTTCTGTTTGCGTTACATTAGTGAAAATTTCCGCGATACATTCAAAAACACAAAGTTGGTGAACATATTTTGGAATGCTGTTTATGCCCTTACAGCTGCTGAATTTGAAAGCAAGATTGCTGAAATGATAGAAATTTCACAGGATGTTATATCATGGTTTCAACATTTTCCTCCCCAACTTTGGGCTGTGGCATATTTTGAGGGTGTTCGATATGGGCATTTCACACTGGGAGTGACAGAGTTGTTGTATAACTGGGCTCTTGAATGTCATGAGCTCCCTATAGTGCAGATGATGGAACACATCCGCCTGCAGATAACATCTTGGTTTAATGATCGCCAGGATATGGGCATGAGGTGGACATCAATTCTTGTGCCATCTGCCGAGAAAAGGATTTTGGAGGCAATTGCTGATGCTCACTGCTATCAAGTACTCCGAGCTAATGAAGTCGAGTTTGAGATTGTGTCTACAGAGAGGACAAATATTGTGGATATAAGAAGTCGTGTGTGCTCTTGTCGCCGTTGGCAGCTGTATGGTTTACCTTGTGCCCATGCTGCTGCAGCACTTATATCTTGTGGGCACAATGCCCATCTTTTTGCTGAACCTTGCTTCACAGTACAAAGTTACAGAGTGACCTATTCACAGATGATAAATCCGATTCTGGACAAGAGTCAATGGAGAGAACTCGCGGAAGGAGCAGAAGGCGGAGGTGCAAAGGTGGATATCTTAATACGCCCACCAAAAACACGCAGACCACCTGGAAGGCCAAAAAAGAAGGTTCTTCGGGTGGAGAACTTTAAGCGTCCCAAAAGAGTTGTTCAGTGCGGTCGCTGCCATATGTTAGGACATTCTCAAAAGAAATGCACAATGCCTATTTGACAAAATTTACTTGTAACTTCTTCATTTTGCTGTGGTAGGTATGCTGATTTCTGAATGCCAAATATAATGAATGCAGTGTTTGTATTGTAATTTATATGTATGCCTTAACCACGATTCAGGAAAACATTAGTGTCGTGGTATTATTATGTATGGATAGGGTTGAATACTATTGCTCTAGACAGAATTAGTTTACTGGTGATTTGATCTTATATTTGTATAAAAAGTTGCAAACTAACATTTTGTCGTTATATTCTTCTTGATGAAGCTATCAAGTGACACATTCTTTCTTCAATGATCAATTATATATGCCACTCTGAGTGGGTACCAAAAGCAAAAAAAATCTTTATTGAAGGCTTCGCAGTATACAATATCCAACATAATCTGTAATATTGAGGTCTTAAATAAAAAAAATCCAATCTTGAGTAGCTCTGAAAACTAGGAATGATTAAGCAGTGATTTGACTATTCATTATTCAATGCGCCGAAGTTGGACTGGATTCAGTGTTTGGCTTTTCTATGCTTTAGTATGTTAGGTCGGCTTTTTTTTTATAGTTTACTTCATTTTTTTATTTAAATTTGAGAAATTATAAACTTTTTCTAAAGAATATTTAAAGTATGAATGATATACATACAAAAAAAAATTAAAAATTCCACATAAATCGAGATTTATTATGAGTGGATTAGGGACTAACTTTTTAGTTCCTAATAAAGGTGGTCCCTAAACCATTCATGGTAGGTCCTTATTTGTGTGAAATTTTTTATTTTTTTGTGTCTATAACTCTTATTCTTTAGAAAAAGTTTATAATTTTTCAAGTTTAAATTAAAAAAAGTGAAGAAAACTATGAAAAAAAGTCAGCCTAACATACTAAAGCATAGAAGAGCCAAGCACTGGATCCATTCTCGAAGTTGGACTCAATCTTTATGTCGTTTCATGTTGCACTCAAAGCTTTCCTATGTTGACCATGATGTACATTTTAAATTCATGTTATGGCAATTGAGTTGATTTTCAATTTGGAACTAGTACAGCCACCAAGGTGAGTCAAAGATAGGAAATGAAAGATCAGAGGATACAAGTAATTGTGTTCAATAGGGAGTAGGGTTGGTGTTGATGCAAATGCAATGGCCGCTGAGCTTGCTTCATCGTTCATTCTCTCCATAATCACAATTCACTTGACTGCCTACTTCCTAGTCAGGGCCATCAAACGACGACAAGATTCCTTTCAAGAAATCCGAGTCTGTTTCTATACTGTGCCAGATTTGCTAATGACGTTTAAGATTGAACAGGAAAAAGAGACCAACGACCCGGAGCTTGATGCACTGAGAAGTGAGAAAAGCTTTTTGATCAGTCTACATAGTCATCGTCCATCTGAAACGCCAGATTGATTCCAAATTCCTTTGTATATGTACAATAATTAAAAGAAAATTTGAGATTATAGTCTCTTAAAAGGCAAAAGTCAATTGAAGGAAAATTCTTCTGTCTTGAAATGCTACGTACAGAAAATTTTCAAGTTATCATTCCATTTTTTTTTATCAAGTTTTAAGCAATTTTCATAACATACTTTAAATTCGACGTTGTCACAAAGGGGGAATCTGTAGAAGTTCTTGTCATCTCCCATGTTTACAAAGTGCTAATCTAGGAAGCTATACACCATGCACAAAATCTTTATACAGAAGGAGATAGCTACAACCTGGCACTATGATCATCAGATATGGTCTCCTCAGAAGATACATCTTCAATAATGATCAAGTCATGTGGTTTCTTAACATAATGCTCCGGTGACTTTTTTTTCACCAGCAACTGTTTTCTTCTAGAGTAGGTTGAGAAGCGAGGAGTGTTTGACTTTGACAAGTGTGGCTCTTTTTCATTTGTCCTGGAGCCACTCCTTCTATTTTGTGACTTATTGACATTGAAGCAACGTTCTGAAGTTCCCAGCATCGTCCCTGAATGTGAACTCAACGAAACGGCTGGAGGGGGTGTGCTACTGCTAACTGCTTCCCTAAGCCAGTGGGGTAGACTATTCTTCGCATCCAAACAAGAACTTCCCCTGGGCATACTCAAGCTTCCTGAAGAATTGAATAATTCCCAGTCATATTTATCTATATTATAGTCATACACGTTACTCGTGGAATTACTACTAGTCCTTTGGCTGTGTACAGCGCCATTACTTGGAAAAGTAAACCTGACACGAGGTTTCTTCAAGAGGTTACTCTCCCTATGAACAAATGCATCTCCAAGTGATAGCTGGGTCCCATCCACTCTATGTTCTCTCCATAAACCAGTTTCGGGATCCAAGAAGCAATAATTTCTTTCCAAAAATGAGCTCTCTGCTTTTGAATACTTGAATTGTGGAACGCCAATGTCATTTAGAAGTTTCAACTGTTCCTCTTCCCATCGATCTGCTAGGTCCCTCGGTACCCTAAGTGGTGAAAACCGCAATCTTGGATCTCTTAGCATAGCATCCCAGTTCCCCCTACCATGTCTCCTCACACCAATCCAAAGAAAATCCAACTCCTCTTCGGACCACGTGGCAAGTTTAGGCATGAATTTTTCTTGAAAATTTCCTCTTTCATTTGATGCTCTTGCTCTGCTTACAATGTTTTCAAGCATTATCTTGTGTTGGAAAAGCAGTGGTCTCTGGTCTAGTGAAGATTGGCTTAATTCATCCTGGAAAAAGTCTTGGGTTTCAGTTGTTGAATTTGACAAAGGTAATACTGAGAAGCAATTTATGGAATTAAGGCTTCCAATCTTAAGATCCATCGGTAAAGATAAACTCAAAGAGAGAGAACTGCTTGGCATATGTTTTGGTTCATAATTTTTGGTTTGTTGAAGATTCTTTCTTTTATCTGCCATCAGGCAAGCAGCTGATTCAGGTTGTGCAATCTCTGAGCAAAGACCACCACTGGCCTTTTCTTCTGAAATTAGCTGAATCAACAAAAGAACAAGAGCCAGATATCACTTACAGGCAATGTATAGTGGGATTTCCACAATTGATACACAAGCATGCAACAACCAGAGTAATGCAAGAAATGCTACATCAGACATGCAAGACTAACCAGCCAAATCATTTTTTCTCCGATGCAAGACTATAAAGAATGTATTTGGGAACGATAATACGAAAACAGAGGAGGACGTAAACTATAGGATCCAAGCAAGATGGATGAAATGGAGGAAGGCTTTAGGTGTTATTTATGATAGAAAAGTACCACTTCAGTTATAAGACTTGCTTTACTGTATGGTATTGAATGTTGGGCGATAAAACATCAGTATAAGCACAAATTCAACGAGGCAAAAATGAGAATGCTGCGTTAGATGAGTGGTCACACTAGAATGGATAGGATTAGGAATGATTGCATTAGAGAGAAAGTTGGGGTAATACCTATTGTTGAAAAATTAGTTGAAACACGCCTTAGGTGGTTTGGTTATGTACAAAGACGACTGTTAGAGGCTCTTGTACGTAGAGTTAACCAAATGGAAGATTGCCCAATAACTAGAGGTAGGGAAAGACCAAAGAAAACAATAGGAAAAACTATAAGGAGGGATTTAGCCGTAAATAACTTAGCCATAGAAATGTGTAAAGATAGAACATGTTAGCATCGCTTGATCCATATAGCCGACCCCACCTAGTGGAAAAAGGCTTTGATTGTTGTTGTTGTAAGACTTAAAAAGAATAACTTATCGTTTTTGAATCATGGACAAGCATATGCATCCTGATGTACCTGTGTATAGCAGGTGGAAAGCAATGTACCATCACTTCTAGAGTTTAACATATCCAGTTGAGAAACTTTATCAACAATGGCAGAACTACTGCTTCTAGAGTCCAATGAATCCCTGAGACTTCTCATTCTGTCCAAATCTGTACCACATGAATATACTATAAGAGCTCTTTAAGTAAAAGCAAAAATGTATGGAAAATCGGTAGATAAAGCTTTCAAAAAAACAGGAGACACAAAAAGACACTTCTGATTATGGAACAAACTGTTGAGCTTTATATTTTATACACTTAAGGCTATGAGACAAATTGTACCTGCAGGGATAACAGACGTGTCATCATGAGGTTGGAATCCTCTGGTTTTTATCACAACATTGGACAAAACATTTTGGAAGTCGTGTTTAACACAAGGATCGGACTTTTCTGGTTCCTCACCAGCAGTTGTGGAGGCAGGAAAGAGATCTATAAATTCAACATTAAAAGTGGCTCCTTGGCGATCCTTAGGCTTTGGCTGGTACTCCTCATCAATTTGCAAACTCTGGGTTAATATTTCATGTCCAGCTTTGGGAGAGGCAGCCTTTGTTGTGTCTTCCCCATGACGCAGTAGTTCACTCAGGTGTGTCAAACTGTTAGAATGAACAAACATTTTGCACATTTTTTTTTTCACCAATAGCTTATAAACTTCTGACAGAATCACAATATATATATATATTATAAAAAACAACAGATTTACACAGTTTTACCTGGTTTCCGAAACAGTTCCTCCAAACGGGCTGGGAGAGTTAGTATTTTTCACCTGTCATGAAAATAATCACTAGGTGATTGAAACCAGGTCTCTAACTAATTAGATTGCAACTTGTAAGCTATTAAAACAGATAGTTTGCCATGAACTCTTCCTCTACCACTTTTATTGCCTGATTGACAAATTCTCTTCTACTATCTGCTTTATGTAGGAGCCAGTTAGTACCAATGTTCTTTGAGCTATCCATCTTTCAACCAGTTTCTTTTACACTACTCCTTGAAAGATATTAATCAATGAAGATACACAACTTAAAATTCTAAGTAGTCCAAGGAATTTTCAACCCCATGAAAAAGGAATGAGATCATTTATAAACACAAATACTCAATAAAATTACAAGATGGTTATATAATGTAGATAAATTCATAAACCTCCGGAAGTCATAAATTCTTGCACTGACAGAGAAAGCATTTTACATGTTTGTCTTTGTCATACAACATTAGGTCCTACATACTGCAAACCTCATGCTCCACAATATACACTAATCTAGGAGTTTCAGAATGGAGAATCTCAAACTTCAATTTTCCAAAGAGATTTATTTGCTTCTAAATGGTCCAACTTAAGTAGATATACATCTCCCCATGCTTTAGTAGTAATCTACATTATAAATTTATAATCATGTTAATTACTTCTTTGTCTTCTCCGGGGTTTCGTCAAATGGTTTGTTTAGAGTTGTTTCCATTATGGATCTACAAAGAGATTGGAAGGCTCTGTTGAGCTACAATTTTGTTTCTTCCTTTTGCTGTTTTTTCTCCTTTTCTTAGTGGACTTCTTGTCCTATTGCGTTGTACTCTCTTTCTTCATTAATATTATTTCTTTTTCTATATGAAAAAAAGATTTCTTGCTCAAAATACACTTGACACTTTCAATCATAATACTTCTTCCTATTACCGTGTCCACACAATGTAGAAGATGATTAATAACCTTCCAAGATATTCTTCTCACTTTTCAACATCAAAATACGATCCTAGCAAGCACAATGTGATATCGAATGATGTCTGACAGTTTATACTGTCTATTCATTTATGGTAAGGAACTAAAGGGGACCACAAAGTGAATTACATAACCTCCTCTGATGTTTTGAAATATCACAAAAAACATCAAAATGGGGAAAGGAAGAAGGAACTCCGAAGAGGAGGAATTTGTTGTGTTAAAATTTAAATAAGAAAAGTTCTTGCAATGTTCCCCATTTGAGGGGTCACTTTTAATATTTCAAAGCATCAAGAGGAATACGTACTTATTTCAATAAGGGTTATTTCGCCAAAAGATTCAGGAGACTTGCTAAGAAGCCAGGAAAGAAAACTTACATTTTCCCGAGTTTGATACTGCTTCCCACTTTCTAAAAGCTCTGCTGATTGATTGAGATCTGTTAAATTATCCATAGAGCAGATTGTTTCATCTTCAGGATGCTTAGAGGATGGATTCCCCCTCCCTGAAAGCACCGCAGATTGCTCAAGGTAGGTTACATTATCTACAGAACATCTCTTACAAGATTTTTCATTGCAGGAACAGGCATCAGCATCATTTGTAAGTATGCTCAACTTTGTCAGCAATGAATTGTTTTCCTTCCCTTGCAACAATTTCTTTTGGCTATCTGTCCCATCCAAATGCTTTTTCCTTTTATAACATTGACCGAAGGTCATTAAAGGACTGATCAACTTGGTCTGCATATCCATATGACTAGATAGGTTCCTAAACTTATCTTTGAAGAGTATGTCAGTAAATTCTTCCATTGACTTCTTCAAAATAGGAGAGCCATCATTACCTGCAGAACTGGATTTTCTAGCATGGGATGCTTCTGAGTCAACAAAATTGCAACCATTCCCACCATCCAATCCTGCTGATGGGGAAATGAAATTTTGACCGTTATCAATGCTTTCAATTGAACTGGAATTTCTCTGAGTGTCACGCCCATACAGTGAAGATGTTTCTACTGGAAGTAATTTGTCAGAATCCCTCTTAGAAGTATCTTCACATGGAACATATCCAAGACATACCTGCATAGCATTTCTTAGTTGATAGATTTTTTTGCTTTTTCAGCATTCTTAAAAAGAAACATTTTTCTGTACTAGTTCTTTGTACCCCTGATATCTCAGCTCTTTTATCTAATCTTCCTTTCTTAACAAGATATAAACTTTCCTAAGTTATAATTGTGACTAGAAAGTGGGAGTTCTCATGGCTAAATTAGCTATTTGGATGCCAGCTTTCTGTTTCTTCTCCCCACATCACTAATGTTGCATTTGGCCCTTCTTGCTTTATTGCATCAAACTACAATTGAAAAGGTCATAATAATAGAAAAATATGCTGCCTGTTTTACATATACTAGTCACTACCAATATGCATCGATGCACTTAAAATGAGTAATTTGTGAAAATACAACTTAGTTTTTAATTGGTTAAAATTCATAAATCAACGTTGGAATTTGTGGTTTTATGCTATGAGTTACAAGGGACTTGGAAAACCTTGCTAAATGCAGTGTTGTAAAGAATCAGTGAAACCAGAAGTTTCATTTTAGAGAATCTCACCATTGAGTTCTTCAGCTCCAATTCCTTCTCAGTAGTTGGCTTGTTGTGTTTATCTGTTGTAGCCAAAGTAGTGTTAGAAAGGTCTTCAGAAAATGAAGTGCGGCACTGATTCCCATGCTCAAGATTATTTCTTAGGGATTGCCGCTTTCTTTTGTATGTTTGAAACACTTTGCTGCCAAACATTTATACTCCTGGAAAGAACTTGGCACTGATAGATTCTGGGCTTCAGACACTAAAATTAAGAAAATCAAATGAATTTACAATGTCATTTATGACAGCAAACCCCCGGAATGTATAAACAGAGACCCCAAAGGAGAGAGAAATTATGCCACGAGCATTTGAAATGTTAATATTAGAAACTCTTTTAAAATGTACACTTCTTATTTAACGAGAAAAGCAAACTGAATAAATAAAATGATTACACTTTTAAAAAGAGACCACTGGGCACTTTGAATAAGGTATAATATAATGTTAGTAAACTATTTTAGTCCCACTTTTTTTCCGGGTTCCCTTTCCTTGGAGAACAATAAGTTCTGAAGGAAACTACAATTTAAGTATTGAACACACCAATATGAGCAATTCAGAGGTTCTTTAAATGCTGATTAGCCTCCTCAAATAGGGTTTCCCACAGAATTTTCATAAAGACGTGGTAGGAAAAAGATATGGCAATCTCTCTAAGTTGAATTTTTAAAGAAGACATGTTTCTACAATGGCCAAATGTGCCATTGATCATGAATAGTTTTTACAACTTCAAGGCATGTACCAAATAATTCTAGAAATTTGCCTCCTTTTACTGAAAAAGAAACTATAGGCTGTAAAAGTTCAACTATATGCCTCTATAAGTAAATGTAGCCATTGTCTTTGCTTTACATTACATCACAAACTTTCTCTATTAACCTGGCTATATTATGTAAAAATATTGGCACTTGAGATGCACTAAATGTGTAAACAAGAGTATTTTAGTATTGCGAATATTAAGAGTCTGTTTATTAGGTAGATTTACTGGTTTGGTTAGAAACTTAGAATTATATAAGAGGCAGGGTCTTGAGTATACGATATGATCCTTGAAGGGAATTGAACTTCTTCTGTTCTTTCTTCTCTCTTCTTCTACATCTTTTTTTTTTCTTCTCTATTCTTTCTCCTTTCTACCCTTCTTTCTTTCTTAGTTCCTATTAGTGGTATTAGAGCCTGCAATCCTTCCCTATGTCAAAAGGTTTACAAGAAAAATAATTAGATTATCAGTTCCTATCCAACATCAAGGAAGAGCTGGGAGAAACACCAGAATCTTTACAGAATTGAGGATTTGAGGGAAGAGCTTGTGCAAATTCGACAAATTGGTAAGGTAAGTTGGATTTGTCAAAATATTACCTTGTTAGTTGTTATCTGAATGAGCTTAAGAAGAAATCTCTATTGCAGTATGGCTATTCAACCATTCCACTCTCTTCAAGGCCATGCGAAATTGTAAGAGAGAAATTTGGAGTTTCTTAGTAGAAGAGTTAATGACAGGAAAGAGAATGGGAATCCTAATATTAGTGGTGGCTTGGATTCAAGAGTTCTCCCCAAATTTGCAACTCTATTTGTTGAGGAAAATGGTGATACAGCAGGAAAGAACAAAATCAGGAATAATGTGCATAATATATTTTATGAAAATGCATAAAACCAGGGCATAATTAACATCTCCAAGGCATTGACTGAGGAAGGATTGCATTCTTTCAAAGGTGTGTAAAAAGTGGGTAAAGACCAATTGGATGACTCACCTTTTGTCTCTGACCTTAGTTTTGGAAGATAGGGTATAAGAACTGTTGGTGATTTTCTATCCACTACATGATTTCCCTCCTTTTATTGGAAGATTAATACTGAAGAAAGAGGAAAGTCCAAGTTTTGAAGTGGATTGGCTTTACAAACCTGTTGATTTGAATATGGAGCTGCGAAAATCAGTGGGAATGGAGAACAATGACTGTGTTTAGGTAGCAGCAAATTGATCCCTGTGGTCAAGGGTCTCTTTGGGAGGAAGCAAAGGTATGCACTAAATGTGTTAACAAGGGTATTTCGTCTTTTCCTTACTAAGGGTCTATTAATTAGTTAGATTTGCTGGGTTGGTGATCAGTTGGTTAACACTGTACAAAAGGCAGAGCCTGGAGCGTATGATGTTATTAATGAAATAAATTGAAGTTTCTTCTGTTCTTTCTTCTCTCTTCTTCCTCTTTCTCTGTTTCTTCTCTATTATTTCTCCTAATAACCTCCTATCGTTCTCGGTTCCTATGAGAACACTAAATGCTTTTCATGATTTCTAACGCACAAGCAGTAAAATGTTGCATTTGATATGGTAAGAGGCAGTGACAAGAGGGGGAAAAAGAAGATGAAGTCATGATATTCTCAAACTGAAGCTCGGAGTATTTCAGACATTAAACCCCAAAAAAAGGAAATCCTGTCAGTTAGACCTAACACAGCAATGGTTGGACTCAGCATATTAAGTTAAGTTTTGATATTCGTTTAAAACGAACAAATTTGTAAAGTGAGAGTGGTAATTTATCGAGAAGAAAGTGTGGGAAGCTGAGGAAAAAATAATATGAAGCAGAGAAATAGAGAAAGTCGAAAAGTGCGAAACGCTTAAAAGAAAAAGCAAACCAGAGAGGGGGAAGAAGAATGCGATGTCGGAGTGTAGGCCGCCGGTGGAGTAGAAGGAGACGGAGAATGTGGGAGTAGTAGCAGCGATTCTTTTTGTTTGCTTTTTTTTTTCCCCAAATTTGTTGCTCTTGCTCTCGCGAGCATCAGCACTGGTCAGTTGTCACTACTCACTAGTCACTGGATGGGAACGTTTATTTGTTTGATAATTGAGTGAGACGTCACTGCCTCTGCCACCCAACCTCGGGTATCTCACTCGCTCTCTCCCGATGCCACACGCGCCTTCACCTTTACACGTGAACCACTCAGCCTCAGCCTCAGTTTTTTGTATTGCAAAATCCTTTCAACTTTGACTTTTACTAAAAAATATTCACTCTACTACACATTTATCATACAAGAATCTCTCGTCATAGCAAATTAAAGTGGGTTAAATTTGAATTAATCAACAAAAATATCTCAAGATAATAATTCATCCAAAAAAAACTTAAATTTAACACATATTACAATGATTGAAATGGAAATAGGAATAAATAAAGCGACTTAATTAATTGCTATATATTTTTGGACTTGAACATGAACCCTTGGGATTTAGAAATAGATCTCTCATGTGAACATAAAGATAGATATAATCCATTTATATAATAGACAACATATATAGCAGGTATATGTAAACAAGTAATTAGTTTAAAATGAATAATGAAAGAGATTATATTGAGAAAAAATAGAGGACAAAAAGTTTATTAGTTAAAAAAAAAAGAGAAGGAAATTAAATAATTATTTGGCGGGCACATGAATAATTATTAGAAAAATGAAAAATGAAAAGAGATGGATGGATGGATGATCAGAAGTTGTTGTTGTTGTTGTTGGTGTTGTTGACCTTTTGTTTGATGGTGTCAGCAGTTTCCTGAGCCTTTCCGAGGACAGTATCAGAAGCCTTTTGGGCAGTGGTCTTAGTGGAATCCCATGCATCTTGCATGGCTTGCTTTGCTCTTTCTCCTATATTCTCTGCCTTGACTGACATCTCTCTCCCGGCCTCTTTTGCCTTTTGCGTTACATCTCTGGGGGCAGTGGAATAAGCCTTGTCTTGCTTCTCATCACTCCCTGTTTCACTCCTCCCTTTCACACCATCACTGCTTAAGGACGACCCATCCTCATTCGAAGAGCTTGGTGGTACCTGGATACGCCTGGGCCTGGCTGCTGCAAAAATCCTTGGGTTCCAGGCCCCACTCCTTGCAATTGCCGCTCCACCATGCCCAAACTTTGGGAGGCTGCTCACAAGGCTCCTCATGCTTGCCATTTTCTTCTCTTCTTTATGCTTAATTAACGCTTCCTCTGTTCTTCTTATTTCTTTTTCTTCCTTTTCACTTCATCTATATATACTGCTACTCCAACCCCACTAATTCACGCACACCCACTGCTATTCACAGCAACGACCCAGTATTTTAGGATCACTTTTTTCTTCTTATTTAACAACACTTGTCATTTTTTCATTCCTCACAAATCACAATAATCAATTTCCTACATATATGCTTCGTCAAAACCAGATACTAACTAAAATTTATAAACTATATATACATTGCTGTATTATTCATATATTACTAGTACTCTTGAGTTTTTTTTCCCTCAAATAAAACTGTGTTTGAGATATGTCAACCTAGCTAATTACCTTTTCAAATAAATTTTTAGGATTTTGTTTAAATAAAATATTAATATTCTTGATGATGAAGATGCCAAAAACATTAATAAAACACACTGGTGTTGGTGTATATATTGACATTCATTAAAATATATATGCTACTTTTAAATAATTTTTAAATATAAATAATTAAAGTATAACAATATTTTTATTTTATAAATAAAAGAATTATATAACTTTTCAATTTATTTTTATTACAGAGGAGGAGAGGCTACCTAAGTAGCAACTCCCCTAGAGAGGCCCTCTAGCATCTCACACTTTTATATATTATATAATTTGATAAATTAAAAAACACAACATTAATAAACAAATTGTTTTCTCTTAAATATAGGTGGAGAGATAAATGGTCCTCCTTAATTCATATTAATAAATATTCGATAAAAATTTATATTAAATGCGGAAAGCAATTCTCATCTTTTTTATATTTGGGTTGAATCTCATCTTTTATATAATATAGATATAACAACGAACAAACAACCCAATTTTTTCACTAATTACAGGTCAAGCAACGTCATCAGCATATGATGCTTGTGCTCATTTTTGTAGTTATGATATTAATAGATATATTATGACAAATATATAACGAAACCTTCCAAAAAAAATTTAAAATTATGAGAGAATACGTATGATGGGAAAATTTTTTTAAAAATAACACATGTACAAATTAAAGGAGAACATATATACAGAAAGCAACAATCTATCTATATACTCTTATAAAACAAAAATCACACTGTACACGTGTCGCCTTGCCATGATTTTGTTCCTTTAATTATTGTTTACTCGGTTCTTCAAATTTTAACCTTTTCTTGATTTTTTTTTATCACACATAGAGCATTTATAGTAGGAATCAAAAAGTTGAGGTGAATTCTAATTTTATATCCAATATTTTTTTATTAAACATGTCTTATTTTTTTGTAATGTAATAAAATTATGTTTTTACTATTATTTTTTTATCTATTTTTATTTCATTCATATCAGAGCACATCATATTGACACAATATTTTCATTCCCTCCAACGTTCTCATTCTCATTCCCTTCCCGTTCATATTTCCTTACTCATTCCACCTACCAAACACACCTGTAAACCTGTACTTTTTTTACTAGCCCCCATAAGATGATACTAATATATGCGTAGTACATGATAAAAAAAAATTTTATTGACTCCCTTAGATAAAAATTATGGCCCCTTTGTAAAAAAAATAAAGAAATATAAAAGTAAACAAAAAAAAACATGCTTTACTACTTTTAAAGAAGTGATAGACTTTGAAATTATTCTACATTGGGAACAAAAAAAAGTATAAAATAAATTTTTAAATTTTACTCTTTACAATAAATAAATAGAGAGTACTCCAATGTAATTTTAACTTGTTTAATTGTTATTTTAACTTATATATAATTTTTTAAGCATGAAAAATTATTTTTATTTATCTTTATTATCAAATTGTAAATCAAGTTTATTTTTTTGAATTTATTATTTGTAATTAATTTATAAACCAATGCATTCTATTTTAAAATAATACTATGATAAATATTAAATGATTTATATAAATACAAATAATGGTGCGCGCCCTACAAGGTATTATTAATTTATTTAATTTTAATGTAATATATATATATATAAGTATTAAATTTAAGTAAAACTCAATTCTACAACTTTTATTATAACTTTTTCGTAAAACACAATAGATACAAATATAAATGTCATTGTGTTATATTAATTATAAATAAATACTCTTTCTTATTCTTAATATAGATTCTTCATCGTAAAAAATTTAGGTCAAATTCCTTTTGTTCTTGCTATCAAGTTCGACTAATCATATATTGTATTTACAGTCTTTTTCTTATATGATTGGTCATTCAAACACTTTTTGCCACGTATCAAATTTATATTTGAGAACAAGGATATAAAGAACTTGACCTAAGTTTTTTTTTCTTCATCTCCAAAGTTTTCTATGAGTTCTTCTTAAAGAAATATTCAATTGCCTCCCTTAAAAAATATCCCTCATATTTAAGACAATTTGTGTTTTATGTGAATCTTCAATTAAATATTTGTAAATGATTTTTAAAAATTTAATTGTATATTAGCATGATATTTTATATTTATATAAGTAAAAATTGAAAAAAAAAATATAATTATTAATTAATAAATTTTTAAACCTTTAAAATAATTTGAATAAAAGCATCCCGTGCAAAGCACGGGTAAAAATCTAGTTATACATAATAAAAGAAGAACCAACACTTTCCACATTCTGAATTTTTTTCTTTTTTATAAATAAACTTTTATCTTTCTTTCATTAATATATTATATTATTTATTAAAAATGACGTATAATTTTTTTAAAAAAATCTGCACCATTATTTATTTTTATATAAATTTTTGCATTATGAATTTTTTTTTCCTTTTTTATAAATAAACTTTTATCTTTCTTTCATTAATATATTATATTATTTATTAAAAGGAAAATACTTAGGACCATTTCCTTATATCCATTTCATCAAGTTCCACCAATTATATATTCTATTTACAATCTCTTTCTTCTATGATTGGTCATATAAAAGGTGGTCTTCTATATTCTCTCACTACTGTGATTGGTCATTTAAACACTTTTTACCACGTGTCATATTAATATTGGAGAACTTGATGAAATGGACATAAGGAAATGAACCTAAGTTTTTTCCTTATTAAAACTGACATATATTTTTTTTTTGGAAATTTGCACCATTATTTATTTTTATATAAATTTTACTAACAAGTGTCTTTAAGTTATTATTTAAGATTTTATTTTAACTAATAAGATGATTTAATTTTTTTTTTTATCAAATTCAACACAATACATTCTTTCTTAATCAATAAGAGAAAATAACAAATACTCCATAACAGTGGTTAGATAAACCATTTTTATATTACTGTCCATCTTTCAATTTTTCTAACGGATAAAAAGAACTTTTTAAACAATTTATAATTTTGTCATTCATTATATATTATAATTTAAATTAATAAATAATAACTAATTAATCCTTAGTCAATCAATTTAAATATTTTATACTTTTATTCTAAATTATATTTACATGGAAACAAATATTTTGTTTATTATTGATCTTTAGTAAAAATTTAGCCAAATTTACTAAGTAAGAAATAACAAAATGATTGTGAATGAGAAGTTAAAATTAAACCAAAATTGATTAATTATATTTTATAACATAGAATGACAATGTCTATAAACTTTAGCAAATTTAAAAAGTTTTTTATTTTTTATCGACTAAATATTGATTAGTATTTAATTATATCTTTAAATTTTTATTATTGTTTATAATGAATCATATAATTATAGAAAAAAAATCAAAATGGTTAAAAAAATTTGATTAACAAAGAAAAAATATATTAATAAAAAATTTAGAATAGTATTTCACATTTTTATTTTGTTTATAATTTGTAACAATATTTTAGTAAAAACATATTCTTATAGCTTATAATTATATAGTCTATAAAATACTTCAAATTTGTAAATAAACTCTGTATAGTGGTTGAGTAGATGATTTGACTAAAAAAATTGACAGGACAATTACTTAAGTTGTTGAGGCTTATTCATTTAAGTTGTATGGTTGAAATTATTACAATACAACGTATTAAGTTGTTTGCTTTCACTTGAGAGTAAACCACTATTTTGAAACCTGGGCTACACCGAGAACTGGCCAAGTGTTCAGTTTGAACAATATTTTAGAATCGTTTTAATGGTTCAAAATTACTTTGAACATATTTAAATTCGATTGAACCAAATAGTTCATGTGACACGTTCCACTCATACTACACCGATTTGGATACCTTTTTTTTTGCAAAATTGTTCTTCCAAATTGCAATACGAAGAGATCTTTGAATTTTCAAATATGCCTATAACTACTGAGCCAATTAAAATTTTATTAAAGTTAGTGCAATAAATTTTATAAAATATAATATTCATATAATAATTATATATAATTTATATTATATGAAGAAGTCCCGTGCAAAGCACGGGTCACAATCTAGTATATAGTTAAAATATTAATAAGCCTTATATATAACTTTAATTATTCATTTTGAAAACGGACTTAATTTGTCTTTTCTTTCAAATGTATTGTGATGATGATTGCCTTTTTTTTTAGGCTGAGTTTGATTGGGCTTCGAATTAGAATTAGAATTGGAATTGGAATTATACACATTTTGATGAATTTCAAATGTGCAATGCATTCAAGCATGCTTCCTTCTACACCCACTATAACAAAACTTAGATTTACCCACAAAATATAAAAAGAAAAACAATTTTTTTTAAAAATTATCCACGGATTAATTTTCGTAGGCAATTTCTTGAAATTAGCCACGAACAAATTCGTGGGTAGGTGATCAATTACCCACTGATTTAGCCACTGTTTAATTTTCGTGAGCAATTCCATGGCTAATCCGTGGGTAAGTGGTTTATAATTTAAATTTAAATTTTCAATTGAAAAAAATTACATTTCTCTTTTCTAAAATAATACATAATATTACTATTATTCAAAGATTATAATTTTATTTTATTTAATTTTTTGAAGATTATAATTTTATTAAAAGTAACAAAATTATTCTTTTAAAAGATTATATTAATCATATTTATATAAATTATTTTATATATTTGTTGAAGTATATAGTATATCAAATACACAATAAAAAATTATAAGAATTCACTTATCAACCAATAATTTTTAATATATATATTATAAAAAACTTATCAATAATTAAAAAATCAAATTATAAATAATTTAATAAAAATTATATAAGTGTAGAAATTTTTATTTTAGAAAAAAAAAAAACAATAAAATAAAACTAAAGGATTTGACATAAGCTAAATTTCATGTAATTTTAAAATTAATATTTTAATATAATTAAAAATTTAATTCTCTATTTTCAATTATGCTTTATCTTATATTTTATATTGTATGATTTTAGGGACTAAATAAAAAAATCTCTAAATTATATGTTAGATGTATATATATATATAAAATGTTTTACATTAATAAATTAATAAATTGAGAATAATAAATAGTCTAGTGATTATAGTCAACATCACAAGATGTCCTATAGTGGTTATAGTCAACATCACAATTCTGGAAGACTTTATCGTTAGTCATGACTAATGTGTTGGCTAGCGGCTTGACAAGAAATCTGCACTCTTACTAGTATTGTTAAAACGGGCTGCTCGGCCCGGCCCGTGACGGGCCGGCATTAACGGGCCGGGCACGAGCCGGCCCGTTTATTAGGCGGGCTTGGGAATTGATGCCCAAGCCCGCCCATATTGGCCTGCAGGCCACTTTTTTTATTTTTTTTAAATATATTATTTTTAAAAAATAATTATAAAATTATATTTTTACTTAAAAATAAGTATTTTTTAATTTAAATTAATATTTTATTATTATTTTAATTATTTATACACATTATTAAAATAAAATTATTATTTAACACATAAAATCACCTAAAACATATATATTTATACATATTTTAACAAATATATATTATTTCTTTATTTTTTAATATTTTGCGGGCCAGCCTGCGGGGCTCGCGAGTTTAAACGGGCCTAATTTGCACTGTCCAAGCCCGCCCATTTAGCGGGCGGGCCGAGCTAGCCCGCGGGCTCGAGCCCGTTTTGACAGTACTAACTCTTACGTACAAGGGCAACTGATAATTGACGATTAATAATTATTTGTTATAATTAGTTGAATTGAGAGCCTTGATCCCCACATTACCACATTACACACTTGTAAGGAAGATGTAAAAAGCTATTGTGACTAGACTCTGAATCAAGTTAACCAATCCCTTTGTGGTACAAAAAAAAAAAACTAATTCTATTCAAGGTACAGAACAAGAACAACACTCAAAACCATTTTAATAAGTGAAATTGACTATATGAATCACACATTGCCAACCTGTTTTATTTTCACTCATTTCTATGGTTATATCCATCCGAATAAAAGAGAAAAATTGTGTCCAATAGTTAATAATTAACGTAAAACTTGATCGAATCTTTATGAATATAAATCATCTAGAACATGTTGCAAATTTTAAAAAGGACAAAATCATGGCTAATTTATTATTATATTATTTTAAAAATAATTAATTATTAAAATATAATAGATATATTTTTAATTCTCATAATACAACAAATCCAAACAATATTTTTTGTATGAGGGCCTTCGCCTACTTGCAATTTTGTCAGGCAGGCCTTCGCCCAATAATGATGGATGGATATACATATATATTGATGGATCTATAAATATATATATATTAATATATAATATATAATATATATAATTAATTATTTTAAAATAAATATAATTTATATTATATAATATTTATTGTTTTATAAAATAAATTTCTATAATATCACATATATAAATAATTATATAAAATTTAAATTATTAAAAAATTATTATTTTTTGTTTAAACTAGGATATTCACTATCGAGCATTTGGGGACTAATTTTTTTGTCGAATTGTAGGCATTTCAAAAGGTGAAATAGTTGGTCAAAAAATTTAAAGTTACTCTATATCCAAGGCATGGATCGAATCTCTGACACTTGATTAAGGCCTTCATACAAATTTTTTTTGTATGTGTAGTATCATAGGAATTAAAAATGTACATATTATATTTTGGTAATTAATTATTTTTAAAATAATATAATAATAAATTAGCTCCATCCATCAATATATCAATATATATAATATTAATATATATATAATTAATTATATTAATATAAATATAATTGAAATTTTATAGTAGGCATGAACAAAAAAAAAATTTGCGGACAAAAATGAACATTGCAGTAAAATTTGGGGGAAGCAAGGGTACTTTACCCATTATTTTATAAGACTATAACAGTAACAATTAAAGTCGTTTTTTACTGGGTGGAGTCGACTATTTTATGATGTGATTAGAATAAAATTGGATAAAATAATTACAAAGATAGAATATATTGACGTAGTTTGATCCATATAGCCGACCACATCTATTGGTTGAGTGGAAGAAACTCATCCATCTTTAACCAATTGTCAGAGGTTCGATCTCTGTCTTGGGTATGAAGTAACTTTAAATTCTTGGGCCAACTATTCCAACCTTCGAAGTGTCTAAAATTTGACGAAAAAATTAATCACTATGCTCGACGGTGAGTACTCTAATCTAAACAAACAATAATAATTTTTAAATAATTTAAATTTTATATAGTTATTTATATATTTGTTATTATAAAAATTTATTTTATAAAATAATAAATATTATATAATATAAATTATATTTATATTAATATAATTAATTATATATATTAT
The DNA here is from genome assembly GCA_014851425.1 of Senna tora. Lineage (NCBI taxonomy): Eukaryota > Viridiplantae > Streptophyta > Magnoliopsida > Fabales > Fabaceae > Senna > Senna tora. Next base: position 211,802 of record CM026267.1, read on the forward strand.
ATATTAATATATATATATATATATATATATATATATATATATATTGATGGATGGACGATCCATCCATCAATATATATGTATATATAATGATGGATGGATTCCATTCATGCCTTCGCCCTACATTCGGCGAAGGCTCCCATACAAAAAAATTTGTTTGAATTTATTATATCATGAGAATTAAAAATATATCAACTATATTTTAATAATTAATTATTTTTAAAATAATATAATAATAAATTAGCCCAAAATCACCAACTAACAATAAATTCCATCAACTTTATTCCGCTTTCAGTTTAACAGTAACAGTAGCATGTCAGCTTAGGTAAGTTTAGGGGGTTACAGATAAACCAGAAACAAAGCACATACAAATTGGTTGACAAATAGGCTATAATGCTATATCGAAACACATCCAATCCGCACAACTTCAGTCGGATCCAACCGACTTCCAAAGCTTGACCCACTCTTCCATGGCTTCAGCTGCACGTGAAAATATAGGATCAACCTTTCCCAGTTGATCCTTCACTGTTTTGGCCATCTCCACCACACAAGCCTCTGCTGTAGTTGCTGCTTGTGGCAACCTCACTGACTGAAAGAAAGGAACCACATCCTCCATCAACTTCACCCCTTGCCACTCTTTCTTCAAGCTCTCTATTGCATTACCTCTTTCAGTTCTATAAACATAGGGTAACCCACTTTTCACACCCAGACCTAAGTGATCACATATCACTTTTACACACATTCCGCTCCATATATCTTCCACTGTTTCCCACCTCAACTTTCCTTCCCCTGCTAACCTCAAAGCAGGGACTAATGCAGGCCCAACCAATTCACGGTCAAAGGCCATGTTGATTCCACTCACAGGCATCATGGCTCTCACAGGAATAGTCACAACTGCATCCACATATCTCGTATTCCTCTGTCCTGCCTTGAGAGCTTGTGTTGGCGCATCAAAGTCTGCCATATTCAGCCATAACCCACATGAAAGAGCACAATCAACCCCACTCCGCAGGCTAAATGGGTACCCACGAACAAAATCTGCACCCTTGCAGAAAGGATCATAGAGTGTATTAAAGAAAAAAGGGGTAGCAGGGGTCTTGAGGTTGAAAATATGCTGATCCACAGCATCTACCACATTTCCCATATTGTCCCTAGCTGGAATGCAATCATCATCCACACACACAATATACTTCTTTCGTGAAACTAGGTAGCCAAAATACCTACAAGAGTAACCAGAGAATAGAGCAGCAGTGGACGAACCCACAACTCGCTCAATATCAGACTTTGTGTAGATATCCAGCATAAAGCCTTCAGGAATTTGAAGATCCTCCTTGAGGTCAGGATCTTTGACAATTATCAGGTGGAATCGAGAAAAAAATGGTCTCCAAGCATTCATAAAAGATGTCAGTTCAGAGTGCAGTGCACCAATCACTATGTCCACTTCACTTTCGTTTACAGTTACTTGAGACATCTTCTGGGTTATACAAATTATCAAACAATTCTTTTTTGGCCTTCTCAAAGCAGATAAGTTGAGTTCAAAGTGCTATCTCGGGCTGAAACTATTTAGACCGATCTTAAAATTTCTCAGAACATCCTGTCAAATGAGATTCTTCATGGGTCAGAAAAAGAAATGTTTAAATAAGAGGAATAATTACAAGTTTTGTGGAATTTCAAAATAACTCACTGGTAGGAAGCACAGGGGTCACAATATGCTGGATATTGAGTGCCTGAATAAATGAGATGACTTCCTCCTTACCAGTTGCTATGAACAGTCTCAGAACTTTCTCAGTCAGCCTCCCAGCTTTCAGTATTCTCTGTGCATGAAAATCAAGTAAAGCAGTGAAGAAGCCAAGAATGATAGATTAGAGTGAAAGAACTATATATTAAGAGAAAATAAAAGAAATGAAACAGATTTAAAATAGTTCCAGTCCAGAACGTGGAACATTGCTGCCTCAAATAGTGAAGAGGCCTTAGTGTTTTTAACAAGTTAATATCCATTGCTATAGGAACAGGAAAAGGACAAGCCAAAGCTTAGCCTAAAAAATAAGCAGATGCAAAGTAAAAACCAATACATCTCCAGTAACATAACTACGAGATTTCAAATACCAAGACAAATCAATCAAAGTCAAAGAGCTGCCACCAGCACAACCTCCAAGGCTCCAAATCCAACCCAAACGCAAAGGAGGCAACTTAATTAAGACAGAGATATATATAAAAAAGGCAAGAAACATGAAATGCAATAGATTAGATTTTGTTTATTAACACCAAGAACCTCAACGCAATTGTATTGTTATAAGATAAACATGTTATTGATAAATTTCACTATTATCCTAGGGCAATTTCTAAGGTTTTTTCTGATTGGTTGAGAGAGAATTTAATATTTAGAACTCTGTGAAAAGTCATCAAGAATAATTGTATAAGCTTTCTCATTGGTTGAAAAGAATACTTAACCAGTGTAGTAAAAGAAAAATCAAAGATTAAGCTGTAAGACATCTCAACACAAATGATATGCTTTCATTGGCACAGATTTTACGAAATCAATGAAAAAAACAAACAATTGATGGGTTATGTTCTTTCACATCAGAAAAAAGGATATCACAGTAGCCAGTAATAAGCAGCATGCAGTTATGATTGGATGCTCGTGATAAGAAAACCAACTGAATAACAAGCCTCATAGAACATCTAGTAATTCTCGTAAATTGAAAAGTATAAAGATAAATCCTCCTTCCTCAAACAACTCTCTCTATTATAATACCTTCTTCCAATTATCAAAAAAGAAGGCTTTGATGAGGTAAGAGCATAAACAATGAAATACCCTTCCAGTAATTCATGCTCAACAATCCAAATGAATGAAGAACTCTATATGTCTTTATCCTTTTCCACTTGCCCAGATTTGGTTCATTAATGAGAATTACAAGTGAAGAATCCTAAAATATCTACAGCAAACAAGCATCTTACTAGGTTTGTAGGAGATCTGGGTTATGACACATTGATTGAACCTCCGATGGAAAGAGAATAGAAGAATAACATTAATCGTAGGAGGGACGGACTTAAAAGTCGATAGTCAGAAGTGGTTATCCGGTTGAAAAAAGAAAGGAAGCAGAAGAAGCATAGAAAGTAGAAATATGAAAATATAGAAATGATTACCTTAAAAGAAAATGAGAAAGAAAGAGTAAGAGAGTGAAAAGCTTAAAAGAAAAGGATGATACCAGGAAGAGGTCGAGGAGGATGTGATCAGGGATGGGAGAGAGATCGGAGATGTCGGAGAGATTAAGGAGGGCTGAGTCAAGAGTAAGAGAGAGGAGAGACGGGGGTTTTTTCATTCAATCAAAAAACATGATAAATATTGCCTTGTTTGTCTTAGTATAAAATCACCATAAAGAAAGAGTTAAGAGGAAGGCTCCGAGCTAGGCTCCGCGATTGTTGCCACCAGATCCTTCACCTGTCCGTCTCTATCTCATTCTCCAATCTCCACTCTGTTATTTCCGTCCTTCCTCTTCCTCTTCCTCTATTCTTTTTTTTTTTGGTCAAACGAAGCTTCCTCTATTTATTCACAATTTCAATTCAATCCTCCGCCCTGGGCCTGCTCCAAAACTTGGGCCTCCTCTTTCGCTTCAAATTTCCAATATCACATTTTCTTTTTTTATAATTTTAAATTATGTTTTCTTTTTTTTTTTGGACAAATAAAATTAAGTTTTCATATTAACTATATGTTATATAAATTTTTTTAAATTAAATAATATATCAATCATGTTTATTTATTAAATCCCTTAATAATAAATACATTAAATTATTAAAATTTTAGTTAAGTTTTTTTTTTCATTTTTCTAAAGTTATATTCTTTTATTTGAAATTCTGACCTTATAAATATTTAGACTAATTCTGGTTTGCACTGCATCAATCAAGATAAGTATTTGGGCCCAAAAAAATTGAGATAAGTATATCAGTTATAATTGTAAAAAAAAAAAACCCAATACTTACAATTAATTAAGCACTTTTGTTGGCCATTAAAACTAATTAAGCGGACTCATGTTTGGTAGAATGTGTGATCGACGTAATCCTAGATATAATTTTTTTATATCTTTTTAACTAAAGACATTCAATTTTTTATAATGTGATAAAATTATTTTTTTATCTTATTTTTTTATCCACTTTATTCTATTCTTAGTAAAATAGTAAAATAATGTTCACAATTTTTTCATTTTCTTATGCAATTCCATTATATTCCCCTTTCTCATTAATTACCATTCCTATCGAAAACTTAAAGCAAAGGTCAAAATATAATATTTGTTTTACAAATACCAACAAACGTTTATTTCGTTCGTGCAAAAAGACAGCTAATAATTCCCTAAGTCTGCTTCCAAATAATTGAGCGACCAAGGCAAAATAAAAATAATAAATATTCGAAGACGTTCCTAAAGGATTACAATGGCTGCTTTATTATTCTCACCCATTTTAGCCAAAACTTAATGAATAAAAAGTCTTAATAGAATTAGATTTTAACAAGTATCTTTTATTTTGTGATACGATCTTCTTCATAAGATTTGTTTGAAAAAAGAAAGTGAGTTGAAAGGACAAAAAAAATCGATTATAAGTATTGATTATATTTGGGAGACCTGGGCAAATTAAAGTAAAGAAATGTTTGAAAACATTTAAAATTCATGTATGGATGAGAAAACAGAAAAGAAAAGAAAAGGTAATATCCATAATTAGTTGTAGGTTATAGATTGATTTGTTGATAAGAAAATGAAGATGAAAAGAAGAGAGAATAGGCAATATATATAACATAGATTGGGGCGAATGTTAAGGGACGGTGGACTTGAGTCCAAGTATGGACATGAGAAAGTGAAGGTTGTGATTGATTTCAAGTGGATCGGTGGAATGGTTAAGATGAGTGGGTGGTTCAACTCCTGTGAAGGTGTATAGATTCTTTAATTCATCTTCGCATGACGCTTGCGGTGTTCCAGTTCCTTCATATCCTACTATCAACTTGATCGCATTAATCTCTTTCCATATCTTCTCCTCTTTCAGCTTAACCTGCAATTTCAAGTTTCAACCATGCATCTTGGACTATATTTTTTTTTTCCCAGCCCGATACTAATCCTCATCTGAGGATTAAATTAAATATATAGGACATTGATCGTCATACCGACCTCATTAATGTCTTTTGCTGAGAAATGTTCAAATTGTGTACTTTTCCTCCTAGCTTCTGCATGCTCAATATCCCTCATGTCGTTGGAAGATTCTGCAGAATTATATTAAATAATTTCAGATGGATGCTATATATATATATATGTAAGTTAATTGAGGGTGTATAGTATACTCACTCGTTTCTTTAATGAAATCAAGCCCCTTTGTTTCTTTCTCTAATTCTCCAATCTCATTGCCAGTATCGTCAACAACTTCCGCTTGTGGCTCATTCCTAGGCATTGGGAGCAACTTACTCATCAACTTGTGGGTGCAAACATGGGTAGCCAATAAGAGGCCATAGGGTACAGAAACAGATATCCCAATTACTGAAACAACCACAAGAGGTGGAAGAAGCAATGGGGCAGAAGAAGCCACCAAACTAGCCACCAAAAACTGCTTTCCCACTCTCTTCAACACCCTCCCACCTGAGTATTCATTTCTTTTCCACTCTTCATCTCCATCTAATTCCATCCTGTTTAATTTATATACACCAACTCTATCTTTAATTTTGCAAAACAAATTATCAAAACCTAAGCTCAGCCTGAGAGGTGCATCAGATATTTACCTGAATTATTTAAATGACCAAATCTACATCTTACTGTGCTTCACTACTCCGCTCCATTCAAGTTGAAACTAGTTGAGCCGGTGGATATAATATATAAAGGAAATACAAGAAACGAAGAATCTCTGCATGTCTATGTAATGACACGTGTTGGAAGCAAAATGCCCACACTTGCACCCTAACTACAAATTCCACATCCCAAACTTGCATGCACCATTCAATTATTTTATAAATTTATCATCAAAAGAGAGAATATAAAAGATTAAATTGTGATAACTAATTATAAAAAAAAAAGAGTATAAATAAAACATTGATAGAACTTCACAACAAACACTTAATTAACTTTAGTTACCAACAATTCAAATATTCTTTAGGCATAATCCAAAATCAAAATTTGGATGTGCGGTGGAAGAGGGCTGGGCCATTGTGGTTTTGAAGTGTGAGTATATTTTGGGTTAAGCCCATGTGAGATGTGGCCCAATCAGTTCAAAAAATGTATTCAGGACCAAAAACAAAAGTAGTTCCTCATGGTGATTGGTCAGAGATCAAGGTGTCTATTGACATTCCGTTTTATTTATTTAGAGCTTCGGCGCTGAATTTATTTCCGTTACAAGATTTGTTGTAATTGATAGAAGCATGAGGATCGTTCGGAAAGACCTCGTACCCGATGGACCTGGCAGCGTTAAGGTATAGTTCCTTACCAGAAAAACTCTTTCTGCTTTCTCTTTTGACTAAACAAGTTTTCCTGCCGTTATACCTTGGGAGAGGTCCACTTGATATGATACTTGTGTTTTTCTAATAATTCATTCCTTTTCTTGGGGATAGACTTGTGCAAGATATAACTTACTTTTCTATTTGTTTCTTATTTTACCTGATTTCGAATTTTATTTGTAGATGGTCCCAGTTGATTCGGATGATTTATGGTTTGCGTATAACCTTATTGCTCCCGGAGACTCTGTCATGGCTGTTACTGTGAGGTACTTCTTTTTTCTTTTTTTTATCTTGATGGAAATTGTTATTCTTATTAGGGAGTGACCAACTTTGAACATCATGGATCCCACTATTTAAGTATTTATTTCGTTGTAACCATATTTCCATCCAGGGGACTCTCCTCTTGCCATCTTTAAGGAAGTTTTGATGATTACAATCTTTCATTGATTGGTTAGCACTGAAAAAGTGAAATATAGTCGGATTGGTAGGATATATTTATATGTAGTCACTTCCATAATCTTTTTGTTCTTGTTGTAATAGGAAGGTTCTTAGAGATATGGCTTCTGGTGGACGAGAAGCAGAACGAGTGAAACTGAAATTGGAAATTAAAGTAGAGGAGGTAGAAGACACATACAATTGACTTGTATACACTTAAGTAACTAGTGTCTGGTACCCTGATGTTTTTTTCTTTGTTTTCAGGTTGCAGATTATGACAAAGAAGGGTCTGTCTTGCGTGTGCGTGGAAAGAACATTTTAGAGAATGAACATGTTAAGGTAATTGCCATCCCAGATTTATGTCCTCCATGTGGATTTCAGGTGCAGGCATCTGTGCTAAGGTTTAACTTTTCATCGTTTTAACTGCAGCTAGGGGCATTCCATACTTTAGAACTTGAGCTGCAACGTCCCTTTGTGCTCAGAAAGGTGTGGTTTGTTTAACTTCTTTCAAATATTTATAGTTGCAGACTTGCAGTTATAGTTTATTTCATGTTAGTTGTGTCTGGCTTGTTTGGGCATATGATCAAGGTGAGGAATTTGCATGTGTCACAACTTCGAACATTGCAGGTGTAGTGGGTATAATCACTTAAGATTTGATTTTTTTCTTTTGTAGGATATTTGGGATTCTTTGGCTTTGGAGGTGCTGCAGCAGGCCTCTGGTACGTGATCCTTTTTTTTTGTTATACTATCTTCTCATTTAACCGACCCTACCATTTGGGAAAAGGCTTTGATTGTTGGAGGTTGTGTGATATATGGACATGAGAATTCCCAGGACCGACTGTTAAGATATTTTTTTAACAGTACAAAGGTCAGCCTGTTTATTCTGGCATTGGACCTAACATATGGCATATGTGTAAAATGCAGAAATACTCTCTTCTGTGGTATTTTATTTTTGCAGCCATTTAAGTGACCAAACAAAGGCAAATAGTAGAAGTTAAATAAAACTTTATTTGTGGTTGCTTTCATTTATATGCAAAAAAATATAATCTCAGTAATTGTTGTCAATTTATAGGCAAAAATCATGCCATACAGCTAATTGCTGTCATCTTGTAATGTGACCGTCGGTGTAAATCTCAGTAATCAACATACTGAATGAGAAAATTCCATCCCTGTTTTGTAGATCCCGGTGCAAGTGCAGATCTAGCTGTGGTCTTGATGCAAGAAGGATTAGCTCATATCCTCCTTGTTGGTAGAAGGTACCAACGACTTCCAATTGAACAGGATTTGCTTAAACAATCCTTGTAATAAATTGTAAATATATCCTATATGAATTTGTGAAAGCCATGAACATATTGCTGGAATGACTGTGTCGCAACTTTCAAATTTTATTTTAAGTTAATATGATACGCTTACACTTTGTCTTGAAATTGATAGTCCTGGCCTTCTGAACCCTTAACAAAATGATAATTTAGGTTGATTTGGAAGAAAGAGTTTTTGAGAATTTCCTGGGTGCTTTTGAGGACTGGCTTTGAAAAAAGATATTTTGGATAATTGAAAAGGCCGATGTACTCTATGAGGGTTGTAGGTGTCTGCTTGATTTCTGTTGAACCATAAGCATTGGGGGCCAAATCCAATTGTTCATGTTGAAATTGTAATATAATTTTTGACATCCAATTGTGCCATTGCAATAAATTATTAATCTTATTATGAATGACTAAACAGTTTGACTGTTACTCGATCACGGATTGAAACTTCAATTCCTCGCAAGCATGGACCTGCTATTGCTGGTTATGAGTCAGTATGTTCTCTCATTCTCTTGCTTCCTAATTTGTTTTTGTCATTGCATCTTTGCAAGACTTGTCAGTGAATAAAATCAATAATTTCAACATTGTGATATGATTTCTGAGGCATCCTTTTGCTTTTGTAGGCTCTGAATAAGTTCTTTCAGAATGTTTTAAATGTAAGTTCAATCTGAGGATTTAAGAGCGATGTCTTTTTCTTTTATACAATTTAAATTGGCCCTTTAAAAGTTCAACAGATTCTATCAATCTGTTTTAGGCCTTCTTGAAGCATGTTGATTTCAATGTGGTCCGTTGTGCTGTAATTGCAAGTCCTGGATTCACAAAGGTTTATAATCATTCCCTAACCCATGTTATTTTTGTTTTAGCTTCCTTTTTAGTGAGTATTTAGAAACTTGCTGCAGCATCAATCTCTTACTAATGACATATACCTGTGTTATATGTCTCTACATTTGTTTCAGGATCAGTTTCATCGTCACTTATTATTGGAGGCAGAAAGAAGACAGTTGCGACCTATTATTGAGAACAAGTCACGTATTGTTCTTGTGCATACAAGCTCAGGATACAAGTATGCTTGCCTTTTAAATTGCACCATCTGTTCTTCCCTAGGATAGGACTTTGTGATGCAACTAGCTTAAAGCAAAACATGAAAAATGATCATCACCATGTGGATGTTGCTTATGGAAAGAGATTCCTTTAACAATTCTTCTTATGTTGTATTTTGATAACTTGCCTGCTATGAAGCACGAATACTTCTAAAAGTCTTCCGTATCGTGTCAGATACGTATCCGACATCGATACTCTTTGGATACGACACCGATACTCTTTGGATATTCTGATACTTCACACATATTCAATTTCAATTTTTCTCTTTTTCTTTCACTTTTAGCTTTGATGACTTTTTTTTAGCTATATAGGTATACATTTTCATCGTTAATTCAACTACTTTGTTTCTAGTTTTTACAATTCTATATTATCTTTGTTTCAACTTTGATATTATATTGTCATTGCATTATATTGGTGTTTTAAATACATGTATTTTTATATAATTTATTAACGTATCTTAGAAATGTCGTATCTTAAATTTTTAAAGAATAGTCGTATCCCCGTATCCGTATCGTATTGTACCCAAATCGTATCTCGTATCTAGGCTTCTTAGCTTGCCTGTTTTGACATTTGATTCGAATGTGTTGTATACCTATTGTTTAAGGGCCATTAAGTGAAAATACTTTTGTCATTGTATCTGCTCTATATGCAAGTCCAAGTCAAATCTTACATGCTTATAGCTAGCTAAAGGGACCTAACTGTAGAAATGTGTAAAGATAGAATATGTTGGCGTCATCCATATAGCCGACCCCACCTAGTGGGAAAAGGCTTTGGTTGTTGTTGTTTAAAAGGTGGGAGGAATATCGTAGCTATGGTATACTTAAAAAGTTTAGGAATTAGGACAACACAATTTTATAGTGAACCATTGCATAAATCAACTTATTATATAGTCAAAGGCGCTCATAGCAGTATGATAACCTGGATCTGCCTGTCAAATTCATATATCTGTAATTGATTCATCTTATCTTTTTGACGTTAGAATTTCTTATTTTTAGGCATAGTTTGAGAGAGGTTTTGGATGCTCCAAATGTCATGAATATGATAAAAGATACAAAGGCAGCACAAGAGGTACCATAGAAACCAAATTAGTACACATTTTTTACTCTCCTATAACCTTGCTTAGTTGTTTACTAATCCTATTTAATTGTTTCCCCTTGAGTCTGGACAAAAGTTTCATTGTTTCTCCTTTTCTTCAGGTTCGAATTTTGAAGGATTTCAACAACATGCTTTCAAATGTCAGGTTCTATTTTTAAGATGCTTTTTATTTGCCTGGTCTATCGTTGTTGTTGGGATGTCAGTTTCCCTATTTTAAATTCCTGTGGTCAATGATTTGAGAATTAGTTCATCATTTAGTATTGGTAGGGTGAGATACACTAGACCAATAAGGTCTTTGCATAACTTTTATATATTGATAAGGGAAATGCTATAGAACAGTCGAGCTCTCAAGAGCTTGACCATTCTTCCACTCACATACACGATTTTCAATAAAAAAGTCACCAAAAATTTTTTTAAAAAAAAGAAAGAAAAAAACTTGAAACAACCAATGGAGGCTCGAGCTCTCCACATACATCTCCTATTGATAATCATATCATGTCTTGATGAAGAACATTTATCTGTTAGTCAGTTCACTCAGTTGTATGATGAATTCCTGTTGACTATCACAAAAATGCTTTATTGGAGCTACTTAAGATGGGCGTATATCTACGCGGGCCTTTTTTTCTTCTTCTTCACTTGGTGTTAATTATTTGTTAATTAAATTATACATGATCTCTTTAATTTTTTGGAATCAGTCAGTTGCATAAATTATGCATAATGTTTTTAAATTTTAATTAATGAAATGTAATTTTAAATCTATGTAGGTCAGTAGTTAATTTTTTTCCTTAGAAGTTAGAACATTCATTCAAATATTCTGTTATTCTACTGGGGAAGTCAGTGAAGAATATATAAGGGCTGTGCCCTCATTGTTTTGATCTATGTATTGATTAGTGTTCTTTGTTTAGTGCAATCAAATGTTAAGAATGGAAATGGATGGAGAATTAAAAATTTCATCTTGCGTAGGATTTACTATGGGAAACAATCGTTGCCCTTTTCTGTTCATATTAAGTGCTATTTGTTGAGTACAACGAACTGAATCTAGTCTAAAGAATGTGATCTTTCTTTAATCCCTCCTTTCAAAAAAAGAAAAATGCTCGAAGGCTGTAGCATTTGAGCATAAAGTAGGTGTCAGTTGTTAAAGACTCAAATTGTAAATTTAGTGAATTCATTAACCACTAATCTCCTTATGTAGTGATTATTTTTTCTAAAAAAAAAATCATCACCTTGGGTTCTTTTCATTTTCCCAAGTAGAAATAAATTGCAGAAAGAGAAAATACAAAGCTTTAAAATTTATGAGAGTGAAAACAATTATTGTAAGTGGATAAAGAGCTACATTTGAAGAGTTTGCACATGTTTCTTGTTAGCTTTTCCATTTATATGAACTCCATAAACTTTTGTAACAAATTATATCACAATAAACATGTGGAAGGGCTCTCAAAGAGACCAAATAAAATTTTTCTGGATTACATTTTCAGACATCTAGGAAATCCTGATTGAAGATTTTTTGGGGTTGGGCAGGATCCATCCCGTGCTTGTTATGGAGTAAAGCATGTTGAGGTTGCCAATGAACGTCTAGCGGTGCAAACCCTTCTTATTACAGATGATCTTTTCAGGTTTGTTGGGTTTTTGTTTCTGTTATTTACCCATTAGACTGATCCAGTATTTTTGTTAAAATCAGCCATTTATCTCTCTCTAAATTAAGCTCTGTTTACTAAGCTACATCCGTTAACTTAGAAAAGGATTTTAGGATACTGGGCTGTGTTCTTGTCTCATACTTCACATTTCCACTTTTCCTTCTGACTGCTGGTTAAGTATGGGAAGGAGTAATGCTTTTCCTAGTTAATGATCTGTCAATGGATTATTTTCGTATTGTGTATAGTATATGAAGTGTCAACCATTGCGATGAATATTTCTTAATTGTTTTCCTACGCTTTGTCTTTTCTTTTTTTTCTTTTTTTGGTCAATACACTTTGTCATTATTCCTTGACTTAGTGCAGTATCTGTCATAGGGCTTTAGAAATTTGTCATTGCAAAATTTTCGGACTTCTTTTTTCTTTGGCTTTAGAATTTTATGCAGCAAATGCACTGAGAGGTGCCCTTAACAAGCACACGTTTTTCCTGATACTGTAAATATTTTGGTTTAGAGCTACCTTGGCATCTTGATAACTGTAAACTTGATCTCCTTTGTGATTTCTTTAAAGTCCTGTTTAATTACTTGGGATGCCATCCAGAATACCCAATTTAATGTCGTGACAGATAATGTTTAATTCTTTTGGTGATAGGAATTCTGATATAACGACAAGGCAAAAGTATGTCAACTTGGTCAACGCAGTTAAGGATTCAGGAGGATCTGTCCATGTATTCTCAATCATGCATGTCTCTGGTGAACGTGAGTTATTTTATTCTTAGATTTCTTTTACGTGTTGTGTTTTGGAGGATTTGACATACATCTCTCAATCAACATGGCAAACCTAACGATGATGAGACATTATGCCTCATTGTTGGGGTGAACAGTAGTAAGAGAGTGATTGTTAAAAATTCCATTTTTAATCTGCTAATTTTGTATTGATGGACAGAGCTAGCACAGATGAGTGGCATTGCAGCGATTCTTCGTTTTCCTCTCCCGGATCTTGAAGACATTGAGATGTGATGGGCTCATCGTTGTTTTTTCTGTATATTCTTAAATACACAGCTGAATCTGACGCCGTGACAGTCGTTCTGCTTAGCTTGCTATGTATGGACCGGACTTGAACCAGCCACTTGAAATTTTTGGTTTTTGTGGATTATATTCAAAGCAAAGTGTTTTATAAATGTGGTGTTATGTGTGTTCAATATAAAGAGTTAGATTTTTAATTCCGTAATTCTAATCTCGGAAATGTGATTCCCGGGATTATTAGAATAATTGCTTGGTTTAATTTTCATAATTTCGGGATTATTTTACAATATTCCTAGGAATGTTATATTAGGTGTTTGATTCAATTTTCATAATTTCAAAAATGTTTGATAAATTTTCAATTATGTCCTTAACTTATCTTCTAAATAGTAACTTATCATTCAATAAAGAATTTATAAAATTATTTTAACTTATATCAATTAACATTAAAAATTATATTTTTATATAACACTTATATTTTTTAATTTAAAAAGTTTTAAAATTATTATATTATATTATATTATATATAATAAACTTAATCGGTGTAGCCATTTAATTTGATCTTAGTTCATGACCAAACATTAGTATCTACAATAGTCATACATTTTGCACTATATCATTTTATTTAGCCGATGAAATCTTATTAAGATGACTGGAAGCTTGAGCCTTTGTTAAGCCAAAATGATGAAGTTCCATGTAGGATTGAGATGCTTGAAAATATTACAAAAAGCTAAAAGTATTGCCATCAAATGTCAAGTCGGGAGATTTAAATTCATTATCAGCTTTCCAATTCTTATCAACTGCCAAATCTAATAAACAGCCAAATCTAATAAACACTCCACAAGCTTCTCATCTTCTGTAGCTTTTCGTTGATGCCTAGTAGTTTTGGGTTTAGCTTGTGAAGGTTCTTCCATTTGCCTTTAATTCAATAAATAAATAGTTTGCAAAAATAATTCAACAATAAATAATGAGTAAAATACTGTTTTGGTCCTCCACAGATGCCTCTTTTGTCAATTTGGTCCTCCACCGATTGGTGTTATTAATTTGGTCTCCCATAGATCAAACTGTTAGCAATGTGGTCCTTCCGTTAATTAACTTGATGACATATCAGGTTAAGTTGTGACTCAGCAATTTTTTTATCTGACTAGGCATTAATTAATTTAGAGTAATTTATTTTTTATTTAAAAAACCTTTTAAATTAAATAAAAGTAAAAAAAAAACCTTTGACATACCTCATTTTAAATGAAAAAATTATTTCAAAGAGTCTTGCCTTAGATAGAAAATTATTTCAAAGGTTTTTTTAAATTAAAAATAAATTAATTTATGCCTAGTCAAAAGAGTTAAAAATTTTTTTATGCCTAGTCAGATAAAAAAATTGGTGAGTCACAATTTAACTTGACATGTCATCAAGTTAATTAACAGAATGATCACATTGCTAACAGTTTGATCTGTGGGGACCAAATTGATAACACTGATATGTGGAGGACCAAATTGACAAAGGAGACATCTGTGGAAGACCAAAACAGTGTTTTACTCAATAAATAATAGTAAATATAATCAAGTGTTCAATAATAATCTAACAATAAAAATAGAGAGAGGCAGTTGAAGTGAAGAAGAGAGGAATAGGTTTAATAATAGTTAATAAATAAGATAGGGATAATTTAGTAAAAGTAGATATTGAAAAATAATTCTATCCCATGGAATTATCATAATCTCACCCTCTTAGGTGAGATTAAAAATATAAAGAAATATGGAATAAGAATAATCTCGAAAATGTAAGATTTTCGGGATTAATTTTTTAAATCTTGTACCAAACACGGGATTACAATATACCAAAAAAATAATCCCAAAATTATTTTTTGAAACCTTGTACCAAACGCAACTAATTCCTGAATGTTTGTGACTTCAAAACTGGGCCCCTTATAATTTCCATTAAAAAGACTATGAAGTTTTGGGACAATGGAATTTTTATTTATTTTTTAATTATTAAAAGAGTGATATCTTAGTCTTCATATACCATATTATCTTTGATACTTGTAACTGTTATTTCTGGTTCAGATAATTCATAATGTGAAATAAGAACCGCAAGGGGTCGTAACCTTGGGGGACTTGTCCTTAGGTGATGACTTAGATGCCTATGCACCCTTATAGAGGGATCAAAGTCCATGTAGTTCAAGGGAGAACGTCTATAGGAGCCGTTAGGCATGAGTGTTACCTGTAGTGGCTGTGTGCGGCTGGGACGTGTATGATGCTCCGGGCGGGCGAGCCACCTGTTGGAGATACCTCGTATGTAGAGGATGAGAGAGCAGGAGTCTCTAGGTGATGCTTAGAGCAAGGGAACGGGTGTATCCTGTGAGGAATAAGTGTGCTCTGATGTCTGTTGGGTAGACTTTAAGTAATGAGGATCTCGTTATATGTTAGGAAAAAACTTAGGTCCACTTCCTTATGTCCATTTCATCCAATTCTCCAATATAATTATGACACGTGGCAAAAAGTGTTTAAATGACCAATCACAGTAGAGAGAGAATATAGAAGATTACCTTTTATATGACCAATCATAAAAGAAAGAGAATGTAAATACAATATATGATTGGTGGAATTGGATGAAATGGACTTAAGTTTTTTCCTATATGTTACTGTGTTGCGTCTATTGCTCTGCTTTTCAAGTCCCCTAGGTAAGGGGTATTTATACTTGAGGTGGAGAGAAACGTGGTCGACCCACGTCCCTTATCATGGGGCTCGACCCTCGAACCTGGGGTTCCCCACGTCTCTATTATGAGAGAACTCGCGGGTGAACATGGAGGGAGGCCACGTTCAGGGCCATCTAGCGGTGCCACGTGTCACTAGTCCGTAGTCCGGTTAACTTTCTAGAAGACCAATGCTATGTGTCCATAGGAGGGAATATTATGGAGTTACAATACTCATGTTTAGTATGGTGTTTGACATCATAATGATATAAAATGGTGTTATCGAAGATACTATGTTATTTGTTTTTGTATTTTCCAAATTTACCCTTATAATTTTAAGCAAATGAACTATTATATTTATTCAATAATTATTTTCAAAATT
This sequence comes from Senna tora, assembly GCA_014851425.1. Lineage (NCBI taxonomy): Eukaryota > Viridiplantae > Streptophyta > Magnoliopsida > Fabales > Fabaceae > Senna > Senna tora. The sequence goes on from CM026267.1 coordinate 227,919, forward strand.
CTATAATGTAACTCTAAATTAAAAAAGATTAATCAACATAGACAACAAAATATTTTAAATAATAAAATTGTTTAATATAACCAAAAAAAACATTTATCTAAATAACCAACAAAATGTGGTAAGTTCAAAAAAAATTATGGTATTTTTAATAAATTATGTAAAATAAACCAAATATAATTAATAGGGATAATATTGAGTTCAAAAAAGAAATTCACACTCAAGGGTGTCATCTCACATGACACAATATTTTTAGAGTTATGAGATGACACCCTTTTTGGTGTCATGCGATGACACAATGTTATCTCATATAACATTGTGTTTTCACATGACACTATAACAAACGAAGTCATTCAACAGTATCATCTAAGATAACATATTATTTTGGATGACACACCTTAAGATGACACCATACCAAACGCTCCTGGAATGTTTGTGACTTCAAAATTGGGGCCGTTATAATTTCCATTAAAAAACTATGAAGTTTTGAGAGCATGGAACATTATTTTTTTAAAAAAAAATTAGTAAATTATAAAAAAATTTAGAGTTTGGTTAGGAGCATACTATTGAAACCCGGACGGTCGAACCGGTGGACCGCTGACCCAGAGTCAAAATCGGTCTGGGTCACTTGAAAGGACCGGAATTACATTGACCCGGTAGTGACTCGAGCGGGTCATTGAGACCCAGTGACCCGTACAACCCGGGACCCGGTGCATTTTTTTTTTAAAAAAAAACATTTTTCGTGCCTCAAATACAGTCATTTAAGTTTAGGGTCAGTTCATGTATTATATGGTAAACACAAAGGGATTTATGGGAGCCTTATTGACAGGGATTTAGACAGAGAAAGTAGTGTTATTAGGAATGCCGATGCTCATAAACTGATCAATGTGCTGCTTGAGCAAATTGCATAATTTGTTAGAGACCCAAGTATATTGAAATACTGAGATATTCGTATCAATTGCATTATTGCAATGTGAATGCAATACCTATTTTATGATCCTTTTAATTAATAATAAATTTTCCAACTTAGCATTCTTAGTTCAAAAGATACAACAATATGCATTTAGCGTAATCCTAATATTATTTATTTATTGCATAACTAAATTTGGATGAGCAAGTTGATGATGAGGAGGAGGAAGAAGAGGATAATGACATTGAAGCCGATAGACCACTAGTTGAAGACCATATATCATTAGCTAATACTTTTGATATCCCTTTTAACTAACTAGAAACAAAAAATTATTTATAAATTATGATAATTGTCTGGTTTAATTTCTATGTATTAGTGTGAAGTGTGGCTATTTAGTTTTGTTACAATCTCAAGTATGAATGTATTTGGTTGCTTGAATGGATTCGACTAATCATAAAATACGATGTTTGTTTGTTTTTTTTTAAATTTTAAGTATGAACTTATGCATTAATATATTTCAATATATATATATATATATACATTTTACCGAGTCAACCGGTTGGACTAGTGATCCAGTGACCCGAGCCTTTCACCGGGTCAATGACCGGTCCGGGTCCAATGACTATGATTGGGACGATAGTTTGAGAGTTGTATGGAGTGAAGTGGGGTGGTTTGGAGCTATTTATTGAGCAAGTGGTGCGGGGTTTTGTAAATCATTTTAAATTACTCAACATCTCAAATTTAAAACCTCTCTAAATTGAAGGGTTTGAGATAATTTCTGTACAATTTATTATTTAATTTAATTTTTAACCTTTTTTTAAACTTTCATGTATTCATTATAAGGGTAAACTTAAAATCTTCACCTCTACCATTCTCTTTAATTTTTTTAAACTCCAAATTAGTAGAATGGTTTGTCTAATCTCCTTCATCCTATTCTTACCTCACTTCACACAATCTCATTACTAAGCATATCACCCCATTCATTTATGTCCTCTCTCACTTTTACTTTGATAAAAATTTCAAATAGAGAGAAAAAAACGAGAGAGATGAAAATTAAAGAAAATCTTTTTAGGTTGAATTTTCTATAGTTATATTCATGGGTTTTTTTTTGCCAATAGTTATATTCATGGTTTAATATATACTTGGTATGTTAAAATCCTAGCAGCCGCTTTCTCTCTTCTCTCTACGTTCGTTCTTCAACCAGTTTCTTTCTGCAGATCTAACCGGAGGGGTTGCCAAAAATTTGGCAACCCCTCCCTATTTTTCTTCTTCTTTTGTTACCGTTATTACGTTTCATAAATAAGGTAGATATTTATTCCCCCAATTTTGGTGGTGATTTTCTTCCAGATTTTCTTATGAGTTTTTTAGTCCTCTCTTGAGAGAGTGTAGTTTCCCATTGTTAGATCGATTCAGATCTAGTAAGTGGAGCTTGTTTTATTTTTGTGTGTATTTATTTTATTTTGTGATTTTTTTTTACAATCAGGTGATTTTGGATTCAAGATTTGTTATAATCATATCTAAATCTACGAATCATCTATGTTAAAAAAATTTCACTCGTTCATCATGATGTTGGAAGAGCCTACGACAATTTCAACTTTGAAGATTACTTCAGATCTAATATGCAGAAGGTATAAGAATAACAACTCTGTTGGCAACACCAAGGACGGTGAGATTTTTCATCCTGAAGAAATAGGATCAGCCGAGCTTACACTTTCTTTACTTAGTTCAATAATTGTTAGGGTTTATTCTTTAGTATTATTAGATTGGAGTTTTCTAAATTATTGTAAGTGTCATTTGACTTTTTTTACAATATAATGAAGCTTTAATGTTTTTTATCAATATATATATATATATATATATATATATATATATATATATATATATGTGTGTGTGTGTGTGTGTGTGAGGGAATGAAAATAAAAATGTACGTGGAGCCCAAGTAGGTGGGATTTATTGGGCCTCACCTACTTTTTACTTTATTTGTTTTCATCATGAAAAAAAAGGAAAAAAGAAAGAATGTCAAATGTTCATTTTGGTCCTTTATGTTTCACTCAAGTTTCAAATTAGTCCTTTATGTTTCAAAAGTTTTAAATTAGTCCTTTATGTTTCCCAGAAGTTCTAAATTGGTCATTTCATCCAAATCCCTCAATTTCTTAAGTTAACTGCTGACGTGGCGTGTCGAGGTGGACACATAATCTCTCATACTTGTATCAGATAGCTGACGTGGCCTTAGACACGCCAAAAACACCCAAACGGCATCGTTTAAGCCAAAAATAAAATCATGTTGAGAGGACCAATATGAAATTCTAATGAAACATAAAGGACTAAAATAAAACTTCAATGAAACATAAAGGACCAATATAGAACTTCAATGAAACATAAAGGACCAATATAGAATTTCAATGAAACATAAAGGACCAATATAGAACTTTAATGAAACCTGAAGGACAAATATAAAACTTTTGAGAAACATAAATGACTAATATAGAATTTTTGAAAGATAAAGGACCAATTTAAAACTTGAGTGAAACATAGAGGACCAAAATGGGCATTTGACCAAGAAAGAAAAAAAATACAAAATATCTATTATATCTTTTAATTTGATACAATCATAATTTTCTTTTCTTTTTATTATTTTAATATAAGGGGTAAAATGGTAATTTTAATACATTCTCGTTCCATTTCCAATCTCAAATTTTTACTACCAAACATAACAATCGCATTTCCATTCTCTTTCTCTTTCCTTTTCTATTTCTGCATAAAGAACGTACCCTTAAATCTATGCTAAACCCCGCTTGTACGAACTGGTTCTTAATTCAGTTGGTGCCTGCCCGGCTGACCAAAAAAAAATTGATGAATGAGGTTATAGCTAAAGCCCTAAACCTAAAATAAAATGTAAAGACATTACAAATTTGATGAATGAGGTCATAGCTAAAGCCTTAAACCTAAAATAAAATGTAAAGACATTTGGGACGGATAGAAAAAAAAATGTGAAGTAATTTTTTTTAAAAATGTTTGGTATATATAAAATAAAAAGGAAAGTTTTTAAAGTAAAATATGTCAAAAAATTAAAATATTCTTAACATTATATTTTATGACAAAACTTATATGCTGTTGCTTACATGTTTTTGGTAAGGTTAACCAATTAAAAAAAGACATGTGTCATTTTTTTAATTGGTTAACCTTACCAAAAACATGTAAGGAACAACACATAAGTTTTTTCCTATATTTTATAAATAAAAACTTTTATATACATTAAAAAAAAGTGGTGGTGGCGGTGGCGTAAAAATAATAAGGATAAAATTGTCTAAAAACTTCAATTACATATATGTAATCAATTTACATAAAAAAAATTGTTGTAAAAAGATTTCATTCATTTGCTATAAATTGAATTACAAAGTTTGAAAAGCATACCAAACAATTTCATTTCTGTATGTGTATTTTGAAATTTTACTTTGTGGGCAGAGTATAGATCCAAGTACAAAATTGATGATGGGTCAGAGAACAGGTAATGAGATATTCTACTCATATCCTATTAGTAATAATAATTATTTATATATATATATATATATATATAAAGTGTAATATTTATAGGGTTTATAACAAGTGCTATATGGTACTTGTTAAGGTTTATTTTGATTAGTGGAAAGAAAATTAATTATTTTGAAGTTTATAAAAAGTCAATCAACACATGTTTTAAGAGCTTCTTATTAGTTGATGAGAAACCTTAAAGAATACCCTAAGGGCACTTTTTGTGTTAAGGAAATGTCTATTCGTAAGAAAAAATATTAAATATTTAATACATATTAAAAATAGTTTTTTTATGGAATATTAAAAATAATTTAATAATATATTTATATTTATTATTTATTTGTTGTAGTTATAGAACAAATAATAATAAAAATAGATTTTATATCAATAAAATAATGATTTATTTTAAAATTTCTTTAGATCTAGGCTTGAGTACGTCTAGGATGGCAATCTTACCCGGATCCAACGGGTACTCGATTAAATTACCCGTTGGGTCCGAGTCTGGGTATTGAAAAAATGGGCCTGGGTTCGAGTCCGGAGATTTTAACGGGTAAATTTTTGGGTCCGAGTCTGGGTAAGGGGGTATTCACCCCGACCCCGGACCCGGTGATATAATATATATATATAAATATTTTATTTATAAATACTTTTTATATAAATATTTTATATATAAATACTTTTTATATAAATATTTTATATATAAATACTTTTTATATATTATTTATATATATAAATATTAAAAAAAATTTACACACCATCTCACACTTACCCAGTAGTCCAGTACCCACACGCGTGCCTCACTCTCATCACGATTCACACACATTTCCATTTTACTAAGCTCAAACCCAGACTTTTTATTTCAATTTTATTGTGTGTTTGAAGTTTTTTTAAAAAAAATTGGAAATAATTAAATTTATGATTACATATGGGATGGAGCTAGATATGATTTCTCAAGCCGACAATATCATAACACACTGCTGGAATGGATGGCGGTAGTCTGGAATTACTAGAGTCAAGAACAGAGATGCCTCTTCATTATGGCAATGTACTTTATTTGGGAAGCAAGAAACAAGAAGAAGTTTGCCAATGAACCCCCCCAATCTCGATAGAATTTGGGCAAAGGTGGAAAGAAGCTGGGATGAGCAAAGAGTTGCAATTTTGGGTGCGAACAGAAGCATGTGTGTTTGAAGTTTTTTTTTTTAAAATTTGGAAATAATTAAATTTATGATTTGTAGAAAGAAGTAATAAATTTTTGGGGTCCGGGGATGGGTCACATTTTATACCCGGTCGGGGACGGGAAAAAAATTGAGTATGGGGGCCGGGATCGAGGATTACAGTATCCTCCCCGTACCCTACCCATTGCCATTCCTAAGTACGTCTCTGAATTCGATTATTTTATATCAATAAAATAGGGATGAATTCGATTATTTGTAAGGTCGAATGATAAAGATTAATTTTAATATATGTTCAAATCTTAATTAAGAGACGAAACATATACCCTATACATACTGCAGCCATGATAATTCCTAATCAAAATTATGATAATGGGAATCTTATTCTTTACATACAGAGATACTTCATTTGTCCGCCCGCTTCATCCCTATTTTGTCTTAATTTTTCACGTTTGTTTTTAGTTTTCTAAATATATATTAAATTTGTTTGAAACAATAAATATATATTTAATTTTAACAAGATATTCATGCACTTTTATATCATTTAAAGATAAAAAGTAAACAAATTAAATATGTAAATCTAATTTAAACATTTATAGAGCACTTTGTGGTCTCATGTACGCGAAATTAAATAAGACAATAGTTGAAGTAATTATTAAGTGTATGAGCTTCACCATAGTAACATTTGGTCAAAGTTTCCAAAATAAGGAAATCATCCATTCTACTTCCAGTCCCGTAACTTGCTTGTTTAGAAAATTTGTTTTAGGTGGAAAAGAAAAGTTTGTTCTTGGCCGCGTCAAAACGAATTTTAACCATCAGAAAAAGAAAAAAAGATAAAGTCAAAAATATTAAAAGCTAAAATGATTCCAAAAGCTTCTAAAGTCCATAGAAATAAAAAAGGTAGCGCTTTTGCTGGGTAGCCATTCAAATTCACTTTATAAAGCTGCTAGTGGTGTTGTGTGAAATAGACAAGTGCAAGAGTTAGAAAGAAAAGATATTTGATTATTTCCATTTTCTTGTCATAGAGAGATTGAAAAGAAGTAGTTGGTTTGATGGCGGGAGGAGGTGTTGTTGCGGGAGGGCCCACAAGGCATTATGAGGGAAGGGTGACCGCCTTTGTGTTGGTAACTTGTATAGTTGCTGCCATGGGGGGTCTAATTTTTGGTTATGACCTTGGAATCTCGGGTATATATATATATATATATTGTTATTAATTAATATATATCATGAAATTCAATAATAATAATAATAATAATAATGATGAAGTTAATTAAAATTGGTATTTTGCATGCAGGAGGAGTGACTTCAATGGATGAGTTCTTGAAGAAGTTTTTCCCTTCAGTTTACGAAAAGGAACATAATCTAACTGGGGCAGATGAAAATATGTATTGCAAATACGACAATCAATTGCTAACCTTATTCACTTCATCGCTCTACCTGGCAGCACTCATAGCATCCTTCTTTGCTTCTATGGTAACACGTTCGTTTGGAAGAAAAACGTCCATGTTCATAGGAGGCATTGTTTTCCTCATTGGTTCTGTCATCAATGGTGTTGCCATGAATCTTGCCATGCTTATTTTGGGACGGATCTTGCTCGGAGTAGGCGTTGGCTTTGCAAACCAGGTAGGTACCCTATATTATTACATTATATAATTAATTGATTCTATATATATATATATATATAATATATATATATATGCAGTCCGTTCCAGTTTACCTATCAGAAATGGCTCCAGCAAAGATCAGAGGAGCTCTAAACATGGGCTTCCAAATAGCTGTGACCGTGGGAATCCTGTTGGCAAATCTGGTAAATTACGGCACTTCCAAAATGAAAGGCGGAATTGGGTGGAGGTTATCCCTAGGGCTTGCCGGAGTGCCAGCAATTTTGATGACGATAGGGTCAATTTTCTTGCCGGACACTCCCAATTCCATCCTGGAGAGAGGGAATGTGGAAGAGGCGAAGAGGATGCTAATCAAGATTCGAGGTGTGGCAAACGTGGAGGACGAATTGCAAGATCTTATCGAAGCTTGTGAGGAATCTAAGAAAGTGGACAACCCTTGGAAGAACATCATGGAGGCCCGTCACAGGCCTCAACTCATCTTCTGCATCTTCATCCCCTTTTTCCAACAACTCACCGGCATCAACGTCATCATGTTCTACGCCCCCGTCCTCTTTAAGACTCTGGGCTTCGGCAATGATGCCTCCCTCATGTCTTCCGTCATCACCGGTATCGTCAACGTCATTGCTACTTTTGTCTCTGTCTTCACTGTGGACAAGGTGGGACGAAGGGTGCTATTCCTGGAGGGTGGTATCCAGATGTTCCTTTGCCAGTGTGGTGCTGCCATCATGTTGGCCGTTAACTATGGCACTGCCGGAAGCGGATCCATGTCTAAGGTGGAGGCCGACATTTTCCTCTTCCTCATCTGCGCTTTTGTGGCTGCCTTCGCCTGGTCTTGGGGTCCTTTAGGTTGGCTCATTCCTGCTGAGGTTTGCTCCCTCGACATTCGATCCTCCGGTCAAGCCATCAACGTCTCTGTCAATATGGTATTCACCTTCATCATTGGTCAGGCATTCCTTTCCATGCTCTGCCACCTCAAGTTTGGCCTCTTCTTCTTCTTTGCTGCCTTCGTTTTCGTCATGACCATTTTTATTTACTTGCTCCTCCCCGAGACTAGGGGAGTCCCCATTGAAGAGATGACCCAGGTCTTTAAGGAACACTGGTTCTGGAGCAAGTACATTCCCGAGGACGCCCTTCCCCACAACCCTCCTACCAAGGCGGTTGCAGTTTAATTCATTTTAATTTGTTTACTTTATATCATACTTTTTTAATTTACTCAATAAGTTCGTTCGGGCATTCCAATTTTCTCCTGACTCCTGTCATCGGATTGCCTTCCTTTTGTTTAATTTGTGTAAATTAGTTTCCATTCCTAACAATGCTTATAATTGCATCAGGAAGGAAGGAAACTTCATTCACTTGTTTTTCATTCTCATGAGTATATGTTAGTTAACATTTAATTAATACCAATCTCTCTTCTCTTTTCTTTGCTTTCACTCCCACCACAATATTATATTGAAATAAATTACAATACCAAAGGTCTTACAACAAAGACAATAAGAAACACAAACAATAAGAAAAGTTGTTATCATTGATTGGGAGATTTTTCTATTATCTAAAGTAATAATTTTTCTTTATTTTTTAAATAGGCAAAGTACCTTTCCTGCCCCTAATGTTTGGAGATCCTGTCAATTTTGTCCCTAACGTTTTTCGCTGTCAATTGTATCCTTAAAGTTTTGTGTTTCTACCAATATCACCATTTTCTCTAACACCGCCAAATATTGAACGGTTTTTACTGAGGTGGCAGCTTATGTGGTCACATCAGCTTTCCTTCTTTCTTCTTCTTCTTCACAAATCTATCAAAATCCTCATTTTCCTTTCTCTTTCTAAAAAATAATGAGGCCATTGTCACCAAAAAATCTATCTTCTTCCACCCATCAATTACCCACTCCTTCTAGTTCTACCATCAACACCATTACTCCATCTTCAATATTCATAAAAAATTTCAACTCTCTCTACGATCCAACCTTAACCTCAGACGATATTAATGACAATGACAAAGACAACTCCTCATGTTGTGCGTAGGACTCCAACGCCACCAATATTCCAATTGAAGCAGAGGTGGCCACCGCCTTCGCCTCCCGCCACATCTTCTTCTCTTCCCCTGGCCGCTCCAACTCCATCATGGAATCCGCCGCCACCAATCACCACCGCCATAACCACCACCATTAGCAGCTCTTTGACAATAGTGTGGCAGTGCCGACATACTCGCCGGACTCATAGTTCGACTTCCAACGGTTGATGTAGGAGATGGTGGAGGCACCCCACAAGTACATTGTGGGTGCTTTCACTACAAGAAAAAACAGGATTAGCTAGGGAAAAATCCGTAGCTAATCCGTAGCTAATCCCTAGCTAATCGGATTAGCTAGGGATTAGCTACGGATTAGCTACGGATTTTTCCCTAGCTAATATTTGGACGCTAATTGCTAGGGATTTTTTTCGTAGCTAATCCCTAACTAATCCGTAGCTAATCCTTAGCTAATCCCTAGCTAATCCCTAGCTAAATTCCCTAGCTAATCCTTAGCTAATCCTTAGCTAAATTCCCTAGCTAATCCGTAGCTAATCCCTAGCTAAAATTCCCTAGCTAATCCGTAGCTAATCCCTAGCTAAATTCCCTAGCTAAGCCGTAGCTAATCCCTAGCTAAATTCCCTAGCTAATCCGTAGCTAATCCCTAGCTAACTCACCACCTCCAAAAATTGTCGCCGGCGACCTCCTCCACCGGCCTCCGGTGGCCCCTCCGGCGACCCCCTCCGATGACGGCCGGCGACCACCTCCGACGACGGCCGCCGGTGACCTCCTCCACCGCCGGCCGGCGGCCCCCTCCGACGACGGCCTCCGGCGACCTCCTCCGACGACGGCCTCCGGCGACCTCCTCCGGCAACCACTTTATATTTTTGAAAAATGGTCCTAGGAGGCCTCGAAGACGGAACATCATGAATGGTAACATTTAGACCAACCACTAGGCCATTTATCACTTTTTGATTTATTAATGTAAAACATTTTATATATACACATATAATAAATTAGCTAGGGATTTTTTCCCTAGCTAATTCGTAGCTATTAGCTACGGATTAGCTAGGGATTTTTTTCCCTAGCTAATTAGCTAGGGATTAGCTTGGAAAAATCCGTAGCTAATCCCTAGGTAATTTCCTTAGCTAATTAGCTAGGGATTAGCTAGGGTTTTTTTCCCTAGCTAATTAGCTAGGGAAATTCGTAGCAAATCCCTAGCTAATTAGCTAGGGATTAGCTAGGGATTTTTTCCCTAGCTAATTAGCTACGGTTTTTTTCCCTAGCTAAATTCCTTAGCTAATTAGCTAGGGATTAGCTACGGTTTTTTTCCCTAGCTAAATTCCCTAGCTAATCCGTAGCAAATCCGTAGCTAAATTTTCCCGCCTTTTGGTACCAAACTTTTTTACCAAAATTGGTTGGGAATTAATCCCTATCTAATCCGTAGCTAATTAGCTAGGGATTAGCTGGGAATTTTTTTCCCTAGCTAATCCGTAGCTAATTAGTGAGAGATTAGCTAGGGAAATTTTCCTTAACTAATTTCCGTAGCTAAATCTGTTTTTTATTGTAGTGTTTTGCTGATCTTCTCGTTACCCTTATACATTCGCCGCCCAATGCCCCTGATTAATATTCCATGTAATTCCACTATCATCACATACATATAATTAGAATTGGTGGGAGAGGTTGCATATGTTTTAATTGAACTTGTCCTCTCTCGCTTTAGCACTAGCATTCTCCCTAACTCTCAAGACTTCTCTTTCTCCTTTTTGGATTTCTATTCAATAATATATCCTAGCTGCTTCATATTCTATCAATATGAATTTTTTTCAAATTAGGTATATTGGTGATTCATTCTCATTCTCCACTTCTGCTTTTTATTTCCTACTTTATTTTGGTATACACGGTGAGCGGGAGAGAGAGAGAATGCGTGGCTTTCTGTGTTGTGTTGGGCTCTTTTCCTTTCTGCCATTTTTATGGTGCGATATTCTCAGTGGAGCTTTCTAGAGTAGAAATGGAGAGTAGGCTTCTGCTCATATACATACTCCTACTTCTCTCTTGCTTATCCATTGCTCATTCCAATTCCTTTTTTGTTCTTTCTTGCTTGATAAGGAAAATGTAGGTGAAGAGGAAGGGTGGCCACCGCCAGGTGAGAAAGAGAAAGGAAAAGGAGGATTTTGATAGATTTGTGAAGAAGAAGAAGAAGAAGAAGAAGAAGAAATATGGAGACAGGGGATGAAGGAAAGCTGATGTGGCAAAAAAAAATATTTCCAGTCATATTTTTTTGCCACATAAGCTGCCATGTTAACAAAAATCGTCCAAAATTTGACGGTGTTAATGAAAATGGTTACATTGGCAAGAACACAAAACGTTAATGGTACAATTGGTAACGAAAAACATTAGGGACGAAATTGACTGGACCCCAAATATTGAGGACAGAAAAGGTACTTTTGTCTTTTAAATATAATTATTTAATTCCCAACCCTTAAGACTTATTTTGACTATCTTTTATGATTTTCTTACATATTCTTAAAATCTAGGGCATGTTCATGAGGTAGAAATAGAAATGAAAATAGAAACGGAATGCATTTGATGTGTTTAGTAGTAAAAGTTTGCTAATGGAATGAGAATATATTAAAATGACTATTTTACACCTTGCACTTGCTCCAACAAAAGCCCAAGGACTGCAGAGAATATAAGTCATATTTGCCATGGGTAAGATATAAGAAAGCTTTTCTAAAAACCAAAATACTGGAATGAAAAAAAAAAACTTATTACAAGATTATAGGGACATTTTTGAAATATCAAAATTAGTCAAGGTCTCAAGTCAATTATACCTGTTGCCTGCAATTCTCCACTTCTCAATGTCCAACTCCAAGGCATCCATGCCAACGTATAAGAAAATAAAAATCTCAGACACAAATGAGAAAGTTGCAAAAACATGCCTACAGGTATAGAAAAAAAAAATGCATTCACAATTTTATTGGCATTTAAAGATGCATGGTAGCTCCAAGTAACTATACCTGCTTGTGACTCTGGAGCTTTCAGTAACATTGTGCAAGGTGTAGTGCGACATTAAAATCCCACAAAAAAACACAGTAAGGATCCCACTTAAATTGAGAAGCTGGAAGATGAAGTTGCGCAACAAGTTAGAATATGAAGCTTCATAGTCGGTTAATCTTACAAATATTCAAGAGACTAATAGCTTTAGGATACTTACTTCTGCCAACATATAAGACAAATATGCCATCAGTATCATAAGAGCAATTTCTCGGACGGTGGAATGCCTGATATTAGCCATGAGTTACGAAGTTCAGTTTCCAGCAACATGAAAGATATTATACAGATGCAATATACCAAATTTGTTACCGCCGGGATTTGGAAGAGGGAAAACGCGCGTAGTGATGGGCAAATTTGAGTGACTTGACGGCGTGCTTCATACTTAACGATAGGTTTAGGAATTTTTTTGAAAAAAAAAACAAGGCACAAAACGATGTAGTTTTTGGAGGAATTGTAGGAAATTGCAATTGCACCTATAAGAATTGCACAGGATCCGTTTCCAGGCTGATTAAGCACAGTAGCGCCGGCTTTCCCATGGCAACCTCAGTGCTCTCGTCCCACTTCCGGCGTTCTCGTCCATCGAGCTTGCTGCCCTTTTTAGCTCAACTTATCAATCCTAGTCGCCTTCCATTGCCGCCACATGCGACGCTACCATCACCTCCCTTTGATACCTGTACATCTCACTTCCGAACGCGCTTCAATTCTCAGGTCCTCCTTGGCAACTTCCACTTGCGCGCCTTTTCAACCTTTCTTCCTGACGATGACTCCGAAACTGGACAACTCGGTGATAACCTGGGTAGTGAGTTACAGGTTGAGTCGGAGCTTTTAAATGGAATTGATCAACTCACTGCTGTTGGCTCTAGTGGGGACGACTCCATTTTTCCTGTTCGTGCTGTGATTTCAATGCTCGACGGATTCCACGATCTTACTGGATTGCCATGGTGAGCCTTGTTGACCTCTTGTACTTTGCCCTTAAAATCTCCGGGATCTTTTCGTTTTCCTATTTATATCTTCAGTGTTACAATGCCTTCTGCAAGCCTCGAAATTCCGGCTACTGACTATATATATCAGTCTTCAATATTCTTAATTCAACTGCTTCTTGATCCACTAATTGACTCCCAGGTGGATGATCATAGCTTCCTCTACTTTCGCTCTCAAAATCGTACTACTTCCGCTGCTAATTTTACAACTTCACAAGTTACAAAGGATTCGCGGGTTTCGCCGTACATGTAAGTAGTCAATGTTCCACTAGAATAAATTAATATCATAGCCATTTTCTCATGTATGTTTCGACTTTTAATTATTCTATTTTCTAGAAAAAAAAATTCCAAATAATTCTTCAAGGTTACATCATTTTAAGTTGATTGTCACCATCTTTTCAAACTTGTATGTTTATGTGCCAATTTGTGAGCATATTGCTCCCCTTTATTGGTCCTTAGCTTAGTTATCTTAACTGGCGTGCGGCAGCATCTTGTACTCATTGGTACCCTCATTTTCTCTAATTTTTCATTCATAGATAACCTGCTAAAATTATTAATTTTTGTTTGACCCCTTCATTTATTAAAAGTGCCTCCTCCATTCCCACCACCTCAGTCAGGAAGGAGTTATAAAGATCAGTTTTCACTATTCCAGAAGGAGAGAAAAGCAGTTGGATGCCCCTCACTTTTGTGGTATCTACCATACCTGACTGTCCAGGTGATATTTCTATTTTCAATGGGAACAATTTTTTTTAAATATAAAAAAATTACTTTTAACTATACCTATACCATCACAGCCAAATTAAAGCACCAACCAAGGTGTTAAATGTGATTATGACAAAAAAAGTCCAAGGTCATATGCTTATAAAATAAGGAAAAAAACTTTTAGTATCAAACTGCAGCATTTGCAGCTTCAGAATGAGAACATACATGAAAATTAGAAGACAACAACAGATCTTCCTGGATATTGTTGACCAAATTATAAAGATCTAACATTTGATTGAACTTTAGTCATCTTGAACTCTTAAAAGATCACATTTCTATTTCACATTTGTAAAAGCAAATGATGGCATGAATCATGATACTACAACAACAACAACAATCAAAGCCTTTTCCCACTAGGTGGGGTCGGTTATATGGATCAAGCGACGCCAATATGTTCTGTCCTTACACATTTCTATGGTTAAGTTGTTTATAGCTAAGTCCCTCCTAATAGTTTCTCCTATTATTTTCTTTGGTTTTCCCCTACCTCTAGTTATTGGGCTATCTTCCATTTGGTCAATTGTACGTATAGGAGCCTCTAACGGCTGTCTTTGTACATGACCAAACCACCTAAGGTGTGTTTCAACTAATTTTTCTACAATCGGTGCTACTCCAACTTTCTGTCTAATGCAATCATTCCTAATCTTATCCATTGTATAGTGTGACTAGTGACCACTCATCTAACGCAACATTCTCATTTCTGCTACGTTGAATTTGCGCTCATGTTGGCTTTTTATCGCCCAACATTCAATACCATACAGTAAAGTAGGTCTTATAGCTATGCGATAAAATTTCCCCTTAAGCTTAAGTGGTATTTTTCTATCACAAATAATCATGATACTCGGTCATAAATTTTTTTATTGCCAGTGGTTTCTGAAGACTACGAATCATTACCCTTCATCATATATAATATATCCGAAACTTAAAGTAAACCGAAAAGGGAAGTATTCTGCTACCAGTTTTAAGTTTTCTTAGTTTCTTCCTCGGCCTGTAGCTCCTTCTGTGTCCTCCTAGAAATTTAAGGTAGCATCCGTGGGCTTGGAAGCTGAAACCTCTAACAAAGAGGTATATTTGGTCCTAAGGAAAAGTTTCTTTGTAATTAATAGGTTATAAGCAAATCCATTATCTGTTAGCCAAGTTTTAATGCTGATGACTGATGTAGACTGTTGTTCTTACATTTTGCTCAACTAGGCCACGGCTATGTTTATGATCTTGTGTTGGATTTTTTATCATTGGTATGCATATGTTAATAAAAGATGGAAACTAATATTATTCCGTCAGATGAATAAACAAGTTAACATCAAATAGATGAATTAAATATCCTTCTTTTCTAAAATTATATGTTCCATCTTTGATAACTAAATTCGTATACAGATCTAGCTATAACTTATATAAAGTCACAAAAAATTATATAACTATTATTTTTTTTTGTAAAAATTATTGTACTCTAAGTAGAATGAAACCAAATTTCTTTTAAAAAAAAAAGTTAAACTTTTAAGGAAAGCATATATACAAACCTGTACTGGTGTGCGAGTTGGCTCTGGTTGTTGTGGCTTGAAATTTTCAACCTACAACCTGGGCCACACACTATGGATTGAAGAAAAAATTTAACGCAAATCAATCTGTAAAATTTTTTGTGGGTCAACCAATCCTGATAAAAACCCTAGTCCTTTTTTATGTGACTCTTACCACTATATCTAATGAATTGGAAGTTTCAGTTTAGTTAGGAGTCCATAGATATTAGATAACATGGTACTAAATATGTCATATAGAAAATTTTATAGGGGGTTTTAAGATTTTTTATTATTCAAGAGGGAACAAAATGGAAGAATGAGAAGCATAATTCTAGAGTGCTTGACTAAAATTTAGCCTTGTTTTTAGTTTTAGCCTCTTTAATTCTCTGCAGGTTCCGTGCTTTTTCTTGTGGATGATTAGCATACGGAGGATGTCACTGGACGGTCACCCTGGTTTCAACTGTGTAAGGCACTTGCTTATGTAGATACAAGAATGCATCCTTTCTGTAGTTTTCCTTTCTGTAGTTTTTTTTTCCTATAAAAAAAAAAAAAGAAGATCCAACTTGATTGGATAAGAGATACTGAATAGTGAACACTAAGACAGATTATGAAATAATAAGACTTAGTTTTAAGGATTCTGGATTCCAACTCAACTAGTTTCAATGATTAGAGTTATTTGGAGGATTTATTGCTGCGGAGAAAGTTTAACATCTGTCTACAGATATATATGCTCCATATGCTTAGAGACACTCACTGGTATTGAAAGGTTTACTCTGTTGCAGGGTGGAGCTTTATGGTTCCAGGATTTAACAGAGCTTCCTCATGGTTGGTCAGGTTTCATCTTTCCTCTTTTGATTGCCGGTCTGCACCATGCTAATGTTAAGGTAATGGAATACTGTTTTCATGTGCAAAGAGGGATGTAACCTGAAAATTGATTCCTCTTCTTACTGTTAACCTTTTCCCCCCAATTTGGCCCCCTCATTCATTTGAGATGAACTGGATCTGTTGTGGTTGTGACACTGTCATTAAAGGGATGATGCTAATGCCTTAGTAGTTTCTTTACTAAGTCCATCGATTATATATATTTACCTTCTTTTAGTTTCTAAGACTAGAAGAACTGCTGAGATTTATTTATTAATCTTCCTGAGAAGGCTTTGCAACTCATTGGTCTCAATTCAAAATGTGCATTCAACTATTTGGCTTATCTGGTTCAAATTTAGATTGTAATTTGATCTATTTTAGGACGGACTTATTTTTCTTTCTTTTTTTGAGTTTGTTATTGTACATATTTGTTCCTATATTATCTGAAGGGCAAGCCTGCAAGCGTAAAATAGTGATAATAAAAGTGCTGACTTTTGTTCAATTGATTTAACAGATATGCTTGAAGAAAATTGTTGGACAAGAAGGCAGCTTTGTTGCCTTTCTAGCAGATGTAAGTATATGTAACTTGTGTAGCAATTCTATTGTTTTATCATTAATGACATATTCTTGTCAAAATGTTGAGCTTATAACTTGTTTTTTTGGTTTGCAAACTCTTCTACACAAATGTAATTATTTTGACTATTAGTGTTCATAGAATTTGTCTGTGATATGAGGAAAATTCTTCAGTTCCTACTTCCTAGAATAAAAAGCAATATCTTAATCTTCCACAGTTCATGATGTTTGTCTTTTTTACTGCAGTTAAACAAGTGGTCTTTGGAATTTCAAATGTTGCCGATAGCTTTAATTGGTTTTGCTCTTCCTCAGGTAAAGGATGCCTCTCTTAGAAAGTGCAATTAAACTTTTGTTGGTGGCATTTTTTCATGTACCTTTTTGTTCCCAGCATTAACTTAATGGTAGATGACGTTTCCTTGCATTCAGTTTCTGTTTAATTATGCTACAAGACAAAGATAAAACCAATCCTTCAAAGGCAGTTTTTCAATTGATGGGATGCTTGAAATAATCAATTATAAAAGAAAAGAAGGGAACTGCAAGTTATATCTGTTTCTCAGAGTTTATCCGAAGATGAGCTAGTTGTTACTGCATATCCGTTCAGTTTACATGTCATTCTTCATTTCAGTTGCTTTGTTTGGGAATAAACTTATTCCAACCTCTCTTGCCGTGAGCTGAAGGTTGTAGTTTGTGTTCTCCATTCATGCAGGGGAGCCTACTCTGTTGGATTACGAATAGTTCACTAACCATTGTTCAGGTAGATACTAAGGGTGTGTTCAGGAATGAGGAGTGGAAGGAATAAAATGGAAAGGGAAGGAAAGGTTAAGTGCCAGTTTAATATTTGGGATGACTAAAATTAATGAAGGAGGGAGGTTAAGGAAGGTTATTGCAAAATTCTTCATTTTCTTCCCCTCCAAAATTTAGAATCCCAAACAAGGGGAAGGTTTTTAAATTCTCTTACCTTCCTCTCCATTCTCCTTAATCCAAACATACCCTAAAGGTTTTTTCTTGATTTTCATTTAGTATGATCTAGTTTTCTACAATTAGTCTTCAAGTTCACCCTAATACTGATAAACTTTGCAGCAATTAACACTAAGACATCCTACCGTCCTAGCAAAGTTGGGGCTACAGCACAATAATAGTAAAAAAGAAGATTCTGAGAAATCCGGTGCTCCTAAAATGATTCCCTTGGATTCAACAGTGTTACAAGACAAGAGCATTCCTATAACAGCTTCTGAGGAAACTAGTGCTTCTAAAACAGCCTCATCAGATTCACCTGAAAAGTGGTTTAAAATACCTGCTGAGAACTTATCTCCTAGAGAACTGACTGCTGTGAGTGGCTAAAAACATGAACGTTTGTGTTGTTAAAGACCAACATGATCCAGTAATTTCATCACAGTCTTGTGGTTTGGTTTGTTGACAGATTTCTGGCCAACTTCAATCTAATGGGGACAACGAAAGTGCAATTCTTTTATTAAGGTAAGTTATACTTTCTCAAGTTTTACAAACCTTAGCTAAATCAGGAGAGTGGGAGGAACAAAAACTGAAAAAGTAAAACCCCATTTATTTTCTTTTAAGCTTTATATCCGATCTGATGATGCATTGCATTGTTTACTTCCATATGCAGACTAGCACTGGATAAGGATGCTGAGTATGTAAGGGCTTTGGTTTTGATGGGGCGGTTTCTATTGCAGAAGAAATTAAATGCTGAAGCTATGGAGTACTTTGAGCGTGCAATATCAAAGGTCATTTTCAGCTTTTCTTCACTTATTTTTAAAATATTTTTATGCTGATCAATTAACAATTTCAATTTTCAAGTATTTGTTCATCCATGATGTAAGAGTAAGACTTTAATTTGATGTATTTAGATTTTAGAAATGGTTATCTGAGAGATTTATAATAGAACATTGTATTTATATCTAGCAATCCGAGAGATTTTAGAAATGGTTATCCGAGAGATTTATAGTAGAACATTGTATTTATATCTAGCAATCTGAAATTATTTTCAAGTATTCATACTGATTGTTTTCCAACTGTTCCTTAGCTTTGTCTTGCTGGCCAACCAACTGAAGTGGAGGATGTTGATCTTTTAATTCTTGCATCCCAATGGGCTGGTGTTGCCTGTGAACGTCAGGTGAAACTCAAACTTCTAGTTTATGTTAAAGCTCTTGGCCATTTCGTTTTTGAACAGGTTTAGATATATGCTTTAACTGGATGTAAGTACTAAGATACCTTTTGCATTGGATGTGTCTATGTTTTTTTTTTGAGGAAGGATGTGTATATGTTGCCCGAATGAAAATTGCTTATCCTTGAAACAGAGTTTTAACACCTGATGGTGTCTGATTTATCGGTCCAGTTATAAGTTAATAATAACTGTGAGCTTATTAGGTTGTTGTTACCTAACCATTGGCTGGCATGGGCATCTTAGAAGCTCTTCTGTCCTTTAAAATTTTCATTTTTTGGCAGGGAAAGAGGGTTGAAGGACTAGTACACTTTGAAAGAGTTGCAAATTTGGAAGAGCCCGAAGATGCAGCTTGCAAAGCCCATTATTTCGATGGGTTGCTATTGCTAGCGAGGTAGTGTTAAAACTTATATCATGAAATACCGCCAACTCACGTTTTTATTTATTGGATTTGATTACTTGGCTATCCAGCACTCTATATGATGCGGGTCAAAAGGATGAAGCTGCGAAGTATCTGCGTCTTGTTGTTGCTTATAACCCTGCTTATACTAAATTCTTGGAAGTGTGTGAGCGGCAGGGATGATGATATTGCGAGCGATCTTACAAAGAGTGGCATAGAATTCTGATTACTAGTTAACTTTTTTCTGCCAATTCCATTCTTTTTATGTGTATGTTAAAGTAATAAAATTCTGCATTGCCCATTGGGTTTACATTTTTGTTAAGCTGTAATGATAATTTTTCAATTTAGGCTTCATGATTTTAGGAATCGTTCCAGCCTTCAGTTGACAACCATTTTTTGCTAGATAATTGGCACTCCACGAAGCACCTTATTTGTTACTTGTCTCAATTTAAAATTTAGTCTTTCACGTTTGTAATTTGTACCATTGTAGTCCTTCCTTTATCTCAATGTTAAAATATTTAATGGAATGCTGACTTGAATAGTAAAATGACATGTGATTAGGCATCTCTTCATTTCTCAAACTTTATTAATAATATTTTTTAAATTGAAAACCCTAATATTAGAAACTCTCCATCTCTCTGAAGCGACAGCCATTAAAACCAGAGGAATCTACAGCACAAAACTTGCCTTGGCAATAAAGAACATTGATTGTCATAATAGACACCCAGTGGTCATCGTGTATACGCATTCATTCCTTATCGCCTATTTTCCAAAAATTAAACTCAATTGGCCACTAAAGCAGAGTGAAGAGTCATTATCGCAAAAGCACCACCCTCAAAACACAAAACAACTTTGGTAGCGTAGGTAGGTTTAATTTCATTAACATGAAATGCAAGTCCATTCATTGTCTCTCCATATAGAAGGCCATATAATTAGTTACCTCAAAAATCTTATAATCTAGAAGCTTCAAATCCTTAGAAAGGCGAGGAGACAAATTGCCAAAACTAAACCCAACGAGAGGGTCTGAGAGGCGAACATTGCCTACATTTTCGGACTCCTCAATCCTGATGAGCCAGCACTTGGAAGTCTTTCAAGGGTAAAATTTTTTTATTAGAGATTGAAGGAAGTAGATGATGGATTCAACAAGTTTGAAAAAAAAATAAGAAAAAACTTAGGTTCATTTCCTTATGTCTATTACATCCAGTTCTTCAATATAAATATGACACGTGGCAAAAAGTGTTTAAATGACCAATCACAATAGAGAGAGAATATAGAATATCACCTTTTATATAACCAATAATAGAAGAGAGAGTATAAATACAATATATGATTGGTGGAACTAGATGTAATGGACATAAGGAAATAGACCTAAGTTTTTTCCAAAAAAATATTAGGGGTTTTTGTTTATTTTTAATTTAAAAAACATTATTAAAAAATTAGAGAGGTGAAGGGATGGCGAGTCATGACACACGTGTCATTTAACTATATTTTAACATTAAGATAAACGGAAGGACTATATTAGTGTAAATTACAAACGTGGAGGATCAAATTGAGACACGTGATAAACGTAAAGAACCAAAATAGTATTTTTGTAATTATTTTTATGATTGTTTTAAATCTAAGGAGGCATTTGGTTACAAATAAATTATTTTGATAAGAAAGGATAATGGAGAGGAAAATGAAATAGAATTTAAAGGTGTTTAGTATGTAAAAAAAATTATATTATATAAAATGAGATTTTTACCTTAACCACACACTAATATGGTAAGTAGAAAAAGTAATGTACACGAAGATATAATTTTTTAATTTTATAAAGACTAAATAGACTTTTTTTCCTAATACTTTTCAATACTCTCTCTCACACAAAAAACAAAGTTTCTCATCGAGCATAATTTAGATTAACGAGTACAAATATTTTAATTTCTAAACCTATATATAAACTGTGTAGATTGAAATAATTTCATGACTTGAAAGTATCAATTTCAAAACAATTTGGGCTTTTGGTCAAGGATAAAAGTATAATATTATGGATTATTGAATTTTATTATATTCTTTTATTACTCTCTCTTGATATATGCTTATTTTGATGGTATAATTACTTTTTTAATAATAACTTATTTTAGAAAATTCTGCTGTATGTGCAAAATTTTTGAAAAGGCTAAAAAGTGGTTTTGAGTTGTAAAAAATGTAATTTTTTTGATACATAGGGGATGTATTTTTAAACTTTAAGTAGAAGTTAAAAATTAGAGTTTCTATTTCTAACTAGTTGCATACCTTGAAATTTAAATATTTTAAGACTAAAATATTATTAGTGAAATTTTATGTTTTTTATTATATTCTTAATCTTTTTACCAACACTCTATGATCATGTTTGGGTAGCAAATGAGTGGGGTAGAGGGAATTTTTAAGTTCCGTAACATTTGAGTAGAGGGCTCCTAAGATAAGCTAACATTCTCATTAGGTTGGAGAAAAGTGAATCATACTTGTTAATAAAAGTAGATGTCTAAAGACTATTTTGTCATTACAAAACTTGTTTACTTATTGTATGTGATGTCCATCCCACTCCATTCAAATTTGACACATGACCCTATTTTAGAAGGGGCAAAGTTGACATTTTATCTTCCAATTTTCTATCTCCATTTTACTCTACCTATAAATTTTAGTCTTACAATCTAATTTCATTTTTTTAGACCAAATATACTTTTTATTTATTTCTTATTTCATTTCTTTCTCACTTTCCTTTTCACTTTTCATTCAAAACATATTCATGTTATCTATATTGCTCTTTTCTCATAAATAACAAAATTTTATTAATTTGAAAATAATAATGTATTTACCTAATTATAAAATATTTGATAACTTTATGTGATTATATTATGATGTTCTTTGTAATTTTTAATAAAAAATTATTTAATTAATAATCACAGACAAGAAAATTATATCATTTAAAAATAATAATTGATTTAATTTACATTTTATCAAATTAATAAATTATATTTATTCATTTATTAAGAATTAACAATAACAAATATTTCTACCCATAACATCCTAATCTATATATTATTTTTAAAAAAATACATTTTATATTAATTTTGTAAACACAAATTAGTTT
The DNA here is from genome assembly GCA_014851425.1 of Senna tora. Lineage (NCBI taxonomy): Eukaryota > Viridiplantae > Streptophyta > Magnoliopsida > Fabales > Fabaceae > Senna > Senna tora. The sequence continues at coordinate 250,588 of CM026267.1, forward strand.
ATCTTTCACAACATTTTAAAATAAAGTTTAATTAAAAAAAGTGGAGTATATAGACAATTTCGTCCTTGAAAGATTCGGAAGTTGCCAATTTAATCCCTGAAAGATCATAAGTGTATAATTTGGTCCCTTAAAGATTGCACGGTTACACAAATTGGTCCTTCCGTCATCTTCAGTTAAATTCTCTTAACGGACTTGCTGACGTGGCACGTTAATTGTATACGAGAGTCGTTAATTGCTTAATAGGACATGCTTACATGACATAAGTTAATATCCACCTCCAACTCAGCACAAAACGCAGCGTTTTGAAGTTTCAGTTTGCACACTTATACTAAGTTGGAGGTGGATTTTAGCTTTGTGCTGCGTTTTGTCAGCACAAGCTAAAATTCACCTCCAACTTAGTGTAAGTGTGCAAATTGAAGCTTCAAAACGTGGCGTTTTGTGCTGAGTTGGATGTGGATTTTAGCTTGTGCCATGTAAAAATGTCCTACTGAGCAACTAATGGCCCCCGTGTGCAATTAACGTGCCACATCAGCAAGTCCGTTAAGAGAATCTAACTGAAGATGACGGAAGGACCAATTGTGCAATAGTGCAATCTTTAAAGGACCAAATTGTACACTTATGATCTTTCAAGGATCAAATTGGTAACTTCTGAATCTTTTAAGAACGAAATTGTCTATATATATAAAAATGAGTGAAGTACAAGTAGAAATTAAACCTCGATGGCAACCTCGGTGCTATCCTACCACTTGCGGCGTTCTCGTCCATCGTTGTTGCTGCCCTTTCTAGCTCAACTTATCAATCACAGTCGCTATCCATTGCCGCGACATCCGTCGTTACCTCTCTTTGATACCTGTACATCTCACTTCCGAACGCGCTTGAATTCTCGTGTGTTTCTTGGCAACTTCCACTCGCGCGCCTTTTCAACCTTTTTTCCTGACGATGGACAACTCGGGGATAACCCGGGTAGTGACTTACAGGTTGACTCGGAGCTTTTGAATGGAATTGAGCAGCTGACTGCCGTTGGCACTAGTGGGGAAGACACCATTTTTCCTGTTCGTGCTCTGATTTCAGTGCTTGACGGATTTCACGATTTTACTGGATTTCCATGGTGAGCATTGTTGACCTTTTGTAATTTGCCGATAAAATCTCCACGGTCTTTTAGTTTTCCTATTTATATGTTCAGTTTTATGAGTGTTACAGTGCGTTCTGCAAGCCGCGAAATTCTGGCTACTGACTATGTGCCATTGTTCAATTTTCTTAATTCAACTGCCTCTTGATCCGCTAATTGACTCCCAGGTGGATGATCATAGCTTCCTCTACTTTGACTCTCAGAATCGTACTACTTTCGCTGCTAATTTTACAACTTCGCCAGTTAAAAAGGATTGGCGAGTTTCTCCCTACATGTAAGTAGTCAATGTTCCACTAGAATAAATTAATATAATAGCCATTTTCTCATGTATGTTTTGACTTTTAGTGTTGTATCAGTTCTGTACCAATCATATGAATTTCGTGTTTGTACATCTACACTTGCGAGCCTCTTGATTTAGCTTCTTTTGATGTTGTGGTTGACTGTTCTGCACTTTATAAGTATGTTTTCTTCAAATTTATTATGATAATATACGGAGAGTAGATGTTTTATGGTCTTTTTTTATAGTACGCCTTACAAGATAAATCTTTCTCTTTCATTCATAGATAACCTGCTAAATTATTATCTTATTATTAATTTTTGTTTGACTCCTTCATTTATTAAAAGTGCCTCCTCCATTCCCACCACCTCAGTCAGGAAGGAGTTTAAAAGATCAGTTTTCACTATTCCAGAAGGAGAGAAAAGCAGTTGGATGCCCCTCACTTTTGTGGCATCTACCATACATAACTGTCCAGGTGATATATCTAATTTTTTCAATGGGAACAATTTTGTTTCTTTAATATAAAAAGCAATGACTTCTAACTATTCCTATACCATCACAGCCAAATTAAAGAACCAACCAAGGCTTTGAGTGTGATCATGGCCAAAAAAAAGTCCCAGGCCCTGTGCTTATTAGATAAGAAAACAAAATCTTTTAATATCAAACTTTATCATTTGCAGCTTGAGAATTAAAACATATCTGAAATCTCAAAATTAGAAGACAACAACAGCTCTTCCCAGATATTGTTGACCAAAGCATAGAGATCTAGCATTTGATTTAACTTTAGTCATCTGCAACTCTTAAAAGATCACATTTCTATATTGCATTTGCAAAAGCAAATGATGGCATGAGTCATGATACGCTGCCATCAATTGTTGCCAGTGGTTTCTGAAGACTTCCACTGGTTATCCTACATCATATATAATATATCCAAAACTTACAAACTGAAAAGTGAAGTCTTCTGCTACCAAATTTAAGCTTTCTTTCTTGCAAACTTTTATTAGTTTCTTTTTCATCCTGTGGCTCCTGCGTCCTCCTAGAAATTTAAGGCAGCATCCATGGGCTTGGAAGCTGAAATCTCTAACAAATAGTTACATTTGGTCCTAAGGACTGCTTTCTTGGTATTTAATTGGTCATAAGCTAATTCTTTAACTATTAGTCAACTTCCAAAGTTGAGGTAAACCGTTGTGCTAATTTTATTTGGTCCTGGTTAAGGGTGCTCATGGGTTGGGGGTTTTCATCCCAACCTGCACATTGTTGTATGCTGGGTTTGGTTGAAGAAAAAGCTTCAGCCAAGCTGAACCAGCCCCAGCCTGCGCATATGCTGGTCAGTTTTGCAGTTTGAAACTTTCATTTTTTTCAATAAAAAATTGAAATTAATATTTAATATTATTCCTTTAGAAGATTATATATAAATCTGAAGTTGAATGAACAGGTTAACATATTAAATTTCCTTCTATTCTAAATTTTAATGTTCCATCTTCAATAACTAAATTCATATACAGTAGCTCTAACTTATTTAATGTAACAAAAAATTATGGGTCTGTTCGGTAGCAGTTTTTAAAGTTTTTTTTGCTTTTTAAAAACAGAAAAACAAAAAGAAAACGGTTTGATTTATTGTTTTCGACTGAAAACAAAAAAATAGAATGTGTTTTACGAAAGATAACAAAGAACAATTAAAAGATGTTCTGATCTCCAGTTTTTTTTTTTTTTTTGAGAATACCGATCTCCAGTTTTTAAATGAAGAAAATACGTAAGAAATCTTTTTACACATAGCATATACATAAATACATGGAAACAATATTAACATGAATTCTCTGAACTAGTTTTAAAAAATGAAAAAACAGAACAACCTTCAATCAGGCCCTTTATAGCTATTATTTTTTCTTTTTTAATTGTACTCTATAGAATGAAACCAAATTAAAATAATAATAATAATCAAGGGTTAAACTTTTTAGGAAAACAAGAAAAAACCTGTGCTGGTTTGCGAGTTGGCTCTGGTTGTCGTGGCTTGAAATTTTCAACCTGCAACCTAGGCCACACACTAGGATTGAAGAACATGTAACCCAAATCAACCTGTAAAATTGTGTGTGGATCAACCGAACCTGATGAAAACCCTAGTCCTTTTTTCTTTTAACTCTTACTCCTAGATCTATTGAATTGAAAGTCTCAGTTTAGTTGGGAGTCCATAGATAACATGGTAAATATGCCATATAGAAAAGTTATAGGGGCTTTTAAGATATCTTATTATTCAGAAGTGAACAAAATATGGAAGAATGAGAAGCATAACTCTAGAGATAACAAAATTCCGAAGAGTAGTGCTCCTAGCACTACACTAAGGCTTCACAACTGCATAGTTCTCTATATTTGCTGTTAATATAAAAATGCTTAAGCAGGAGCAGAAAGGGAAGCATTACTCTAGAGATGCTTGACTAAAATTTAGCCTTGTTTTTAGTTTTACCTTCTTTTATTCTCTGCAGGTTCCATGCTTTTTCTTTTGGATGGTTAGCATACGGATGATGTCACTGAATGATCACCCTGGTTTCAACTGTGTAAGTCTCTAGCTTATGTAGATACAAGAATGCATGCTTTCTGTAGTTTTCTTCTATTGCAGTGTATCTAGAATGAAGATCCAACATGATTGGATAAGAATTACTGAACACTAAGACAGATTATGAAATAATAAGACTTAGTTTTAAGATTCTGGATTCCATCTCAACTAGTTTTAATGATTAGATTTATTTGGAGAATTTATTCTACATATATATATATATATATATGCTTCCATATGCTCAGAGACACTCAATGGTATTGGACGATTTAGAAATATTAACTCTGTTGCAGGGTGGAGCTTTATGGTTCCAGGATTTAACAGAGCTTCCTCATGGTTGGTCAGGTTTCATCTTTCCTCTTTTGATTGCTGGTCTGCACTATACTAATGTTAAGGTAATGGAATACTGTTTTCCTGTGCAAGAGGGATGTAACCTGAAAATTGATTCCACGTCTTACTTTTGACCTTTTGTTTTTTCCAATTTGACCCCCTCATTCATTTGCGATGAACTGGATCTTTTGTGGTTGTGACACTGTCATTAAAGGGATGATGGCATGATGCTAGTGCCTTAGTGGTTTCCCTGATTTACTAGGTCCATCAATTATATAATTTTTTTACCTTGTTTCTAAGACTAGAAGTGTAAAGATAGAACATGTTGGTGTCGCTTGATCCATGTAGTCGACCTTACCTAATGTGAAAAGGCTTTGGTTGTTGTTGTTTCTAAGACTAGAAGAGGTTATTAGTATTATTTATTGATCTTGCTGAGAAGGTTTTGCAACTAATTGGTCTTTTAAACTATTTGGCTTATTTGGTGCATATTTAGATTGCAATTTGATCTATTTTAAGACTGACCTTTTTTTTTGAATTTTCATTTATACAAATTTGTTTCTCTTTTTTGTGAAGGGCAAGTATAAATTAGCAATAATAAAGTGCTGACTTTTGTTCAATTGATTTAATAGATATCCTTTCAGAATTCTGTACTTGCAAATACTGGCGGCATTCTTGCCTTACTAGCAGATGTGAGTATGTGTAACTTGTGTAGCAATTCCATTGTTTTATCTTTATATGACATATTCTTGTCAAAAAAATAGAGCTTATAACTTGATATTTTGGTTTGCAAACTCTTCTATATGAATCTCGTCGTTTTGACTAATAGTGTTTATAGAATTTGTGTCAGTTATATGAGGGAAATTCTTCAGTTCCTAGAATAAAAAGCAATATCTCCCTCAGTTCATGACAGTTGTCTTTTTTATACTGCAGTTCTACAAGTGGTATTTGAAATTTCTAACATTGCCTATAGCTTTCATTGGTTTTGCTATTCCTCAGGTAAAGGATTCCTCTCTTATTTTCTATATGGCATCATGTGAGTAAAACTTTAGTATAGAGCTCAATAACTTTCCTATGTAGTTTTTATATGACAACTTACAAGCAATACAACTGGAGGCACTTGAGATATATATTGCCGAAGACATAGTATTTTATTATTATGAGCTACAATTGCTTTTACACATCAAAATCCTTCAAAACTCAGACTATTATCAATTCTATTTGTTAATGTTTTTCAGTTCAGTGGGAAGCTTGTTCTAGAGTAATTATATTAGTGGATAGAATTATGTTTAAATAACATTTGGGTCTACTGGAGCATCCTTTTTGTTTTTTTTGGGTAAACAATCAAGGGCAGTTTCTCAATTAATGGGATGCATGAGTTTGAATCGACTCTTTCAATCTCGACGATTGACTAAAAATCGGTTATTATGATTTTGATTTTCAATTGCAAAATAAAATAAGGGAACTGCAAGTTGTATATGTTACTCAGAGTTTATCCAAACATGAGCTTGTTGTTACTGCAGATCCCTTCAGTTTACATGTCATTTTCTTTTCAATTGCTTGGTTTGAGGGTAAACTTATTCCAACCTCTCTTGCCGTAAGCTGAAGGTTGTAGTTTGTGTTCTCCATTCATGCAGGGGAGCCTACTCTATTGGATTACGAATAGTTCACTAACCATTATTCAGGTCAGATACGAAGGGTGTGTTTAGGAATGAGGAGAGGAAGGGATGGAGAGGAATTAAAGGGAAAGGAAAGGTTAAAAGTGCTAGTTTCTTTCCTCCTTGTTTGCAGTTTCTGAAATTGAGATTTGGGGCAATTAAAATTAATGAAGGAGGAAGGTTAAGGAGGGTTATTGCAAAATCCTTCATTTTCTTTCCCTCCAAAATTTAGAATCCCAAACAAGGGGGAGGTTTTTAAATTCTCTTCCCTTCCCCCCCCATTCTTCTTAATCCAAACATACCCTAAAGGTTTTTTCTTGGTTTTCATTTAGTATGATCTAGTTTTCCACAATTAGTCTTCAAGTTCACCCTAATACTGATAAACTTTGCAGCAATTAACACTAAGTCATCCTACTGTCCTAGCAAAGTTGGGGCTACCGCACAATAATAGTAAAAAAGAAGATTCTGAAAAATCCGGTGCACCTAAAATGATTCACTTAGATTCAACAGTGTTGCAAGACAAGAGCAGTCCTATGTCAGCTTCCGAGGAAACTAGTGCTTCTAAAACAGCTTCCTTGGTTTCATCTGAAAAGTGGTTTAAAATACCCGCCGAGAACTCGTCTCCAAGAGAACTGACTGCTGTGAGTGGCTAAATACCTGAACATATGTGTTTGGAACATTTTTTATGATCCAAGAATTTCTCACAGTTTTGTGGTTCATATGTTGACAGATTTCAGTCCATATTGAATCTAATGGGGACAGAGAAAGTGCAATTCTTTTATTAAGGTAATTTATACTTCCTCAAGTTCTACAAACCCTAGCTAAATCAGGAGAGTGGGAGGAACAAAAATTGAAAAAAGTAAACCCCCAGTTATTTTATTTTGAACGTTATATCTGATCAATGCATTGCATTGTTTACTTCCAAATGCAGACTAGCACTTGATAAGGATCCTGAGTATGTAAGAGCTTTGGTTTTGATGGGGCACCTTCTATTGCAGAAGAAATTAAATGCTGAAGCTATCGAGTACTTTGAACGTGCAATATCAAAGGTATGAATTCACCTTTTCGACTTATTTTTATAAAATTGTTTTGCTGATTAACTTACAATTTCAAGTATTCCCTGATGCAAGACTTGAATTTGATGTATTTAGAAGTGGTTATCAGTGATATTTATAATAGAACATTGTATTATATCTAGCAATCTGAGACTATTTTCTGTGCCCGTGTCGTTGAATATTAGTTTATTTTATCATTTGGCGCCTTTTCTCCTTTACTACAATAGAATTCTGACTTCCATTCCAATTTCCAAATTGTTTGCTCCATTAATCACTGATTATTTTCTGATTATTCCTTAGCTTTCTTTTGCTGGCCATCCAACTGAAGTGGAGGATGTTGATCTTTTAATTCTTGCATCGCAATGGGCTGGTGTTGCCTGTGAACGTCAGGTGAAACTCATATTTTCTAGTTTACGTTAAATCTCTCGGTCAACATTTTTTTAACAGGCTTGGATATATGCATTTTACTGGATGGAGTATTAGGATGGAGAAACTATTAAGTTGGATTTAACTATTAATAACTTAGTTGTAAAAATGAGCAAAGAAAAATCACCTAGTCTGAAGGGATTTGTTTGTTGTTGTTATTTGAGTATTAAGATGCCTTTTGAGTTTGGATAAGTCTATACGTTGCCTGAATGAATACTGCTCATCTTTAAAACAGAGTTGTGACAGTGGTATGAGTTTTGACACATGAGGATCTCTGATTTACCGGTTATAAATTAATATTAATTGTGGGCTTATTAGGTTGTTGTTACCTAATCAGTTGCTGGCATGGGCATCTTAGAAGCTTCTGTCCTTTGAAAGGTTGGAAGGATTAGTTCTTAAAATTATCTTTTTTTGGCAGGGAAAGTGGGTTGAAGGACTTGTACACTTTGAAAGAGTCGCAAGTTTGGAAGAGCCCGAAGATCCAGCCTGCAAAGCTCATTATTTTAATGGGTTGCTATTGCTCGCGAGGTAATATTAAAACTTTCACCTTGAAATACCGCCAACTCGCATCTTTACTTATTGGATTTGATTACTTGGCTATCCAGCACTCTATATGATGCGGGTCAAAAGGATGAAGCTGCGAAGTATCTGCGTCTTGTTGTTGCTTATAACCCTGCCCATACTAAATTCTTGGAATTGTGTGAGCGGGATAATGATATTGCGAGCGATCTTGCGATGAGCAGAAGAGAATTCTGATTACAAGTTTTTTTCTGCCAATTCCATTCTTTTTATGTTGTATGGTAAAAGTAATAAAATGTTATGCTCGAGCCCGGAGAAGATCTCAAATTCCAGAATTTACATTATTAAATGTATATATATATATAGGGATTTGATAAACGGTTATGAATTTAAAAGATTAAGTTCATCCTCCACATGCTTTTGCTACTCGAACTGCTACACAACATATCATACACCACAACCATACTTAATCGATATGGCCTGCAATATGTGCGTCACGGAATCATTGTTCATGTCAATGAATGATTAATGTTGATCGGAATTAAAACCATTTATATGGATGATACAGAATTTCGTAATCATGTTTTGCGGCCCTTAAAATGAAAAAAAATATTTTTTTTTTCTTTAAATCTGATCTACAGTTTAAGAATATTTCAATTGATTGTTAAATCTAAATACTTAGTGAAGAGAAGGAAAAGGATGAGATTTACTTTTTGTCCTGAGAAAATTTATAGCTTTGTCACAAAAGCGTGTTTGCAAAAGTATGTGCAAATAAGACGAAGGAGTAGCCCTAAAATGTGAATTGACTCAAGCATATATTTAGTTTAAAACAGATATTTTACATGTTTTTTTTTCTAACGTTTTGAAATAAATTTCAAAACAAATCTCAGGTCAAAAAAGAGAAAAACAAATCATCCAAATGATTTCTTTTGTCAAAACCTTTGTTTTGGACCTTATCTCTGTCACTTGTTTTATTGATTTTTTATCGTTTAAAAGTTCTAAATTAATTATTTATCTTTACAATTTGTTTTGGATTAATTCTATAATGTAACTCTATCAATTTTGTTTGCCAATTGATAACGTGACAATTAATTTGATCTATGAATTGATAATGTGAGATGATAAAAACTTTTTAAAAATTATACTTTTATCTCTTTTTTAATTTTAAAACTTTTGTGAAACACCCTTAATTTTGTGAAAGAGAGTAATGAGAGAGTAAGGAGGAGGAAGAGTAATGAAAGAGTAAGGAGGAGGAGGAGGAGAATAAATAATTAATTAAAATTTTAAAAAAATAAAAGACTAATATAATATGTTATTTTAATTTTTTTTAGTCATAAGAAAAGAATTTTATTAACAAATGTTAGCATTGTTTAAAGATTCTTTTTAATTAATGAAAAAGCTCAAATAAATATTTTTATTAATTTTTCATCAAATCTAAACAATAAATTTAGGAAAAAATTTAGGTTCATTTCTTTATGTCCATTTCATCAAGTTCTTTAATATAAATATGACACGTGGCAAAAAGTGTTTAAATGACCAATCACAGTAGAAAGAGAATATAAAACACCACCTTTTATATGACCAATCATAAAAGAAAGAGAGTGTAAATACAATACATGATTAGTAAAATTTAATAAAATACGAATTTTTTCCCTCTCCGCTCAATAAAAAAATTTTATCATCAAGTGTTGAAGAAAAAACAAACAGAGACTTTCAATCCAATTCCCATAATACCCTCGTTTAAGATGGGTGTCGCCGTGTCAGAGTCTGTACACATACACTGTCCATCGAAGAATGGATCTTTTAAAGTAATTCTCTATATTTTTTAGTAGAGTTATGAGAGAGATAGAGATAAAGAAAATATTTTCTTTCTTGATTTTTTTCTCCCCCAATTTTTCTTCTCTCTATCTCTCTCATAACTCTACCAAGAAATGTAAAGAATTACTTTAGAGGATCCAGCTAAATTGCAATGTTGATTAGCAATTTTACAGTGCATTATCTCGGTCGTCGGTTTCATCAAGGTTCAGCAAGCTGACGCGTGGCACTTTTACTCACTCACTGAAGCTGTGCGTTTTGAGTACCTTCTTGAATCTAAAACCTAAAACAGTAAAACCCACTGTATACTCTGTACATATATGGGCACTGCGTCGCAAGATTGCGGGTACGACAAGAGTAGAGGAAACAGAGAGTGGTCTCACAATAAGGTGTGTGAAGAAGTTACTGATGTTGCTTGCAGCTCTGTATCCGATTCGTAAGGTTTCCACTACTTCGCTTTGAAATTCTGGGCCTATGCCTATGATGTTCCACTTTTCTCTTCTGTTTCTTTGGAATGCTTATACCATGTTCGATGAAATGTCTCAATAAGGGAAGAGGAGAGAAAAGTAATGGCATAATGAAAATGGATGCATCCTCCTAATTCTATTGCCGCTGCAATTTACATACTGTCAGCACTACTCCGTCGTCATTCCTTTGCTGATAATATTCCTTTGGTTTTGCTAACATAATTCTCTGCCGATTTATTAATAAATCAGTCCAAACTTCATTTATGTTTTAATTTTGCTTCTCGTGTCACCTGTCTTTTACCGAAAACCAAATTCTACTTTATTGTGAATCGTGGATTAAGAAGGCTACATATACTGTTAATCTTTTTCTCAAAAAAAAAAAAATCTAACGAGAGAGAGAGAGGTTGTGTATTCAATTTGTTATGCTTAAGGCTGACAAGTGATGCTGCGTGGAAGCTATCTGATGGCCAGATTCACTCCGCTTTTCTCATTCCTCACCCATTATCCACGGTCATCAGTTTGCTTGAATCATGGCTACAGTTCCTCTGTGTTGGGTTATTACAATACTCCCTTCAATGTGAAATACATCCTTAACAAAAATACTGTCTCTATCTTCTCGATGGATAAGAAGGCCCATCTAAGCACTTTGGGTCAAACATCTAATGAGTGCTCCGAAACAATTACCACTAGACTTTCAAACAAAGCAAAGAAAAAAGCTGACTACGAATCTCCTGAGAGAGTCCTGAAGCATAAGCTAAATATGTGCTCAAAGAGAATGGACATTGATCATGCACTTCAACTGTATGATGAGGCACGAAATAATGGTGTTGCATTGAATCTAGACCATTATAACTCATTACTTTACCTTTGTTCTTCACATGCTTCTATCAAAATGGATGATGAAAGTGATGCAAGCACACGGATTTTGGGGCTTAAAAGAGGTTTTGAGATCTTTCAGCAGATGTTGGTTGACGACGTTGTTCCAAATGAAGCCACATATACAAGTGCAGCCAGGCTTGCAGCTGCAAAGGAAGATCCGGAAATGGCTTTTGAATTGCTAAAGCAAATGAAAAGTTTTGGTATTGCACCTAAGCTGAGATCATATGAACCTGCCCTTTATGGATTTTGCAAGAGAGAAGATGCAGAGAAAGCTTATGCAGTTGATGCAGACATGATTGCATCTGGAATTATGGCTGAAGAACCCGAGCTTTCTGCTCTTTTGGAACTCAGTGCCAATGCAAAGAAGGAAGACAAGGTCTATGAATTGTTGCACCGTTTACGTGCTACGGTGAGGCAGGTGTCAAAATCAACTTTTCAAATTATTGAAGATTGGTTCAACTCTGAAGATGCATCAAGAACTGGGAAAAAATATTGGGATATTAACAAGGTAACAGAGGGGATTGTGCGAAGAGGTGGAGGGTGGCATGGGCAGGGATGGCTTGGAAATGGGAAATGGAAGGTGGTGAAAACTCGTGTGAATGACACTGGCCAGTGTCTCTCATGCAACGAGAAGCTTGTAAGCATTGATATTGATCCCAAAGAGACTGAAAACTTTGCTACCTCATTAACTAGATTAGCTTGCCGAAGAGAAGTTCGGGCGAACTTTAATCATTTTCAGGTAGAATGTAGTCTCATTGTTTTGTCTGGGAATTAGAGAAGAAATTTTCTTGCTTATAGCTGAAGATATACATTTACTGCTCTGCTATAACTGCTTCTACTTTTATTTTGCATATTGATTGAACTTGCATGTTGAATTTAGTATGTCGTATATCAGTAATCATTTCCTTGATTCATGAGTATCGCTGATGTATAGGACCTATAGTGAAAGAATGTTGCTGAACATTTATAAGAAGTGAGATATAATATACTGGAACTAACTTCACTTAGGAAGACAAAAGGAAAACATAATAGTCTGTTTTGAGGACCTCAATTTAATCTCTTTTCTCTATGCTATAAATTTTGCTTCCTGTAAGATATATCTTGCACCAATTTTAACAAAAATATTTAGACTGCTCAGTTATATTGTGCCGGTTGTGTTATTTGGCTAAGGCCTAAGGCTTGGCCTTAATTTTGTGTTGCATGAAGTATCATTTACCTCTAATTATTATTTGTTAGTAATAATATATGGATACTAATTTTAACCCGGAACACATTTTATCAAGGATATGTGGTAATTGCTAGTGAAGTAACGGTGTAATATTGTTGGTGATCAGATACTCTTCAGTTTGTTAATATGCACATTATATATTGTCCTGCATCAAATTATTGTGAAACATTTATGCCCATTAAATTTTGGGGTTTTACTGCTCAAGAGCATTAAAAGGATCCTTCGCAACTAAATGAAGTACATAGGTACGTACGTGTTCTATATAGTATTAGGGTGGAAAAAAGAAATAAACTTATTATCAGATCAGGTAGCTTAAGGAGGACAAATTACACGGTTGAAGGAGAAAACTCTCCTTTTATTGAGAGGCAGATTTTGATGGGGAGTTTTTATATGGATATCCTAGTTATGTTGTTTATAAATAATTATTAATGATACAGTGACTAATATAGAAGGTCAACCTTTTCAGAAGTGGCTTCAACAGCATGGTCCTTTTGATGCAGTTGTAGATGGTGCCAATGTAGGCGTTACCAATATGCATAGTTTCAGCTTTTTGCAGGTGAATGTGAAATTATTAACTTCAAAAGCACATTATAAAACATCTACTTAATATTTCCTTTTCTCTTGGTTGCAGCTTAATACTGTTGTGCAACAGTTGCGTCAAATGAGTCCTTCAAAGAAATTGCCTCTTATAATATTGCATAAAAGTCGGGTAACTCGTGGTCCTGCTCAAAGTCCAAATAACAAGAGATTGTTAGAATATTGGAATAAAAATGGTGCTCTCTATGCTACACCTCAAGGTTCAAATGATGACTGGTAATCAAGTAGTCCCTCAGTATTTAAATTAGACTGAATTGCCTATCCCTAAAAAGTTGCTTTTTGTTTATCGCAGGTACTGGTTATATGCTGCTGTTAGTTGTAAAAGCTTGCTAGTGACCAATGATGAGATGAGAGACCACTTGTTCCAACTATTAGGTTCTAGTTTTTTTCCAAGATGGAAGGAAAAGCATCAGGTATTCATAAACTATCAGAGAACTTTCTATAGAGTCCTATAAAATGTATGGAACATAATGCTCCTCTGAATTCTGAGTCTCCGCTACTTAAGATTATTCATGGCCAGCAAGGATCTCAAAAGCACACGTTATAGAGAAAAAGATAAAATTAGAACTGGCTGTTGCATATTATTGTTGGTAAAACTATCAATATACCTTTCTTTTTGTACTATAGTCCTTTTGCGATCCTTACGGAAGAATTAGGAGACCTGGTCTACTTTTGGCGGATGAACCCTAGTGGTAAGATTCTAAGGGAATCTTGTATAGGTAATATAATATTATAATTGACAGTCCATCTGGTTCATTTCCATAACCATGATTTCAACCAAAAATTTACCTCTTGCACTTCACTTCAGAGCCACACAATACTGCAGTTCTCAACATTTTAAGCGGGTCTTTATACTAAATAAATTACGACACATTATTCCTCCTGTTAATGAAAATAATCTTTTTAATACTTGATGAATGAGAGGATTATAATGCCTTTGTTGATTTGCAGGTTCGACTGTCAACGTCATCAACTAAAAAAGGACCTACCCTCATCCTGCCTCCACCTTATTCAATAGTTATACAGGTACTGCTTATCTTATTCGATTGATTATACAATAGTAAGTTTTCACCAAGCCAAGGGCATCATCCATTTCTTCTCGTCTAATGTTTAATTGGGTTAGAATACATGTCCCCATTTTATCTGCTTTTGAAGGGATAAAATGGAGTCGTTTCGTTCTGCGTGGTTCATAGATGCTAAATACTTCTCTGCAGGAATCAGCCAATGGTAGTTGGCATGTGCCAACTGTAACTGGTGATGATTACGAGACCCCAAGGCTGTGGCTGTGTGCCACCAGATCCAGAAATGCATCGTTACATCAATTGTGGGCTTCTAGCTCCACATGTGTTGGCACATGACATGAGGAAGTGATTTGATCTTCTCTCGTCGTTGTATCTGCAACCGCTCGCTCATATGCTTATGCTGCATAGGCAGGCAGGTACGAATTATAGGTGAGGTGGTGCAGTTACTCGTAGATGGGATGCCCAGGCCTGTTAGTAATTCTGGACCAAACACTAGTTATTATTCATCCCTGCTTTAAGTGGGTGCACTCAAAATGCTTAATTTTTTTTGTCTTTGTAGCAAGATATATATATAAATTTATTTGTCTTTAGGACTCTCCATCCGTGATAGATGGATAAACACCAATTGGTACTTTATCTCAATTCCCTCGAACTGATAAAGCTAAAAGGGAAAAAGAAAAACCTTTCACTTGCATGTGTTCTGTGAGAAACTGGTAAAAAATCGTTTAACATGATTCTTTTTTAGAACATCTTACTTGTGTGTGCAAGACCTCAAGTTAATTACGTTTTTCGCGTAACGAAAAACGTAATTAATGGCACCCCTCCTGCGCTTGGAAAGAAGGGCCATTCTATGGAGAGGCCGAGCCTCTCATTGGTTGATTTCTTTTTCTTTTTTTTTAAATAATGTTTTAAAAAATAAATTGAGATACAGGGAGGAAGGGCTTTCCACATCTTTTCCCTATTAAATAGGCCATTCCAAGGTTCGGTCTCTCTGATTTCATTTTTTTAAAAATAATGTTTTTAAAAAAATTCTCTCTCCTCAAAAGAGGAGAGAGATAGAGGGAGGAAGGGTCGACCCATGATGAAAACTTGAATTAAAATAATAATAATAATAATAATGGGAAAAAATATCACTCCAGTAGGCAGTAGCAAAGCCAAAGACCCATGATGATTTTTTTACATGTTTAAATTTAACTCTAATTAATACATTTTCATTAGTATTATTTTGGAAAAAAAAATTGCATATGCCCCTCATGTAACTGAATTAGTTGTAAATATTTCTTAAACTATAAAATGTGACAAATATATATTTTTTTTTATGAGAAACGAAGAGGCTACAATCAAGCCAGCAGGCCCCAAAAGGGAAAATCTAACCCATACAATCTTCCTGGTAGGCTATAGAGCTAAATACAGGGGGCTCCTCATACAAAAAATCACCAAAAGGCAAAAGGTGCCCTTGCTTTGCCATAGCATCCGCCACTTTATTTGCATTCCTAGATACATGTACTAGGCTCACCTCCTCAAGTGACTCTAGCATCCTCCTGATAACAACCACCATTGGGTATAGAGGGTGGCTATTACTTGTATTCCCCTTGATCATGTTGATTGCTACTAGAGAGTCTGATTCAAGCGTTATGTAAAATAAGCCATTGTCCGTTGCTGTCTGGATTCCAAGCCGGATACCCCATAATTCTGCCAGAAGGACATTGCCTTTGCTAAGGTTCTTCGCAAAGCCCACTATCCATCTGCTTTCTGCATCCCTAATGACCCCTCCACAGCTGATACTCATGTCATTTTCCCAACAGGAGCCATCAACATTGACCTTGACCATGTTTGCATCAGGCGGCCGCCATCCTCTGTTACTGTCATTTGGCTTTTGAAACCTACTCTGTTTGACGTTCAGAGCCCTTGCTTCCTTTAAGTAAACCAGTTGGTTATGTATTCCTGTGATCAGCGCATTCGGTTTCTCCATGCTATTCTTGAAAACAATGTTGTTCCTTTGTTTCCAAAGTAACCAGCAGGAAATAGCAAAGGTATCACACCACTTGTGCTCATTCCCAATGCCCAAGCATTTGGTCAAATTCAGCTCAATCCATTCTGACAGGTCTCGGCTAAAGAAAAAGCTCCAATGCTTTTGGTCAACTAATCTTAGCCATAGGCCTTTAACCAATCTACAGTCTCTGAGGGCGTGTAAACTACTTTCACAATTACATTTGCACCTTGGGCATATATCACAGTCACTAAACCCTCTTCTAACTCTATTGTAGTTAGTCATTATTGCATCATGATTCAATGTCCAGAGAAATACCTTGACCCTTTCCATGACTTTGCACTTCCATATCTTGTCCCATACCGTTCTTCGTGGCGGGTTCTGATTGGTGCGTAGGGAATTATATGCCGACTTAATGCTGAAAGTTCCATTCTTGCTTGGCCACTAGGACCAAGAGTCCTCTCCACCTTGAGGATTAGGGGGAAGTATGGCATTAATTGTATTCAAAACATCTTCAGTGAGCAGGTGGCTGAAGCTTAACCAATTCCACTCTCCTAAAGGTGTGGTGAATTCCCTTACATTGCTATTGAGCATATTTTGATGAATTGGACCAGTGGCCACTGCTGCTAAGCAAGGGTAGCCTGGTACCCACCTGTCTTCCCAAAATCGTGTTGCCTCCCCATTCCTCACAACTCTCATTGTTCTGAGATGGACCTCCTTCCAAACGAGACACATGCCGGACCAAAGATTGGAGCAGGCAGGACCTAGGCTTCACTATATTACAAACATTGACGTTAGTTAATTTATATTTCTCTTTTACAATCTGCACCCAGAGAGCATTGTGCTTTGTAACTAATTCCCATACAATTTTCATCAGGTATGCTTTGTTGAGTGATCTAAGGCATCTTATATTGATTCCTCCTCTTTCTTTTGTCTGCTTTAGTGTGTCCCAATTTAGGAGATGCGGTTTTCTACCTTCCTGATTGGAACCCCATATGAAATCCCTTTCAAGCCTTTTTAATTCATCCAACAGACCCAGAGGGAGGTTGTTGGTCTGCATTGAGTATCCTGGAATTGTTGAGAGGACTGATCTGGCAAGGGTAATCCTTTCAGCCGTTGACAGCGAGGTTTGCTTCCATTTGCTCAACTTTCCCTTGACTCGTTCGGTGAGGTGCAAAAAGGAAGTTTTACTAACTCTCTTATCATGAAGCGGAATCCCAAGATACTTCCCTGGGCTGTAAGTCACAGAAAAACCAAGAATATTAGATAGTTGTTGAACTCTATTATGATTCATATTCTTTGAAAAGAAAATCCTTGATTTCTCATTGTTAATTCTCTATCCTGACTTATTGCAGAAATACTTTAGGACTGCCTCAATTGTTTGAGCCTGTTCTACCCCTGCTTCTGAAAAAAGGAGAAGGTCGTCAGCAAAAAATAGGTGAGATAGAGGGGTCCCATTATTAACAAGTTTAACCGGTTTCCAGAATCCATTATTCGTAGCTTCTGTGATCATATGGGCCAATCTCTCTCAATGTGACAAATATTTCATTCACCTATACATTTTAGTTAGACTATTATTCATTTAGAAAAAAACATCCTTCCTAAACTAAATTGATTTTCGAAAATTTTTTAAATGGATTATTTTCTTTCGACAGTCCATCTCAAATTTATTAGAAAAAGATAACATTTTTCTCTAAACTGTTGGATTTTGAAAAAAAAAAATAGTTTATTTGAAACTTTTCAAAAATCAAAATAGTTTTAAAAAAATGTTTATAAATTAGCAAGTCTTAGTAAAATTCTTAGATGAAAGGAGTATTTGCTATATTTCATAGGATATTTACAAGTTACAACTAATTCATAGTTGCATTTTTCTACTCAAATACTTGTATACTTTAAAGGTATGTTTGACAATTAAAAAGGCAAGGGGGAGAGAGAGTGGAACATGGAAGGAAGGGAAAGGAAAAAGATGTTAAATGAGAGATTATTTTCCTTTTGTTTGAATCCTCCAAAGTCTTTTAAATAACTTGAGTGCAGAAAAAAGTGCATTCTGTATTGTCATACCCTAAATTTAATTAAAAGTGACAAGTGTAATATCTATTAGTGACAAGTCATAGTTTATGGAAGTAATTCTAACCGAGTAATAATTGGAGTATATATGCAATTTTCTCTAAAATAAATTCATAAATCAGACAAAACAGAGTCAAAATTCAAGATCTCGTCAGGCCTCGGGTCTAAAGACCTCAATACAAGATCTTTCCATGTATTTTCCACTTGGAAAAACAAGACTTGGTGAAAAACAGCACGGCATTTGGGACAAATTTCTAAGTGATGTTGGCTTGGGACACTACACAGCCAGCAATGGTAGCTTCATTCTGAGTTATCAAAAAAATATCCAGCATATCTATAAATACCTCGATTAAATGGTATTTCATGCCACTTAAAAGCTTCCTTAAAACGTGCATATCAAGTGAAGTATCCACAGTCACATACACAACATTGCTGACCAAAAAAAAAACATGATTGGTGAAACGTGAAAACAGCCATGAAACTAATTACATTACATCTGAAATAACGTAGCATGAAAAACATCTCATCTTACAACAGGAGCTGCTACAAAATTTTCCCTTTAGCCAAAAACCATGATATATAAAAAGAATAATATTACAAATCAATTATCAAATATGTCAAAATGCGCAAATGTAATTAATATATAATAAACACATTATTTTTTGCATTTTTAACATGAATACCAACCACCAAAAGAAAGCTCCTCTTGTTCCATTAGCTCATTGGCAACTGGGTCTACATCCCAGATGATGTCCGGTTGATCCTCTGTGCACCTAATTTTGGAGCAGCAGGTTTAGCTCCCCGACCTCTGCTAGCCAATAAGGGCTTGGCTTTAGTAGTGGGTGCCGGGGCAGCAATAGCAGCCCAGGGATCATCCTCATCAGCAGCAGTTGATTTGAGATCTAATGATTTTGATGTTTTCGGAGCAGGAGCTGCTATGGAACCCCACAAATCATCATCCTCATCCTTGCTCAACTTTGTTACACTTTTTGGTCGCAAACTTGACGCTAATGATAAAAGCAAAACTTCACATTAACATATCTCCTAAATATTAAATAACTTGAGTGCAGAAAAAAGTGCATTCTGTATTGTCTATTCTATAGCACCTTTCATTATAGATTACATAATGACTTGTATTTTCTTTATTAATTAAGTTATAGTTTTTGGAAATAGATTGTCGTTTAATAAATTAACGGCCAAATTACTCTTTAGGTCCTCAACGTTTGCACGGAGTTTAATATTGGTCCTCAACGTTTCAAAAGGTTATTTTAGGTCTTCAACGTTTTTTTTCCTGGTCAAAATTGGTCCTCTAGCGTAACATCTGTTTGGTTTTGCCATTAAATGCTGACGTGGAAGGCTTATGTGGTACACCCTCTCTCCTACGTGTCATATTTAAATGACATGATACCCTCTCTCACTCCAACTCAGCAAAATGACACCGTTTTTAATCAAAACAAAACATTTAAATGAATCAAAACGGCGTCGTTTTGCTGAGTTTGAGTGAGAGAGGGTGCCATGTCATTTGAATATGACATGTAGGAGAGAGGGTGTGCCACATAAGCCTTCTACGTCAGCATTTAATGGAAAAACCAGACGGATGTTATACTAGAAGACTAATTTTGACCAGAAAAAAAACGTTGAGGACCTAAAATAACCTTTTGAAACGTTGAGGACCAATATTAAACTCCGTGCAAACGTTGAGGACCAAAAGAGTAATTTGGCCATAAATTAACATATAAGGCTGAAAAAATGAGATATGTCATTATGGTATATCAATCAACTATGAAAACAGAAAGTATAAGTATCAAATTGAGTACCATTCATAGCAAACACCTAACTAAACTCAAGGTGGATTTGCTTTCTAAGAAGGATGATCTCTTAAGGTCAGGGACTTTAGGCCTATTAGTTTGGTCTCTAGTGTTTACAAGGTGATTACTAAGGTGCTTTTTCTAAGGCTAGGAGAGATTCTGGGAGATACTATTTCGGAGAACCAAAGTGCGTTTGTGGGCAGTAGGCAAATTCTTGATGCAGCCTTAGTACCAAATGAAGTGGTAGAGGATGTAAGGCGACGAAAACGTAAGGGCTTAGTGTTTAAGTTAGACTTCGAGAAGGCTTATGACAGGGTAAACTGGGGTTTTTTAGATAAGGTCCTATGTCAGAAAGGTTTTGGGGATAGATGGAGAAGCTGGATTAAGGGTTGTCTTTCGTCTGTTGCATTTGCTATTATAGTTAATGGGCAGCCAAAACAATGGTTTAAGGGGTTTCGAGGTGTTAGGCAAGGGGATCCACTCTCTCCGTTTTTATTCACATTGGTTGTGGATGTATTGAGTCGTATGTTGTCTAGGGGAACTGAGAGAGGGTTGATAAAGGGCCTAAAGGTAGGTAATGATAACCTGGAGGTCTCACACTTACAGTTTGCAGATGATACCATTCTTTTCTTACAACAGGATAATGCAAATTTTCATAATGTTTTTTCTTTGCTTCAAGTCTTTGAAGTTATATCAGGACTTCGTATTAATCTCAATAAGTGTGGGATTGCGGGATTAATGTAGAAGATAGCGTAGTGGAGAATCTAGCTAGTATGGTGGGTTGTGAGGTTTCGCAGTGGCCTCTAACCTACTTGGGAGTTCCGTTGGGCGGAAATCCCAGGGCTGAGTCTTTCTGGGATCCTGTGATCCATAGAATTTCCAAAAGGCTTGAGAGTTGGAAAGGAGCCTATTTCTCGTTAGGCGGCAGGATCACGTTAATTCAGGCTTCGTTGTCGAGTATCCCACTGTATTATCTTTCTTTATTTAAGATCCCAGTTAAGGTGGCAAGCAGAATTGAGAATATTATGAGAGATTTCTTGTGGTCGGGGAAGGGAGAGTGTAAGAAAGATCATTTGGTCAGTTGGGAAGTCTGCTGTAGGGCTAAAGAGGATGGGGGATGGGGTCTAGGTAATTTGGTGTCTAAGAACATCTCTTTAGTGGCTAAATGGCATTGGCGGTTCCCTTTGGAAGTTACTTCCCTGTGGCATAGGGTGATTAAGAGCAAATATGGTGTTCAACAGAATGGTTGGGACGCTAATTTTGGGATTAGAGCTACTCATGCAAGTCCCTGGAAATTTATATCTCAGGTATATCATTCTTTCTCAACTTTGCTTTCCTTTCGGGTGGGCGATGGTACTCGTTTTCGTTTTTGGGAAGACCATTGGATTGGTGAATCTACTTTTATTGAACTCTTTCCTCGTTTATATGGTATATCTTCTCTACACAATGCACCAATTGTTGATTTCTACATAAATCAGGATGAACACATTTCTTGGAACTTCCACTTTTCTAGAAATCTTAATGATAGACTTACAGAAGATGTTATTTTGTTATTAGATATTCTTGCTCCCTTTCGAGCCTCTTCGGTTCCTGATAGCAGGATTTGGAGTTTAGATTCTTCGGGCTCATATACTTGCTCTTCGTTTTTTAAATACTTGACTAAAACCCC
This sequence comes from Senna tora, assembly GCA_014851425.1. Taxonomy (NCBI): domain Eukaryota; kingdom Viridiplantae; phylum Streptophyta; class Magnoliopsida; order Fabales; family Fabaceae; genus Senna; species Senna tora. The sequence continues at coordinate 272,072 of CM026267.1, forward strand.
AAACCCTAATCCTAATCTTCTTCCTAAATCTTTCTGGAAAGTAAAGGTTCCTTACAAGGTAAAGGCTTTTGTATGGACAGCGGCACTTAATAGAATTAACACTAATGATATGCTTCAGACTCGTCGTCCCAATAAGGCGTTGTCACCGGATGTGTGTGTCATGTGTTTTAGAAGGTCTAAGATGAATAGCCATCTCTTTTTACATTGTGAAGTGGCAAGGTCTATGTGGAACACGCTGTTTGGTATATTTGAAGAGAATTGGGTATGTCCAGCAAATCTGGATACCTTTTTGGGTATTAAATTTGTGGGCTTTGGAAGGAATAAGGAACATAAAGCTCTTTGGCAATGTGCAGTTTTGGCGACGCTATAGTGTCTTTGGCTGGAAAGGAATGCTAGGGTCTTTAAGAATAAATTCCTCTCACCTCATCTGCTGTGGGATAGAATTACTTTTTTGTCTTCTTTATGGGCTTCGTCGAATGGTCTGTTTAGAGGAATGTCCATTATGGATATTCAAAGGGATTGGAAGGCCCTACTGAGATAACGTTTTAGTTTTCGTTTAATTGTCTTCTTTTATTTCTATTCCTGAGGACTGCTTGTCCTCGAGTTTGTAATCTCCTTTTTTTCTTTAATACAATTTCTTTTTTCTATCAAAAAAAAAATCAAGAAATCAACTAGAAACACCAAATCAAACATTCAACTGCAAACCTGAACTTGTAGTTCACATACTCCTATCATTTTTAATTTTTTTTCATTAATCATGAACATACACATAACTTTGGTTTTGTCTTTCTTTTTCTGGTCTAGTATAACTTCAAGAGTAAATAACTTGTCATCTGAAACCAGAAATGCCTTCGAAAACAAAACCAAAAACACGAACAATACCTTGTTTTGTCTGTGAAACATGTTGAGAAACCGGCCGCCGTTGAGCTGCTTGAATGTTTGCTAGAACTGAGGATGGTTTTGACTCTTCAAGTGGTTCCAAATCATCCCAACCATCCTTGTCACTCTCATGCTCTTCATGAATTCCATTCTCCAGTTCTCCCCAGCCATCTGTTGATGTTGGAGATGCAGGGACAGAAATTTCAGCCAAGTCTGAGGTAGACCTTACTCGAACAGGTGCAGTTGATGGAGTATCCAAAGCTACATTACCCAAAAAGGGGGAAGGGGGGAGAAGAAGAAAAAGAGGGGAAGTAGAGGTCAAATTATATAAATGCACTAACAGAAATAAGACATTCAAATGAAGCAGGAATGAAATAAGGCATCATCATCAACAGAAGAACAGAAACGGCACATGCACAGTGTTGTATAGCAATCAACACAAAAGCACAACTGCCAGGTGCAGTTTCATCTTGCCCCCACCAACCTCGAGAAAAGGTGAAAGCTTTAAGCAGATAAGGAACATCAAGTAAACAGAAAAATAATGAATATAAAAAAAAATGTCATTTCACAAAGCAGATATTGTCAAAATAATCAGTGGGGAGAACAAGACTAATTGTCAAAATTCTTAAGTGGAAGTAGGACAAAAGGGGAGGGCAGCACCCAAGAGGGTAAACAACACTAACAGGTAAAACATAATGACATTCAGAAGAATATGCAATAATAAAGTTCAATTTAATAACAAACAGATTGATCATGACGCATACCTGAACTGGCATTGGAAGGCGTTGGAATAGGTGTGCTGGAACTTACAGAAGCAACTGGAGCATGATCAGAAGGTTTACCCTTCAGGGTCAAGGAGCTCATAGCCCATCTGCATGGAGACATCAGTACTGAGTCACTAACAATTTCCTTAAAAATGTATTTGTACCTAATTAAGAACCTTTCCAGACTGGCATGCACTTAAAATCAAGCATCATATAACTTATATATTGTATTTGTAGTATCTACTTACAGCTTTAAATATCTCATTCTCACATTTAAGATAAATCTCTTCTACTGTATTATTATATCATACATGTACATAGACATGCAAGTATTTACCAGAAAGAGTTATTTAAAAAGAAACAGCTTTTACTTTTGCGCATTTTTAATTGAACTAGTATAAAAGTAAAAATTACTTAGTACAATATCAGAACCTCAGATTGACACTGAGTTTCTCATTGATTATCATGTGAACATGCAAGAGTGACTGAATGAGTCTACACATGCATCTGTCTGGCCATGCCAAGTTTATACTAACCCAAGCAAACTAGCATTTCCTGGAACTGATGAGATTCCCACCACAGAACCTGTGGTATCTGCCGTATTTGTCTGTAATACACAACAAACAAGAACATAAAAAATGACCTAAATATGGAGCAATAATAAACGATAACCATTGAAAACATTTATCAAAAACATATCTTAAAAAATCCAAAAGAACCAACCACATAAGATGGTCCAGTTCTAAGATTTGGCTCTTTTTAAGGTTTGTCTTGGATTAGTCTGCTTAGTAAGTGCCCATAGTTGTTTACGGCGCACTATTGCAAAAAGGGCTCCTGGAGCCATGGCGCATTGCACACTGCGTTGCGCGTGGCAACATTAAAGTGCGGTGCACATACATGCACACACACACATATATATATATGAAAATTTTAATTTTAACTCATCCACACAGAATTTCTAATACATTCAAATTTCAAAATATGTTAAGCGTGATCATAAATTCTCCAAAATAAATCAAGTCTCATAATGTAAATTGCAAAAACTCATAAGAGTATAAACCATGTAAAAAAAAGAACTCTAATCATCAATCAAGGTAACTTTACAAATATTATTTTCTTCCAAAACAGTGTAACGTTACACATACATTCGACAGTAACGTTAAAGCCTAAAATCAGAGTTTCAAAAAAAAAATCTGAGATAGAAAAACTCAAACCAGTCGACAGTTTCACAATATAAAGCCTATAAACTACAAAGTACACAGTAACGTTGACGTTACAAAAGAAAAAAACAAACCTGAGATGAAGAGGAAGGAAAAGACGGTTGAGAAGAAAGAAGCTAGGTTACGTAGAGAAGGAGTAGAGAATGCTAGGTTACGTAGAAAAGGAGTAGAGGAGGAGGGAAACCAAAGAGACACTGAAAAAGAATGTATTTTATAATCTTAAAACCTGTTTTTTTAATGGGCCTTGGACTTAAGGTTGTCAATAAGATAAAGAAGCACCTTTAAACATTTTTTTTAATGAGTTATAACTTCATGACACGTTGCGCGCGCAACACATGGGCAACATTAAGACGGCAACGCAACAGCTGTGGCGTTGCCCAAAAGGCCATGGTGCGCACCATGGCGTGCAATCAATAACTATATAAGTGCCAATAATTAACCCCTCCGAGCCCCCAATCAGAATAGATCCGGGTGATATTTTTCAAGTAACCCATAATTTCCTGCAGCCTCAGATCTTGTTATCATTTGTTTTTGCAATTTGAAACAACTGAAGTTTCAAAAGCTACAATCAATTCACAACTACTGTATGTCCTAGAAGATCATCAAAATTTTTTAATTCAATAATACAGAGCGAGCGGACCATAGGGGAGCAACTGCAAAATCATGAGAAGCAATTAATTCTGCTTTCTTGGCATGACTTTAAACAGCTCAAGAGGTGGCCCAGTGGATAGTGAAATAGGTATTGCAAACTAAGGAAATATAAATACATAAAATTTAATAAGGGATGAAAAAGAAAGATACAAAATTATTGATGAGATCAGAGCTTGGGTTCAAGAAAAAAAAATATGAATTCATACTGCACATACACCTAATTCCTTTCTAAACAAATATATTCAGTTTAAAGAACCATACATCACACTTAAGTAAAGGCCAACAAAGAATTTCAGAAAATACCTTTTCATAACACTGCTTCACCATCTGCAAAAATTGATCAACAGCTTGGAATGCCTTGGATCGAACATCACTGTTTAAACCATGACAATAACAGCAAGGAATTACTCAATTATCAAAACAATGAGATAAAATAAGGTACAATAATGAGTCTTAGGTTAGAATATGAATACTGGCAAAGACCAACAAATGAAGTACAGAGTACGACATTGAAGAAGGTACAACTACCATTATTAAAGAACATCTATAGAGGGTTTCAAAATATTATTATGTTAATGTGTGGAGGAAAGGAGGAAGCACGAAGATATATTCGTAGAATAAAGCTATAGATATTCGTCAACGGGCTAAAAAAGGAATGATTGACAGTTAAATCATTTTACAACATAACAAAGCCATTTGCATGATATTACCTGTCAGGATCAATTGTAAGTACAACAACATTAGGAAGAATCCGTGTTGCAATTTCAGGTATATCATAATAAGAGCCAGTGGCACATAATGCCATAATGCCTGAACAATAGAAAGTAAAGCTCCGAAAAGAATATTTGAGGAAAAAAATTAACTGCAAAATTGTAATGGAGATCCAAAAATCAATTAAAAAAATGCTAGAATACCTGCTCCTCTGGCAGGGGGAAAAGTATCACGTAATGCACGGACAGTAAATGCATTAATCAGAACTCTTTTTCTTGTCTGCGTAATAGCTCCAAACCCATCAGTTGATTCATCAAAAACATGCACAAAATAAAAAATAGAACAATATATGAACTTAAGCAAATTGCATGAAGCAATCAGCATTTAGCTCATACCCCATCATTTAAGTAGCTTGCAATATTTCCTAGTAAAATGGTAGTATTTGTTCGAATTGCCGGTTCCTCATCAACCTGCAAAATAATTGTCAGTTTCTGAATTGAGAAGAAAATCCGACCCCAAAAAAAAAAAGCAATGACAAAAAGAAAATGATTTTTAAAATTCAACAGGAAAAACGAAATTTACATGTCAACCAAAAAAGTCTGTTAGGTGAAGATCCAATTTTGACAATTAGATAAGAGACTAAACTGGTAACAACAAAATAAATCCAAGGCTTGTATCCCAGCAGAATAAGCAACTAGACATTAATCCCATGCTGACAGGGTGGGTCGAAGCAATACCTGCAACTTGGACAGATACTTCAATAATGACCCTGAGATAGTCCTCTGAGACAGCTGCAATTATAAAACAGACAATTCATTTTACACATAACTCAAGAAACAAGCAATATACGACTATAGATTCACTAAATAGAAGAAACAAGCAAATAAAGGAAGGAAGGAACGAAGACAACAGGGAAATGATAAAGCTGAAACAAGGAATCTCTCAAGCACATTATATATTAATAACCAATCTAAATTTGATGACCATTTAGTAAAGACGTCAATCAGAAGAAGCCCTTATTTAGCATCAACTACAGATTAGTGACAATCAACCTCTGAGACATTCACTTGATGGCCCTTGTTCAACCCAGTCACCCACATATTTCAAGTTTCCCAGATTTAAATATCTCTCTCGTAAGAAATGATGCATTAGAACTTCATTCACGTCATCATGTCAACCCAGTCAAAATATATAAGCAACACCTGCTAAGCTATGAGTGATCTGACTGAACTCCACCTCAGCTTGACTTGAATAGAAAATAGGTTTCCCAGCATCAAGCTTCCTCTCACCAATCCACTAAGATTGAAATACCACCATACCAAGATATAAAACATCATGCTATATCTAACAACTTGGTCCCATCTTAGTAATTGCACTAGCCACTTAAATTGACATGATAAATATATGTGCTTCACACTATATCTTTCATTAAAGTTCAGTTAGAATGACGAATTTAATGAGTCACAAAAACCAGGTAAGTATGCTATTAAAAGTTGAAACATTGAAATACCTATTCCATGAAAAAAAATCATATTTGTAGCATTCTCATAAGACTGATAATATCTTGCATTTGAAAATAATAATAATAATAATAATAATAATAATAATAATAATAATAATAATAATAATAAAAGAAATCATACCTTTGGTGCCAATATAAGCATGGCCTTAAGAGTCAGTTCCCTCAGAAAAGCAGATGTGTCAGAGAACCCAGTAGCAACATGAGGATAAACCTGATTATAAATGTCAATAAGAACTTCAAAACTTCCATTTGTTACAAGAATTCTTTGTATAGTTAAATAATCAGGGTTGCCAAAAACAGCATAGAAATTGAAATCATCACAACATCATACCATACCTGCTCATCAACGACCTGCGCTGATAATGACTCTCCAAATTGATCAATATGTTGAAGAAGGGCAACTCGAATAGCTCGGTCATTGGAGGCAAAAAGTTTTACAAGAGTTGGAAGAACCTATATATTGAAGACAGAATTCAAAGAGACAAGAGATGAATCTTAACTAGAAAGAAGAGAGATCAATTATGCACATGTCAAGAAAATATTAAATGTCATCATGAAGCTACCAAAAGAATTATTTACCTTGATACTGAACTCCTCAGCTGAAAGCCAGGAACCCATTTTCAACAATGCCGTCAGAGCAGGGGCAGCAGCTGAACCAAATTCAAGAGCGGAAGCTAATAAAGGTAGTAACTGTGAAAGACCAAAAAGAAAGTCATAATAATGGGATAAAAAAAATGTTAACCAGTTTAAAACTTCCAAGATGATGTTCAAAATTTTAATTCCAAAGAGATGTACCTTCTTCAACACAATCTGTCGAGGAAGTTGCTCTGCTAGATTTGGAAGCTTGCGGAAGAATGTATCTTTCTCAACACTGTCTTTCAAACTAAGAATTTCCATGAAATGTATTGTGTCTACCAACTTGTTTTGAAAATATTCTGCATACCCATGAGCAAAGCAAATGTTTAGAAAGAACAAATTTATTGCTAAAGCTAGAACTATCAAAATTGGTGTACAGTACAATGGCATGGCATGTATTAATGAACAATCCAGTTTTCAAGAAGTGTCAGTAAATATCTCTAATGTACAAATCTCATTAGGAAGTGTAGAATCTACACCACATATCAGATTTGACCACATTCTGAAAAACTAAAGATAATATGAACTGACTAATTAAGAAAATAGAATTTCCTCCCACAAACACAATGCAACCATTCAGGTACACCATATTCTCATAATGCAACCAACAAGAAATGCTTCTAAATCTCAAGTAGTTATCAGATCAACTATATCGAACAATCCTAAAGTAAGGAGTGATAGTGATAGCAAAGCCATAGATAACATAACTAGAAGTTTCAGTGATATTGCCCTATAAATATGTATATATATACACACATATTATATAGGACAACATATTGCTGATAAGACAAACCACAAAATATATAAAACCTTCACACAGAAAAATTATGAAGTTCTTATGCAAATCAAATTAGCCAATATAATGTTAAGGAGCACTCACCACTGTTTTCTATAAGCTTTGACGTATTTAATCTACGAGAAGGCATGGAACTCAATAGCCGCTGGTAATCTGGAAGTAGAGACTGTGAGACAAAGAAATAGACATATAAAGATGAAAAATCAATATTTCATTAGAATGAAGTATCAAAGCAACAAAAAGACTTAGCTGCCTTTAACTTCTATATTCAATAATGACTCGTTAAGAAAACCAAAAAGTAAATTATTAAAAAGGCTAACCTTGGGAATGGATGCAGTGTTGCGTAACTCCTCTGTTTTGCCCAAACTCACACCCGAAAATAGCTCGTATATAAGACAACCTATAAAATTAGAATCCTTAAATCACTTAGAAATGGCTACCCTAACAGATGAACAAATTCAATGAACTTGCAGTATCTGAACAAGTACATAATTTAGGATACAATAAATTACCCTCTCTGACAAAAAATAGCCAATTTCTGCTAATGTATAAACACAGCAAAAATTCCTCATAGAAGTATAATGTCAGAGAAGGCTTTGTATCATATGCAACCATTACATTTGGAACTATAGCAATTTTGCATACTAAAACCCAAATTTATTTCTTACTCTCAGTGGGAGCGGCTGGCACTAAATGGGGAACATATTTTAGAAAATGCACAATAAAACAAGCAAACAAACAAAACAAGAGCACCTTACCCATGCCCCAAGAATCAATAGCCCATGGAGGAGACTTTCTGATTGCAGTCCAGTCAGATTTTGCCAACTCCATTGGTTTGTACTGTGATCCAACAAGCCATGCATATTGCTGAATAAAAAATAAGCAAACATGAGAAGAATGGGGTTGGTCGCACTATTCCATATCCTCCTTCATTTGAAAACACAAATATTTTTGGCAAATCATGACAACAGAGTAGACATAATGGCAGTTTATTCTGTCATAGATGCTATAAAAGTCCTTCACAGATAAATGCTCAAATACTTGAAAAGTCCGTTCAATTAAAGCTGGAGGTTAAGCTGCTAATATCTGAAGGTCAAGCAACAAGAACAATAAAAATTTATAGTGCAGTGCCAAAGAGAACAGGAAGACAAAGCATTACAACCAGGCATTTGCATTCTTTTTTTTATAGAAACAACCAGGCATTTGTATTACCAGCATTTGCCCAGAGGAAGCCTCATTGCTCCCATCAAATTCTGATAGAACATCAAAAGCATGGAGTTTCCAGTCCAAAGTTTGTGTGACCACAACACTAGCTAAGCAAACGTTACCATGAACCTGCAATAGACAAAGCATGCCAAGAAAATGTAACTGATGCATCAGAAGAGAGGGAACACCTTATTTTTCTCATGAATACTCACAAGTTTACAATCATTGTTTAAAAAGCTCACAGCCTTGGCAATTTGATGCAGCCCCCAAGCATAATATTCATCCCTACAACATCAATAAGGAACAAAATTGGTCACATATAAGCAAAATTCAAAATTAATTTTTACTTGATCAAACTCAAAGCACGCAATCTATAATTTGCACATAATATGTCTTATAGGGAATAAAGCATATCACACACTGGATCATGTGACCAAGAGCTGCTTTCTACCAAGTCAAAATTTGAGTAGAAAAATAATTAAATCACGAAGAATAGTTAGCACTTATTGCATAATGGTTGGCACTTGGCATTTATCTTATCTTAATTACTAAAATACATAGTGTAGGAAGCTCTATGCATACCTTTGTGTACCTTCTAATCCTAACTCCTTAATCTTTTCTGAAAGTGGCATGACAGGCTCTGTAACAATATAGATGGTAACCTTGGCAGAACCACCATCAGAAGTTTCAGTCTCGGTACTGTGAAGAAATGATAAAATATTTGGATGCCTCACCTGAAAATGGGAACCATTAAAAATTCAAATAGGAAATCCAATAATGGAATCAGAGCCTACAGATAGTCCCACTGTTCAAAAGTGCATAGAGCAGAAAAAATCATAAGTTGCATGCTTCAGGAATAATAAGAATATCTCTTATCATGGAAACAGGAAGAAAGAGTGTAGTATTTCCTAAAGGTGAAGGCAAAGACTTGTTGAACAAACGGATCCAACTCCAATTCATGAATCTTAAACATAAGGGGCATGCTCATGCAAGGAGATTTTCCTTACCAGAATGAGTGCCTCCAAACAAGAATAAACAGAAAAGAAATTGAGAGGAAAAAAAAAACTACCAGGAAAAATGCTGATGCATAAACAAACTGTACAAACTAAAAAGAACTCACAAAATTTTACTGCTCATGAGCATCAGTTATGCACCACATGTCATAATTGCAAAAAGTGTCTATAATATATGTCAGCTATGATATAAAATAGTAAAAAATGTCACAGTATGATATCATAGGATACTGAAAGGGAAAGTAGAGAGTAAGATTATCTGAACAAAAAGTTACTAATTGTTATTATTAAAAGAAAAAATTAATCTATAGTTTTATTCGATCCCAAAATTGAAGTACTAGTCAAAAAAATTTATTCGTTGCTTAATACTTACTGTCCGGAGACGCTTGACACCATTACGGCCAGCTGCTAAATGTCCATCCTGAGCATTACTCCCAGACAGAGAAAAGATTGAAACTGCAGATCCATCATCCTGAAAATTGAACCAATGTGCAGATATACATCACATCAACTGTAGGGGATGGAAAACGATATGAGAAAAGCTAAGACCATTTTGACATGTCTAAGGTTGAAATTGGCTACTACTGGTATTATAAAATCATCCAAATTCAAATGAACATGCAAAATGAAGACCTCAGAACATGGCATAAATCATACAAACTTACAAAGTAAATGATTAGAAAATAGCTTCTATGTTGCAAGTAATTCATGTAAAGTTGTATATTTACATTTCTGTCCAATGGACAGAATCAGGTTCATCAAGTGAATAAAAAATTTAACAGTGAAGAACGCTACTAGCATCCAGGGGGACAAACAAATTATAGAGTACCAAATAATGCCAATAGATGTTATCTGGACCAAGCCCCATAACTTACAAGTAATACTGTAATATACTAGAATATGAGTTATATCCTTCCCAGATTTTCAACAGAATATTGTCCTTGAGAATTTTCTTTCCATTAACTTTTCCTGATCAGATATTAAAAACAGTATGTCCTATTCCGTTCCTTGAGCAACCCCTCAAGGCAATAACTCAAGTTTCATCAGATCAGAACATAATCAGCTGCCCGTCACATGGTATTCTGAAAGAAACTGGTACTGAATCTAAATATCTAATACCAACAATAACAAACAAAAAAAAAAGCCTTTTCCCTGGGTTGGCTATATGGATCATGAAACTGGTACAGTGGTACTGAATCTAATACCATGAAGAAAAATAGAATGTAGCTCTCTACTGACTACTGAGCGAGCAGTGAACAATTGCTACAGCTTACTTAGTATTTACACACACACACACACACACACATATATATATATATATGCTAGGTTCAATCAAAAGCCACCGGGCAAGCCTATAAATGGTACTAACAGAAACATGACGCAAGCAAACAACACTATAATCAAGCCTATAAAGTTCGGGTACATGACAGTGGAAGACAAAGCACCAGATCCACCATATATGTAATTTAATAGTTGGATCAAATTAGAATTAGGGCACGCAAAAGAAATAAAAATAAAAAACTTCGCACGCGCGCGCGCACACATGAGGGAAGAGGAAGAGGAAGATGGTGGAAAGTACCTTGGTGGTACCACGGTAGTGAGTCCAAGATCCCCAAGCAGAAGGATATGGTTGGCCGATATTGTATGGGAGATCTTTAAGTCCGGTTCCAGATCCACCCACCACCTCTTTCAAGAATTTGAACATTTTCTTCCGCTCGGTACGCAGAAATCTAGGATCGGCAACAGGGAAACGAAGGTGATAGAGACGAAAGGTGTATTAACCTGAATCAAGATTTTGACCGTGTGTTTCGCTGTTGTATGGCTTCTACGTCTGAGATCGTTATGATCATCCGAACGAAGCAGCCGTTTCAGTTTCTTTATTCGGTGAGATATGAAGATGGGAACCTATGACGCAAGGCCAGTGGCCATAGCAAATAGCGAAGCTTCTTACCCAAAAATTGCCAGAAAATAAATATATTCGATTGATTGCAAATCAGTATACAAAATTTTAACAAAGAAAATTAAAAAACCATTTTGATCATCTATGTTTCACTTAAGTTTTAAAATTAATTATTTATGTTTTAAAAATTTTAAACCGGTCCTTCATCTTTCTTAGAAGTTTTAAATTGATCCTTCCGTCAATTTTTTAAGTTAACTGCTGACGTGGCGCGTCGACATGGACACATAAATTCTCCTACATGTATCAGATAGTTACGTTGTCTTAGACATACCGAAAATACTCAAACGACGTCATTTAAGCTAAAAATAAAATCAGATAACCAATATGAAACTCTAATGAAACATAAATAACTAATATAAAATTTTAATGAACATAAAGAACCAATATAAAACTTTAATAAAACATAAATGATCAATATAAAACTTTAAATCTTTAATGAAACCTGAAGAACAAATTACAAATATATAACTTTTGGAAAATATAAAGGACCAATATAAAATTTTTAAAAAATAAAAGATTAATTTAAAACTTGAATAAAATATAAAGGACCAAAATGAATATTACATTTTAATTCACAAGAATAAACATGTATAGCTAAATTACATTTTAATTATTTATTTTAAAAACATTATTTAATTCTGAAGATATTTGATATGTATTGTAATTATAAAACATTATTATTTGTTTTTTTCCAACAAAATTATTTTCTCTTGGGCCATATAATAAAATTATAATTTCTTGCGCGATATAAAAGCATTGCATCTCAAAAATTTTGTTATTAAAACATTTCTTTGCTATCAATTTTGCCAACCAAAAAAAGTAATATTTGTACTATAATTAGTTTTATGTTGCAGCCCCACAAAATATTATTATTTGTTTGATTTTTTAGGGCTTGTTTAGTGATTTTTGTAATATTATATATATATATATATATATTTTATTTATCAAATTATATTATTTTTATTGTGCAATCACCAATTCGTCATTTCAAATGGTGAGTTAGTGAAAATTTTGTACAAATTCGTCATTGTCAATGACAAATTGGGAATCAAAAAAATTAGTTCCAATTTGCCAATAACAATAATAAATTGGGACTCTCCATTCAAGTTTAAAAAGTCAATATTAATATATATATATATATATATATATATATATATATAAATATTCAAATATTTAATATATATATTATTTAAATTAAATTAATAAGTTGATATCAAAATATTAAACCTTACATTACTCTCATATAATATATTTTAAATCTCATATGACGATTATATAATTGATTTAAGATCATATTTTAATTTTAACCTTTTAATTTAATATGAACATTTAACAACAGTTCCTCTCATATCTCACATTAAATTAAAGATGATTACATAGATAATCATGTGAAATTTAAAATATATCACATGGAATCATGTCAGATTTAAAATAATATTTTAATTTCAAGAATATTAATTTCTTCAGATTAATATTTTAATCTCAAGAAATTAATTTAATTTGAATGATGAAAAATAATTTATCTCATCTAAGATGAATGCACACTTGATTCTAAATTGATTATTTTAATTTAAATGATAAAACAATCTCTCTTTTATCTTACATAAGATGAATAATCACATTTAATATATTTTTAATTAATACATATTTAAATATTATATATATTAATTAATAATGTTTTCTTAGAATTGGCGCTCCCAATTTGTCATTGTTATTGGTGTGAATTGGGACTCGCATTTTTTTAGTCCAAATTCGTCTAATTTGCCAATGCTAGTGACGAATTAGGAGTAACTTTTTTAACTTTCAATTTACCATTAGCAATGGCGAATGCAATTTTTCACCAATTCGCCATTCAAAATGGCGAATTGGTGATTGCACAGTAAAAATGATATAATTTTATCAATAAGAATAAAAAATCGCTAAAAACCTAAATAAGAATAAAAAAGAAGTTATAATGTTACAAAAACCCTCGTTTAGTAGACGGGAATGTGATAGGAATAATAATGAAAATGTGAATGAGCTTACTACATTTGGTAGTAAAAAATGAGAATAGAATGGGATAAGGAATGAAATAAAAGTAGATAAAATTATATTTTATCCTTATATTAAAATATTAAAAAAAAAGTAAGAGCAAAAACATAATTTCATCATATTAAAAAAAATATATGTTTAGTATAATGAATTTGCAAGAGAATGTATATTACTTTCACCATTCCATGTAACAAACATGGCGTTATAGTTTTATTTTATTACTTTTCAAAAAATATTTTATTGCTTTGACTGATTTTTATGGGAAAAAAAACTCCATTTTGATTCTTGATATATGATAATTTTTTCACATTAGTTATTGATATTTCAAAAGTTATAAAAGTGGTGATGATATTAGTAATTTGTTTCATTTTGGTCCTTCCACCTACAAACATGTAGATGTAATATTTGCTTTTTCTCTCCCATGTGTTAAACTTTGCTGCAAAAGGCTTATTTTTCTTATTTTTCTCTTCATGTCTGGCTTTTCTTCTTCTTCGCGTCGTTCTTGGGCATTATTTTTCTTCTTTCTCTCTTCTTGTCTGGCTTTTCTTCTTCTTCATTAGTTTTGTTGTAAATATAGAGAGAGAAACACAAATGGTGAGGAAGAATCAGTATAGATAGAGAGAAATGTATAGAACAATGTTGTCTCATCTAACTTGGATTGGTTCTTCATCGTTCTTGTTGGCTAGGACTAGGAGAATAAGACGAAGTTGATCTAGAAGTACTTTTGTTGTTGACAAATTTAGGAGATGCTAAAACTCTGACGGACGACACAGCAACAGTGGATGACAACGACGTCGAGGAAGCTAATGCTATGGAGGCACTTGGTGGCAAGATTGCCGGTGACACCACATTTGTTGACGCAAGGTATGTTAGTTTTAAGAACCACACTTGGTGGCACTTCTAAGTCTTCTGAGCCATTAGTTATGGTTAAAATGCACAAAACTAAATCTCCCTAAACTTTAGAACTTAACATAATATCTCCCTAAACTTTCAATTTGTTGCAACTAATTACACTTCAAAATTTTTGAACCCATTGGATTTTTATTTGATCTGACACATATAGGGGCATTAGTTAATTTCATCTCACTTCATTCTCCTAAGTCCCACCCACCACCGACTGTGAAACCCTAAGCCCCAATCTCGGCCACCATATTCATGCGAGTCAATTGCGGAATACTAAATAATCAATGTTCATCTTCAACTTCAACATATATATCTTTCCTATCTACATATGGCCTTAACATCATCCTTCAAGTGGGACCCACCTCCTTAAGTTGCTTCACCGGTTCTCTTCTTCCACTTCAACACCTTCATCTTCATCTTGTTGCTCCTACTTCAATGACTTATTCATGGTGGCAATGAGGAGGAGGAGGAAGAAGAAGAGAAAGATTTGGTTCCAATGATGTGTTGATGAGTTTTTAATGGTGTGGACTTTGCAGACAACATCGATATGGTGGCCGAGATTCGCACACCATCAGTGAGTGTAGCCAAGATCCGCACGCGGTGGGTGAATGGGTGGTCGAGATTTGAACACGATGGAATTCGATGGGTGATTAGCTTCCTTCTAGTCACAATTTCCAAATTAAACTTCTCCTCTCTACTTCCTTCCAACGCTTATTATGATTAATGGAAAATGGGGTTTAGGGTTTCACGGTGGTTGAGATAGTAGTGCTCAGTTTTAAAAAATAGACGGTGATGTAGTTATTTGCAACAAATTATGGAGGTCTTGTGTCAAATTTTATCGTTTAGAACTACGGGTGTACACAGGTCGGGTTTTGGCCGGACCCGAGATTCGGCCTGGGTCTATCGAGTCGGGTCGGGTCAGCAGAGTTTTTGAAAAAATTTGAATTTGAGTCATGTGAAATAGAAAAATAGACATGAAAAATAGAGAGTAAACATTAGAAATAGAGAGTAGGCATAGATTATGGAGAGTGGGCATAGAAAATGAGGAGTAATTAATACATGTTGACATTTTAAATTGATTTATTACCTGGTTTTTAGGAATAGATTAATAAGATATTAAATAATAGATATGATATCTTATTTTTAGCTATCAATTTTAATCTTTTTAACATATAAAAATACTTAAATAATAAAAATAACAAAAATAAAAAATGGGCCTACCTCGGGTCGGGTCGGGTTTCGGGGGCAACCCAACCCGATGACCCGATGGACCCGAATGTGCCCGGGCCGGGTCACATGTAGAGCCCTAGTTTAGAGAGGTTTTGTGCATACATTTAAAAGATAGGGAGATAATATGTATTTTAGCCTTTATTTATTTAATTATTTATATCTTTGAGTTCGGATTCTCTACTATTGGTCGTTTATGCTTGTAACTGTAGTTAATCGATAAAAAAATTATGGCCAAATTTTTATCAGGGTTATTGATTGGTTAGTCATGGTTATAACTGTGATTAATCCGGTAAACACAACCGTAAACAACAAAGAAATTGGATAGAATATCTTTAGGTTGCCTCTTGTATTTTGAAGTATCTAATTGATCTCTTGTACTTTAAGGGCATGTTCATTACATGGAAATGTCCATTTCATGGAATGCAAAAAGTAGTGACACTCATCACTCATTGGGTCTCACTTACTTTTTCACTTTTTCATTTTCATCAACTTTAAAAAAAAGAAGAAAAAAAAATACAAAATATCTGTTATACCCCTTTGATTTGACACAATTATAACATTATTTTCTTTTTATTATTTTAATATAAGGGGTAAAATGGTCATTTTAGTATATTCCCATTCCATTTTCATTACCAAACTCTTACTACTAAACACATCAAATACATTCCGTTTCCGTCTCCATTTCCATTTCCATTTCAAAAAAATTTTCTTCTAACAAATATTTATTCTTTTATTTTTTTTATCGTGTAACCTCTCTGATATTAAAAAAAAAATGAATAAATATTATTAATTAATACCAAATCACAATTTTACAAAAAAAAATTATATCAAATCACGTAATTATGTAATTTTTTATATTTTTATTCTCATTCCTTTTTTTTTTATTTAAAATCAATGCTCTTCTTATCTTCGTCCATACGCTACTGTGACTCTCATTCTTTCACCGGTTGTTCCGGTACCCTTCCTTTCTCTCATCTCATGGCTCCGCCTCTCCTCAAAGTTCTACACCCATTTACTTAATTAAAATATTGCTATCCATATATATATATATAAGCGAAAATGTGAGATTTGAATTGGTTTTGATAATGTTAAAGAGACGGGGTGCGATCCCTAAAAGAAAAAGTTGAGGATTGTGAAGAAATAATTTTGGGATGGCATCTGTGTTAGTGTATCATGTGGTGGGGGATCTAACGGTGGGAAAGCGAGAGGTGGTGGAATTCATTGAGACAGAGACGGTGGAATCGGCGATTCGGGAAATAGGAGAATCAGCGGAGCGCAGTATATCAATCTGGAAGAGGAGATCCAATAATAATGTGGGTAGCATCGAGAGCATTGAAATGAGGGAACAGAGATTTGTGGGAATGCTTAATTCCTTGGATATTGTTTCATTCTTGGCAAAGAGTAAGACCCACCAGGACAAGGCCTTCAACACCCCTGTTTCTGAGGTGGTTGTTCCAAATAATTCTCTTCTGAGGCTCGTTGACCCTGGAACAAGGTTGGTTACGTTGTTTTAATTTCTTGCTTGATTCATATCATTAATTAATTAGCTTCTTGTTGTGTACATTTATTTTTTGATATAGAATCCTAGGTTGGAATTTGTGGTATTAATGAATGAATTAAGGAGAATGATCCATTCCTGCATGTCTTGTGATAGCTAGCTAATAGTAACATATAATTAATTAATATAAGTAAGTTTGTTGAATTACTATTAGATTGATAGATGCACTGGAGTTGATGAAGCAAGGTGTGCGGCGTCTGCTTGTTCCAAAGACTGTAGCATGGAAAGGGGCAAGTAAGCGATTCTCAATCGTGTACAATGGTAAGTGGATGAAGAATAATAATGTTGAAACTAGTAGTTGTGGCAGCAATGTAGCTTCAAACATGAATTATTGGGGATCCAATAATTATAAAGATACCTTCTGCTGTCTGTCAAGAGAAGATGTGCTTCGTTTCATCATTGGTTGCCTTGGAGCTCTGGCTCCACTTCCTCTCACCTCTATCACTGTTCTTGGAGCTATTAATTCAAATTACAGCTATGTTGAATCCAGCAGTCCGGCCAGTGAAGCAATTCATGAAAAGAATCCCCAAGGCCCCAGTGCAGTTGCAGTAGTGGTAGAAATGAGCAGAGGTGAGCATAAGATGATTGGAGAAATTTCTGCGTGTCAATTATGGAAATGTGATTACATAAAAGCAGCCTGGGCTTTAGCCAATGTGTCAGCTGGAGAATTTGTGTTGGGAGTAGTTGATCAGGATAATGCTGGCGGCAAGTATAGAGGTAGAAGTGCGCCTTTGACGTGTAAAACTACTACTTCATTGGCTGCAGTTATGGCTCAGATGCTATCCCACAGGGCAAGTCATGTGTGGGTCACCCAGGATGATGATGATCATCTTTTAGCTGGTGTGCTCGGATATGCTGATGTTTTTGCTGCTGTAACCAAACCACCTACATCCTTACTTCCTGCTCCTGCTCCTGCTCCAAATAGAACTAATTTTGATGGATTATGATTTATCCCATTCATCAATCACCTACCTACCTTAATTAGCTTCACACGATTTAATTTTCATTTTTCTTCTCACAAGCTAAGCTTCCCTTGTCTTGTCTTTCACTCTTTCCATGCATCGTCTCAGAATCAAATTCAATGCACAGCAAAAGTGTACAATTCTTTGTTTCTTAATTTGTAATCAATTCTTCATATTACACAAGAAAAAGCAAGATACTTAATTAGGAACCATATATAATTATTCTTAACATATTGATCAAGTTATTTTCATTTGCAAAATAAAAAAGGGTAAATATAATTTAATTAAACCTGAGGAGCATAAGATTCGTTTGATGTAATTTACTCAAATCAAAAGGGACAAGAGTATTCAAGTAGAGATTAGATTCCCAATAATTAATGAAAAAGTAGCCTCATCTCCGATCCGGAAGATTGTTGGGGGTATAACTATATATACTTGTTTTAATTCTCGAGTTTATATTCTCTTCTTTCAAACTCGAGAATTCAATTCAAATCATAAAGCTACATGACAACATCTCGCAAGTTGCCTGCTTAATTAATTTATTCGTAATTCTAAACTCGTTGAGTTTCAGATTTTGTGAGTGGTAAAGGTCCGAATCGAACAACTATATATATATATATATTGATCAGGTCAGGAGAAAGAGTTTAGATCGAGGGGATCGGAGACATTCCAGTTAGATTGAAGTGGAGCGAGCTTGAGTCAAACCGATCAAACTCAACTAAGTATTTACTTTGAATAGGCGAGATTGCAGTGTGTTCTCTGTTGATAATGATTGAATGAATGAATCTAATTAAGTTCATATCCTAGTCCTAGCTAGCTAACGCATGTATGTAAAAAATATATAAAATGTTAAATTATATTAATTTCTATTTTCTCTAGCAAATTAATTGTAAATTGAAGAGTTGTTGGTAACTAAAACAAAATAGGTATATATGTTGCTCAACTTATTTAGTGGGCATGTAGAGATCGAAGGAGAATATAGAATTTTGTGTAGAGACTAGAGAGAAATTGAATTTATTCTCCCACACGCGGTGGTGTGTACTTGCATCACCATAAACAACAAAAACTTGCGTCCACTAAAAATTAAATGAAGCAGAACCAAAACGTGCATGAGGATATATTGTTTCCATAACGAGTTCAGCAACTTTAACCTATCCCATCAAATTAGAGAAGACAAATTAAGCAGAGCCGAAGGATGGAAGGAATACGAATATTTAATATATATAAGAATAATTGAAAGGGCTGGGGAGCTTCGTGTGGTGTAAATTAAATGTGTTTGTGAATGAATGATTTGGTCATCAATAATTATTCATCATGAGTAGTGATTAAATCCAACATGCAGCATGGATAATGAATGTTAATTAGAGATTGTAGAAGTAGAGGGTGCTTAATTATAGAATATATATGCGCATTAATTAGGATGTGTAGGTAGGTGAATGTGAATAATTGATTGAGAGAAGCTAAGGAAAATGAAATATGAGGATTGGAGGAGGAATTTGTGATATGGATGCTCCTCATTATTATTGCAAGCTGGTGGTGATGAAAGGAAAATACCCACTTTGTGTTATGCTTTATTTGGAATAATATGATAATTAACATATATATATATATATATATATATATATATATATATATATATATGTATGACAAAACCTAACCTATTTGCAAAACTAAAGGTGGATGGAAGGAATAATGGGTGCACCTCATTCCTTATTCTATATATGAATTAAGACGTAGAAAACCCTGAAAGGAAAGCAACGATAGAGGAGTAGAGTGGATATATATGAAGAAAACATATAAGTAGTGAGGAATCGAATTCTGAAGGTATGTATGTATAATAGATAATATAAATAGGGAGGCAGAGAGAAGTGTTTGGTAGGGTAGAGATTAATATTGAAAAAAAAAAATGATAGGATGGGAAGATGTGTATAAGGTGGTGGTGGCGACGGTGCCACTGTACGTGGCTCTGATGTTGGGGTACGGGTCAGTGAGGTGGTGGCGCATCTTCAGTCGGGAGCAGTGCGATGCAATAAACCGACTGGTATGCTACTTCACGCTTCCACTGTTCACGTTGGAATTCACGGCCCACATCGATCCTTTCAAGATGAACTTCCCCTTCATCGCCGCAGACACCATCTCCAAGTTGATAATCCTGCTGGTGCTGGCTGTGTGGGGGAAATGCAGCTCCCATGCAACTTGGGCTTGGTCCATTACTAGCTTCTCCCTATGCACTCTCACCAATGCTCTCGTCGTCGGAGTCCCTCTCATCAAGGCCATGTATGGCAATATGGGCGTCCAACTCGTCGTCCAGTCCTCCGTTGTGCAGGCAATTATATGGCTCACTCTCCTCCTCTTTGTATTGGAGTTCCGAAGCAACACCTCATCATCATCATCATCATTAATTCTATCCTCTACCTCCACCATTCCTCCTCCTAGCCCTAGGCCCCCCCTCCGCAAGTTGATCAAGCTCGTCGGCCTTAAGCTTGCTTTCAACCCTAACTCATACAGTTGCGTCATTGGCATTTCCTGGGCTTTCATTGCTAACAGATGCAACTTGCACATGCCGACCATCATAGAGGGATCTATATTAATCATGTCCAAGGCTGGGATAGGCACTGCCATGTTTAGTATGGGTATTTTTATGGCTCTTCAGGACAAGTTGATCGCCTGTGGATCCACTCTCACAGCATTCAGTATGCTTTTGAAGTTCCTCGCCGGACCAGCCGCTATGGCTATTGGTGCCATCGCTGTGGGATTGCACGGTGACGTTTTACGAGTTGCTATCATTCAGGTTTTTATTTCTTATATATATATTCTCCCTTTTTACAATCTTAACAGCTATTTTCAATCATATATAATACAAGTTATCTCCCGCAGGCAGCAGTACCACAATCCATAACGTCCTTCATCTTTGCTAAAGAATATGGATTGCATCCAGAGGTTCTTAGCACTGCGTGAGTTTCAATTCAAACCCCCTACTTTTTATTCCTCCGCTAATTAATATTTAATAGTAATACTACCACTTTTTGGCATTCTGCAGGGTCATTTTTGGTATGTTACTCTCGCTTCCCGTCTTAATTGCCTACTACGCAATGTTGGAGTTTCTACATTGACAATAACATCATTCAAATGCCCATCCACAATGATTTTTACAACTTTTCTTTTTCGCCAGGGGAATTACAACCCCATCCAATCTTCCTCATGTTTTAATTTATATAATTTCTTTCAAAATCTCCCTCAATTATGTCGCACCAAATGAAAACCTTATATCAATCTATGTTCTGATGCCTAACTTCTACTTTTGGATCTCCATTCTCTACTCTGCGTGAGGATGCTCTATAATTTTATAAATGTTAGCATTCACTTGTATTTGTTAATGTTAATCTACGCATAACTAGTAATAAACGGTCAATTTAGCAGCAATTATTCCGTTGCAGGCATCACCACCTACACGCTGTCTTGGATCTGTATCTTACATTCAATTCGTTCCTTCGTTAATTTAAATACACTACTTCAACAGTGACGATTAAGTGCAACATAAAACAACCGCAATATTCTGAAACATTTGAAACCCCACCCCCCAAAAAATAAAAAGATGGAAAAACCACTTTAAAAAGTTGTATCAACTACTTAAATACATTCTTCATCGAGAGCTGCTTGTTTTCTGCTTGGCCTTCTCAATGAGGGGCTTCAGCTGCTTCTTCTCAGCAAGAATCTTCAGGAAGTTAAACAAAAAGGGTATATAATTGTGCTTCCTACGGATATTTTCTGTTCTCCATTTTTTGAATTTTTCTTCCTCCATCAAGATCCTTTCAGTAGCAGCTTCGATCCCAGCATTCACTTCAGAGAGAGAATTGTTCAGTGCCTCAAAATTGCTATTGTCCACCAGTCTCTCTGACTTCGATGCAGCTAGTTGCTGCAAGATGCGCTCCCTCCTCTTCTGGAGCTCCTTGAGCTCCGCAGTGTACAGCTCTTTTCTGTTCTTGATAATTGCCATGAGATTAAATCTTATCTCACTCTGGGAATACCTCTCAATGCGTTCCTGGATCACAGGTTGCACCATCTTCAGCCATTCCATATCACCTTGCCCACCAGAGCACTGACCAAGACTAATAGGACCCTCCTTTAACCCATCAAGCTCATACAGAACCCCATCCACTGGTAGATAACTTATAAAATGGTAAACATCGTCATCTTTGCCAGCAGCTTTCTGCTCATCAGGGACAAAAGGTTCAGGCCTCGCAAAGCTATTATGTGCTGTGCGTATAGCTTCACTATTATTGATGGCCAAACCTTTGAGCTCGGGAGGAAAGTTCTTGGTAAATTCTTTCAATTTTGACAACTCTGGTCCAATGTCAATATCTGGTGAATTCATAAGGATAGATAATATCGCTTGGGTTGCACATGCATTATTAATTACCTACACATGTAACACTCAGTATCAGTAAGACCACAAAAATTATGATTTTCTAAGATTTTCATAACAATCAAACTTACCTGACTAGCAAAAAACAAGTTAGGATTTGGATCTTTGATAACAACCCGGTCATCCTTTTCCCCTGGACGCCATTTGAAAAGAAAAATCAACCCATATACAGGCCTGTAATTGAGGGCAATGCCCACAAAGGAAACAAAAAGAGGAGAAATGTTCACAAATATATTATCAAAACTTGCGAATGACACCATAAGCTTAGAGAGTTACAGCGAAGTACACCAACCTAAGGCTGTTGAGAGAGTCAAGGTCCAATGAATACAGCTCCTCAACCTGCCAACATATCAAGGCATCATGGCGGCATACATGGACAACATAAAACATAAA
Organism: Senna tora; assembly: GCA_014851425.1. NCBI lineage: Eukaryota > Viridiplantae > Streptophyta > Magnoliopsida > Fabales > Fabaceae > Senna > Senna tora. Next base: position 294,933 of record CM026267.1, read on the forward strand.
ACAACCGTATATAGAAATTTGAAAGTAAATAGCCTAGTGTTTATATCAAAAATACAAACTAACTGGAACAGAATCAAACAATGGCATTTTCCACGGCACTGGATTTTGCTAGATTTACTCTGCATTTGTAAGTTGAACAATTCAAACAAGCAACTTTATGTTGGTTTTCCAGTCTGGTTGTGACACACTCAGATAAGATCTATAGCATCATGTTCTTTTGCAGGGTTCATCTCTTACCCTTCTTTTGTTCTATTTGGCTGACCCACAACATTTTCTTGTTATTTTGTGTTCATGTGCAAATCCCACAACCCCAGAAAGATTGAGCCAAAATTTAACAGATATTACAACAGTAGCGTGGCCTTCAAGCTGTTAAATATATGCTAAGTAGTAAGTAGTATTATGATGCATGCATCATGATTCAAAAGATTGGCCCCTCTCAGCAAAAGGTTTGACGAAAATCTGGTTAAATAAAACAGCCTTACTCACAAATATTGTAGTATCTTATCTATTTCTAATATCTAAAATCAGGTTGAGTTTTATAGGGATAAACATGCCCTTCATATTTTATGGATAATTTGACTTAAATACAAACACTATTGGGCCTAGTTCTAGCTTGCGGAATATTTTTACGCTGTAATTTTAGTACTTTATCTATTCTTTAGACTAGCCGCCCCAAATTAGTGAGAAAAGGCTTTGATTGTTGTTATTGCATCTATTCTTAGATTGTTATTGGCATAAATTTTAGCAGGTAAATATTCAGGTGAGGAGCTTGAATATTATCATTGACTCTTAACTAAAACAAAATTGAGTGTCATAATTTAATATCTCTGAAAAATTCATGCTAGAGCATGCCAAGGAAATTAAAGCAGACAAATGTCAAGGAGGCTAAAGGTCCTCGAGATAAACAAATATCAACACTCCACCACAAGCTAAAACCATGCGATAGTAATGCAACACTAAAACACAGACATAGAAAAATACATCCAACAATAGTAATGCAACACTAGAACACAAAGAAAGAAAAATACATCCAACAAAAATACCTGTACTCCTTTCACTTGCATTTGTTGTATAAGTTCAGTAAATACACCTGAAAAATAGAAAAGAAAGACAGGAAAGTTTTAAGTAATGTCCTAAACAAAATTCATTTAACTACAAGTCTACTACAGAATAGAAAACAGGATACTTCATAAACCTTCAACGAACAGTAAGAAATGTGCGGAACAATAAGTCAATATCTCATTTTATGCAGATTGGAGGCTTCAGGAAACCCCTGTATTATAAACCATTATCACTTATACATAAAGCATCCAACCAATAGCTTAAGAACTTGATTCTTACTGCCTTCATTCTCTTGAATAGAAAATAGAATTTTTGTATTAGGTAGTGATGGGTTTTGCTTTTTCCACCCATCAAATTCGGGGGGATTTACGGGGAGACGTTTTGACATATGGAAATTGGATGCATTCATGAATAATATAATTTTTGCAGACAATCATGAAAAGGATCTAAGGGAATTCTTGGTTCATTTACATAGCCATCAGAAATAGGCTTAATAAGAGATTGATTCAATCCAACAGAAAGTGAAGGTTTTTGGAAATAAGTAGACGAGTAAAGAAAGTTTCTTGCGACATTCCAATGAAGTAATTTAGTTGAATATTGTATGGTCATCTAAGTAAGGAAATCTGGAAAGGAAGAAAGTGGCATACCCGGATCTGATTCAATTGTGCACCAAGACATGATCGAAACTTGTAGTAGCTGCAAGGAGAGGGATATAGTTATATACAAAATCATGGAATATGAAAAGCTCATAAGCAAAGAGAAAACAGTAGTATAGCTGTTAGGCTTAAGGATTACAGCGGCTCTGAGGAGCGTCGGATGTTGCGTCCGTCGAACAGCAATTGGGTCGGCTCTCAGTGGAATCAGGTAATTTTATTTTAGCACATTCTTCAACCCTTTGCTTTGCTTCACTCTATCTATATATGATATATTTCATCAAGGGTTTATACGCCGCCACGTCACTAAAATTGAAAAACTTTCTTCGTTTCTTTTGGAAGATAAGCACACAAGCCCAGCCCAAGAGTAGGGCCTTATTTTTTGGGCTGAAAAATACAGGTTGCACAAGAAGCTCTCGCATTTTTTTCATTGCTCAATTTCTTTATTCGTTTCACTTTCACATCTCCATAAATGGGACAAAGCAATAATTTATAATTGTGCACAAGATGTTAACGAGGTCAGGTCACTGTGCTTGTGTCTTTCAACAACAACATCGTGCTCGTGCTCGTGCTCGTGCTCGTGGTGGTGGAGTGGATGCATGAGTTTTTGTATTATATCATCATAACAAATGGAAGTTTAAAATTTGATGATTTTTTAAATAAAAATGATAAGTAGTAAAAATGAATTATTACTGCGAGATAAATATAAAATAATAGAGATTTTGTATTTTTTAATTTTTTAAAAATACAATATAAAATTATTATTATATTTTAAAACATTTTTTATTTTTATATTTAATAAATTATAAAATATCTATTTTAATGTAGGACCATGAAAATTTGAAAAAAAAAAAAAAAGTGATTGAGGTTTGAAGAGGAGGAGAATTATATTGGATGATGAGGAAGGTGTAAAAGAAACGTTAGGATATTTAAATGGGAGGGCGAGGAAGCGCAATTTCTCACCGTTTGTGTGTTGGATGTGCCCGCGTTATTCGCTTCTTATGCGACTCTGCTTCTTCTTCCTCTAATACCAACGCCATTGCCTCAACTTTCGATTTCTTCACTCTTACGGGTAACTGCTTCTCTCTATCAATCAAAATCACTAATTTATTCTCATCATCAAATAAAGCGCTCTCTCCTCCTCCTCGTCAAATATGAGATCATCTGATACTGTATGCAACTACTCTCTTTTCTTATTATTTGTTCTGATTCATTTCTTCTTTTGCGTCTTTTAATTCTCTGTTTGAGGAATTCATGAATCATCCAATTGTCCTTTATTCTCTCTCTAGTTGCACGTGGGTGCTTTTTTCCTTAAAAATTCCATTTGAGTTTGCCTCTTGTACCAGGCATCTTTAGTTGCTGCTGATTCAAAGAGTAAAAAATCCTTCTCTTGTATCGTCATCCCGGCAGCTGCTTTGCTCTGTGTTTTTATGTTTGTTACAACTTCTTTCCTTGCACAGGGCTACAGAGAGGTACATAAATAAATCCTATCAGGATAAGCCACACAATTGCACTAATTCATTTGACTTAACTAAAACTAAAAGTTGCTCTTCTTTTAAATTTCAATACTTTCGCTGCTCTTTTTGGTCTCATGCTGCAGAAATTATCAACATGGAGAGTACATGATGCTATTCAGAATTTGGGAATTGACAAATGCAAGGTTTGTTCTCCTTACTATTCAATCATGCATAATATGTTTTTTTTTATGAATTATTCCTTATCTACTATTATATATAGATGTCCTACTTTTGTACTTATGTTAGTTTATATATATTGTTTAGTAGAATCAGTGCAGGCCTAGAGGAAGTGAGGCATTACCTGAAGGAATAGTCTCCAATACGTCTGATCTCAAAATGCGACCTTTGGGGGAATCTATAAGGAAAAAGAGACATGATATAGATGTAAGTTTCAGTCTGTCATGATTACTCACTTTCCTGCCTGTTCTGTGACCTATGAAGAAAAAATAATAAGCGCAATGTGGTTACTTCTTAGTGCAAGGAAATTTTATAACAAGTGGTCTTGGTGTGTGTTTGTGAACCTATAAATATCTGTTCCTCTCTCTAGTTTCAAGTTTTTATTTCAGGTTATTTAATACTTTTCTTAGTTGAACCTGGCATTTCTTCATCCATTACTCAGTTTCAATAAAGCGTTCAATCTTGCTTTTTATGCTAAGCTCCACCCTCTAATTTATTTGCATTTTTGGGTATGCATTGACTTGCAGACATTTAATCCAATTAAGCCAAACGTCTCAACCAATTTGCTTGCGGTGACAGTCGGGATAAGGCAGAAAGATCTTGTGAGCAAAATGATCCAAAAGGTCCTTCAGAGTATTCTGCACAGTTTGCTGGTTTGTTATTGATCATTAATACTTTATGTTGGTGCATGAGTCATGATCCATCTTTCCTTTCAAATTGCAGTTTCTAGCAAGTGATTTTGTTGTGATGCTCTTCCATTATGATGGTATCGTTGATCAGTGGAAGGATTTTGAATGGAGTGACAATGTAATTCATGTGTCTGCCATCAATCAAAGTAAATGGTAAATGACCTCACGTTTCATTCTCATCAATAATCATTAGTTAACCTAAATGTGTTTTTTTCCTGGACTTGTTTTTATGATAAGGTGGTTCGCCAAGCGTTTCTTGCACCCTGACATAGTTGCGGAATACGGATATATTTTCCTTTGGGATGAGGACCTCGGAGTTGAATATTTCCAGCCTGACAAGTATGTTAAACACCTTTACCCAGAGTTTGGAATAATATGTCTATGAACATAGGACCAGTATAATTTTTTCCCCATTTTAAACCCATAAACTTTAAGGCTAATGCTATACGAATGGAGCAAATACAGAACATATTCTGGTGAATTTTTCTTTGCCTTAAACAAGGCTTTATAGAGTTAAGAGTTAAGATCTATAAGCAAACATATATATATATATATATATATATATATATATATATATATATATATATATATATATGTACTCTCATTCTAACAATGAGTATTTGAGATATCCTTCTTGATTGAATTTAGGTACGTATCTATTATCAAAAGTGAAGGGCTGGAGATATCGCAACCAGCTCTTGATCCTAAAGAATCAGCAGAAGTGCATCATCAAATTACTTTGCGTGGGAGGAGGTCAGGAGTGCACAGGTTTTCCTTTTCCTTTTCCTGTTGTCAACAATGATATTATTTGTTTAAGTCCTTTAGAGAGAGAAAAGCTTAGCTTGAGTTTCCATGTTTTCTAATGATATATTCTTTGCAGAAGGACATACAAGGCTGCTGCCGGTAGTGGTAAAGGTTGTGATGACAGTAGTACTGCTCCTCCTTGCACCGGGTAAAAATTACTTGTGGAGTTTTGATAACTAGTAATTTTATATGTATGTATGTATGATTCTTTATTTTAAAGAAAGATAAGCCTACTTTTGTTTCAGGTGGATAGAGATGATGGCGCCTGTGTTCTCTAGAGATGCCTGGCGCTGTGTCTGGTACATGATCCAGGTGTGTCATTCTATAATGTTGAGCGTCATTCTAGTCATTACTCTCTAAAGTAAAAGGCTATTATATAAGTTTACTCCTCAACTCATACTCATTTCACAGAGTGACTTGGTCCATGCGTGGGGTTTAGACATGCAGCTTGGTTATTGCGCACAGGCAAGCATAACTCATTATTGTTTGGTTCACCTTAATCATCTCATCTCATCTTTTTTATTTCTTTTCTAATTCAATCAAATCATAGGGTGAGCGAACAAAAAATGTTGGTGTTGTGGATTCGGAATACATAGTCCACCATGGTCTCCCTACTCTTGGAGGTGTAGATAATAATACTCAGGTTACAAATATGCATCTCTCTCTGTCATAGAAGGCATGGTTGTATTTGAGTTGAAACTGAGAATTATCTGTAACTTGCAGGTTTCATCTCAGGCTAGGGAAAACAGAGTTGATGTAAGTTATCATCTTGTCATTTATTATCTTTGCTAATTTTGACTTGTTCAAGTAAATTCATATGCATCAATCTGATATGGTTTTGGCGGAGTGCAGGTGAGAAGACTGTCTTACCATGAATTAGATGTATTTAAGAAACGATGGAAAATGGCAGCGGAACAGGATGAATGCTGGGTGGATCCATATAAATAGGAATCCAACTAATATTCATAAAAATACACCTCACTGTCAGTCATTCATGTAAAGAGAAGCAGTTTTGTTGTAAATGTCGGGGATTGGTTTTTTAGAGGACAACTTTACTTCGTTCCGCTTCCTTGTCAACTTTCATCCTATTCTCTTCTTTAACGAGAAATTTTATGTACATATAATATATCATGCAATGGTAGATACATATATTATATATTCATTCCTACTAAAAATGACGTATTTCATACCAATAGCATTTGGCGATACTTAGTAGTCATTTTTTTATGCTAGACCATTTTATTTTATGCCTTTTCTTTCTTTGAAAATTGAAATCCATCTACAAAAAATATTCATAATTAATTGCAAGTGAAATGGTCAAGTTCCATATAATTATTGGACTTACATTCAAAAAATATCCTCTTCTTTTAACTCTCTACATTATATGTATACTTAATGTTGAGTTAAATCGAAAAAGACTATTTAAATCGCTGCTGACATCAATCAATTATAGGACTTAATTGAGAGTGGGTTTAGACGTAGACCTTGCTCAAGAAGACAAAGACATTATTTGTGAATGCAATTAAGTGAAGGAAATAGCCTAAGTAGGGCCTATACTTATAACTCATATCCATAAACACAAAAACAAACGAAAATTTGTTGCGTTATAGTACATTTCATTCTAAGCTGGTTCACACCAAATCAAGCTACAAGTTAATCCGGGCTGTCTTCATCAAATTAATAACGCAAGAAAAAACAACATAAATGATTATTAGCAAATAGCAAGTAGAAAAGAAATATGTATGCAGTTTTAGACTATCAAAAAAGTGAATAAATATGGATGCAGTTATAATCTAAACTCTACACATGACATGAAGATGAAACGAACAAGGGTAGAAAATAGAAACAAATTGTTGATTTGAGGGTTCACCAACGTCGTTTTATTAATATTTCGTATTATAAGCAGTTTAGATTCACGTTAGCAAGCTTTTCACGAATAAGCATTATTTGTTTGAGAAAGGGAGCAAGCCATTAAATATCAATACTTTTCTTCTTCAAGTTAGTTAATCACAGAATTACTTTCACGGAAAAAAGAGGAGCATCATTTTCTAAATTAAAAAGAAAATTTTATTACTCAAAGTCAAAATTACCCAAAAAAATAAAAACACAATTACTGATGGGGCTCCAGTTGCAGTCCACACACTCAAATACAGATACCCTATAACCAGTACACCTATTAGTATTCCATTTCCACACACTCAACTTCCATTTCCACACACTCAACTCCCATTTCCAAGTTTTCCAGTTATATATAATTTGTGGTTTCAGGCGTCCAGAAAACTAGGACGCTAAAGTTTAAAACACGAGTCTCAAGATATGATACGGGCTACACAAGAATGCAAGAAACAATCATCCACCATGGCCTCAGCTGTCAAAACAAGGAGGGGGAGAAAAATCCTGGTACCTGCACAGCTACATTCATACACATATTATAACTAGTGATCAGCGAACCTAACTCCTAGGCTGAAAATACACATCTAAGCTAATCTATACTCAAGAGTCAAGTCTCTCTAACATACAAACCTTAACCTAAAAGATAGGGTTTTGCTACTACTTCCCAACTTCCACAGTTCGGACTCTTACCCTTCTGAATCATGAAAAAAGAATGAAGAAAATACAAGTACAGATCAAAACTTCAAAACAGTAATTATCATATCCAACTGAAGGAAATATACAGATATACATTAATCAATGTTAATGATGACTGGCAGAACAAGAATAAGAAAAATAGGAAGATAATGATGCTACTGCTGCTGAAGATGAATTTACATACATGCAGAAGCCAGCACAAACCCAACTGTTATGAGAAAGTAATGGCTCTGCAATGAATTGCAAACCTGCACCAAAGAAAGATTCACAATGGAGGTAGAATTCGGTCATCAATAAATTCTGAAAGATATTTTTACATACCAGGAAAAAGTTAATTGAAAGACTGGCTTAAGGACAAAAGAAATGTTCACATCAGGTTTGACCAAATGCGACAATATTTGCTGAAATTTATACAATATGGCAACATGAAATCCAGAACAGTTAAATCTGTCAACTGCATGCATTTTCAGGTTGACAGAATCAACTTGACATGACCTCTGTACATCTCCAGCAATGGGAGAATGAATTTACAGATTACTCATTTATCTCCCCAAAAAATTGTAAAAAGCAAATGACCCATTTCTAGAACACATCATTTATCACTCATCATCAATGTTATCTTCACCAGAAGAAATCTGTCTACTATCTGACAATGAAAGCCGCCTGGATTTCCCCGAGCCTGACTCAACAAGTCCGTCCGATGATAAATTTAATGCAGCAGTTCCTGATGAAGAACCCAATAAACGACGGACTGAGGTATCAGCTGAAGGTGATGCGTATGCGAAGACTCCCATTGGATGATCAAACTTGCAACTTGGGCCAAATTTGCATATGCCATACCGCGAATAGAAGACACACAATGGCTCTCCCTGTAAGCAATGGAGCACTGTATCTATTAGCTTGAAAAAAATGAGGATCAAACTAACTAAGATAAATCAATAATTGCAGGGGGTAACTCCAATAATGTTCAGAAATCACAATTTGATTAGAAAATAAAACAAGAATCTCAATATATATCTATATACATAAGAAGGAAAAGACATATTTCAAATAATTCAAACTGGTTAGCTGTTCCTTCATGTCTCATAAAATTACATAACCTAAGACACTCAGAAAACCAACTTGGTAAATGACAGTTGGTGAAAAAGAATAGAACTCACAGGACGTAAAGGAAGGCCTATGGGACTCAAGACACAGTCAGGAGCAGGTATTAGCCTCTCACGTGGATGATGAAACCTACAGACTGCACCAAACTTACAATCTCCAGTCTTCATGTAGAATTGGCATTCAGGCTGACCAGGTCTCTCAGGAAATATGTTCTCCCTCTGCAGCGCATAGAACCCCAGAGGAACAGAACCAGAACGAATTTGAGAATATGCCCCTTGAGATCCTGCATTTGCTGGCTCACCCTGGCGGGAAGTTCCATAGATTTGACCATTTCCTATTGTTTGCTGTGGACTGTCTGAAGTAGAGATTGATCCCATCTGACCCTGGAGAAAATGAATAACCCGTTAGCATGTCGGCAAGCCTAAGCTGCAGAAAATTTTAGCAAAAGAGTGTGGCAATGCATATGTGCCACGTTGAATTACAGTATGAGTGAAAGGATTGAGTGCCATAAAATATTACAGAATGCAGGAATGTATCTTTTTGAAAATTTGAATACAATAAAATGGCTATTGTTAAATCTTCATATGTACAGAGTAATAATACTTCCATAGTTACATGGTTTTATATCCTAATGGCACGAAAAAGTTCAAAAATCAGACACAACCAGCCATGAACAAATGCAGACCAAACCCAGAAAAGGAAGTGCAAGTAAATGACCTTTTACACTTTGGATGTTAAACTTAAAGACAGTCCCATCACAGAATTGTGCCTTATATATATATATCTTATCTGAAAAGGAAGGATGAGCTTACACTGTATGCACTCCACCCTGGAACTGAAACCACTCCCTGAGGTAGAATTAAAGGTGCATAGCTTGAAGGGCCTTGCCAGCGTGGACTAGGAAGAAAAGAAGCTCTGGACCAATTTGTAATCCCCCCTGCATATGATGACTGCTGACCCGGTGTAGTTGGAGATTGAATAGTAGGATAAACAGGAGAACCCCGCAATGAAACCATCATATTATTTGGCTGAGGATGGTGAAATTTGCAAGTGCTTCCAAATTTGCATTGTCCAGTTCTCAAATAATAAGCACACTCAGGCTCATTCTTCAGGAACAGCAAAAAAGAAAATTGATGATAAATTTCAACAACTCAGAAACAAGGACAATATAAATTAAATCTTTGCTAGCATTAACATGTATTAAACAAGCGAATTTTGTTAACCCAACCAAGAAAATTTACAAGAATAAGCCACAAATTGATGAATTATCTGTACTATTTTGTATGAAATTGAAACGGAAGTATTAGAATACTAACTGGACGAAGTGGATAGCCTAAACTATTTAAAGCAACTCTTCCAGCAATCCCAGCCTTTTCTCTTGGATGATGAAACTTGCACGTGGCTCCAAATTTGCATGTCCCTGTCTTAAGATAGTACTGGAAAGCAAATGAAAGGTATTAGTTTTTGAAATATGGTTGAACATATAAATTGCACAAGTTCATATATATCCTATGTCACAACTCACAACACAAACTAGCGCTCAACATTACAACACATTATAGATAAGGTTAATATTTTATTACTCAGAAAGAATATAAATTTTGACAATAAAAAATAAATAAAGAATAATCAGTTCATAAGAATGACAATAAATTGAATTTTCTTTCTTAGCGACCATAACTAGTGATATATTAACTGGTGTTCAGTCAGAACAAACAAAGTATGAATGTTTTAATCCTGAAAAAGTTGCTTCAATGTTTAGGCAAAGTCAAGTACAAGAAATTGAAATTCTATTAACTTTCCACCAGAACAATGGTTCAGGTAAATCCCACTACTAAATTCCAGAGACAATAAAAAGATGGCAGGCAAAATATGCTGCTAGCATGCTCTTTCTCTCCCTAGTTCCATTCATCACTGTTTAAAAGTTCAACTATACTATACTATACTACTAATGCTATATGCTTGGCTTACAGTTTACACAAGTTGGTCTGAGGACCAAAATGAATGTCCTGACTCAAAACCCAATTACCGCACACAGATTGCAACAATCTTACAAAATAAATATAAAATCTAACTTTCAAAAGCAAATTCGCAGAGCATATGCATAACCAAGCAATGATGCACCTTATGTATGCATTGAGAAATAGGTACATGCCTGGCACTCTGGTTGTCCAATTCTTTCTGGGAACTCGCCCTTCATCCTTGCAGTAGCAATCGCCTGATTGTATATTCAAACAAAAATATCAGGCCTCTACATGCTCCGAAGTACTAATATGAGATCAAAATTAGAAGTATTAACAAAAGAAGCATGGTAGATTTAGCGTTATGTAACACAGCTACAAGAAGTTTATTTAAGGGCAAGTACAAGGAACATATACGCGTAGATGATCATGCATAAGAAATGTGACTCCTGCATGAAAGAAAAATGATTATATGCACCCGAAGTTAGTAGCTAAACAGGAGGACCATATCAAGGAAAGGGAAATCCAGAGTCTCTTGCTGCGTCTATAAGAAAACAACATGCATCATAAAAAAAACATATATAGGAAAATAGCATATAGACTCTCCTTAATTTCATCATTCTGGGAGATTCTCTGGTGATAACAGGAACTTTGGAATAAGTGCATATTAAAACCTTACTAATACTAATATACCAGCAATGTCTAACCCATATAGTACTAGTTTAAAATTACAATTTATCCAAATACCATACCAGCTTCCTGTTAGGAGGATGATTAAATCGACATGTTGCCCCAAATCTACAAAGGCCTGTTCTGATGTAGTAAGAACAATCTAATTCTCCAGGACGCTCCGGATAAGGTCCAGATTCCATTGTTTCACTTGATCTCAATTTCATTTGCCAGATTGCTTCTGAAACAACATCACATGAATAAGTCAATTTTTTATAAGACATTTTAACCTATAAAAGAGTAAATGTAAATTGCAAAGATAAATATTTACATTATTGATTGTACAACAAGTTAAATGTATAAAATGTCTGAGATTATATATCCCACATTATTTCCCTCGACATGATACAAAATTTGGTAATGAATGTGCATTTGAAAGGTGGAAAAATAAAGAGCTCAAGTCATGCATGCCCAGACAGACAGAAGGTGATGAAACTTCTTCCTCCCAATTCACTTGCTTAACCACCTCAAAAATGACTTCAGATTGCAACAATGATACTTCCTACTATGGTTGGGTTCTTAATGGTCCCATCCTGGACAAAATAGTTACTAGCATGTAACCGGAACTTTAAAGTTAGTGTTAGTTTCAGCTTTTTTGCACTTGCCAAGGCCTTTTTTTTTTTTATTTGCCATAGGTTATCTCCTATTAGAAGCAATATTGTTTGAGGTATGCCAAGCATTAATAGTCTGCTAGACCTGACCTCCGTCGATAGGCCATTTGTATTTGAGTAATGGTAGTTGCACTGCACTGCCATCTCTCACAACCATAATTTCTTTCACATTACCAATCATATTTTAGTTCAATTGTTATTTCATTTTAGAATAGTTATGGCTGGGTTTGGAAGGGTTGCAAATTAACGTGCGTAAAAAAAATATATATATATATATATATATATATATATATATATATATATCTATTTGATTTATTTAATGGGGTAGGGGTATTATTTGCTTAACTGATTTTATTATATTTACCGTTCATCTTTTAGGAAAACTAGTAAACTGATTTGGAAAAGTTGTAGCTTGATTAAGATGGTAATTAACTTGCTCTTTGCGTTAAATAGAGCATTCGTGTAAAAGAAAATCAGAAGAAGATAAAATATCAGGAACAATAGGAGCAGGATGGACCAAAATCAAGCCACGATGGTAGTTTAATTTTGTATGTTTTTGTTTTCTTTCCCTAACCTCTGAAGACGCATAATAAACTCCAGACTTAAAGGCTATGCAAAGAAGGGAAAATAGCAGGTACAAAAAAAGAAAAAAAGAATAAAGAAAAGATGATCAATGAATGAAACTTGTATATAATAATAAATTTCAGATGAGCAAAACCCAGTTAATCGATTTTTTTAACAAAAAAGAAAGAAAGAAAGAGCAGATTTAGAATTGGAAATGGAGAAAAAAAGGAAGGGAAATGAAGGTTAAAATTAGAAAAGCGACGATATTAATTTGGGTAGAGAAAGCGGAGAGGAATGAGAGATGAAAGGAAAAGAGAGAAGGTTGACCTTGAGAGAGGGCCGCTGGGGAGATAGGAATTGCGGCATCGAAATCCATGGGGAAGGGATGTTCTCCATATCAACAAGCAGAAGCAGGTGGGAGTGTAGAGAAGGCCGCGTAAATCCCCATTCCCATTCCCAGAGAGAGACGATCAGGCAAACAAAAAAGAAGAAAGAAAGACGCTCTCTTCTCTCCACAAACACGAGGGAGGGCCAAGGAATAAAAACCAACCACCCAACCACACTGCCTCACTCTTTTTTCTCACACAAAACACAACGCTGCCACACGTATGCGGATCCTTTTTCTTTTTCTTTTTTTTCCATTTCTATTTTGACTTTTCTCTTCCACTATTACCAAATTAATTACCACTTACTTTAACTGCTTTTACTATTTCCCGCCATCTTCCCTCTATTTCCTTTTCCTATGCTTACTTGTTTTTTTATTTTAATATTAGATAGATATTATAATACAATTTTGTTACGTTTTACCCTCACTTCACAAAAAAATCACTTATCCATTTCTTTTCAAATATATATTCTCTTTCTTTTAATTTAATATGTTAACATTTATTCTCCATCAGAATATATAATCTTTTCACAATTAATTAATAGACAGAAGTTTATTATTAACTTATGATCTAAATTTGTCTAGTTCTTTTTTTGTAAAAAAATCATTTAAGTGACGCTATTTTGGTGATAAATATCACCAGGACAAATATTGATCATGAGTTATATAAACTTCTATTTATTAATTAAGAAAATATTACTCAATATATATATATATATATATATAAACTATGTTGATTAATAGAAAAAAAAATACAAGGGAGTAAATTAAAAGAATTTATCTTAAAAAAATGATCAAATTAAAGGAAAATAATCTAAAAATTAAATGTGTAAATATAGCAGCTTAAGTTGATGAAAATTTGTGTTGCACCTTAGCCTTGAATGGTTTGCTTTCTTTTGCACCCAAATAGGCTTTTCAAATAATGGGCAAATAAAACCATTGTATAAAAGCAGTACCACCGGCAGCCTTACATATATTATCTCTCATTCTTAATTAAAGTTTTAGGATCCAGGAATAGGAATAGCTACAAAAATCCGTGCAAGTAAAGATGGTAGAGGATTCTCACATGTAAAATTTTGATATGATAGGTTGCTTAATATGGAAATCTAGCTAGATAAAATTTTTCGTTGAAGAAGAAGAGGCAATGAATACTAGAAATGGTTAAAAGATGGAGCGGGGAGATAATTGAGAAGTTTAGTGTTAGATTTGAACAAAACCCATAATCACAACAACAATATATAGTCCCTGTTAGGAAGGATGGGAGTAATTAAAATAAACACTAGTGTAGTGTACTAATTAATGCAACTTAATATGAAAAGTTTAGAAGCTAACTTAGCTTTGGCGCCGAACGTCTATGTTGCTTCCACATTGGAATTGGATGTTGAGAGGTGATTGGGGGCCGGGAGCTAGCAACTAATATGGAAAAAATAGAAAAGTAATTATTGCTGAATGGGATTATATATATATATATAGAGAGAGAGAGAGAGAGAGAGAGTGTATTAACGAACGATTGTTTCAAACCCAATGATGCATCAGTGAAGTTTGTCGATCAAAAGCTTCAAAGAACTGATCTTTTCGCAGGCATATGGCTGAAAACTCTTGAGATGAGAGGTTTTTGGGTTTGGAGTCGTCTCTGGTTGAGAGAGATAAGCCTCTCTTTAATTACATTATTTGTTTGATTGAAGAAGGTGGCGTACGTTTTTTGTTAGCATGTTTGTATTTTTTTTGCTGGGGTATGTATGTTGCTTCAGTTTCGCTTACACCTTTCTGTTGCGACTCATTTACAACGTGACTGAGCGTTACTTGCATTTTCTCCTTTACCATTCACGTTAGTTTCCTCACTTTGTTGCCTTTCAGTTTGTTTGATTTTGTTGCTACTTGTATTTGTATATCTCTCCCAATCACTTTGTTTTAAAAACTTTTTTACACTAAACTACACCTATTTTCCTTCACTATACATTTACCATCTTAATTTATTTACAGTTTATTTAATAAATAAAAAACAATTAAATATCTAATGATACAAATAATGTCTAAATTAATATATATATATTTTTTTTTAAAAAAAGAATATTATTTTCTTCTTAAATTAGTTAGTTTTGTTTATACCACAAGAGTAAAATATTGTTACCACCACACATAAATTTATACATTTAAATTTTATTTAATTTTTTTGTTAAATCAAAATATATACTGTTTGTCCTCCACATTGTTGGTCCTCCACTTAAAAATATTATTTTAAACTGTTTTGATAGCATTAAAAAAATTATTAATACTAGTTATTATTTAATTAATTTTAATTTAATATAACAAAGGTCAGTAATTTAATTATTTTAAAATAAATGTATATTGCGTAAAATACTGATTGATAAAAAAATATATAGAAAAAAACATCCATGCTAGAAACGAAACGACACATAATTCCCTAGCCAGCCACTCAAGAGATGAACGACAGCGAGAAACGAAACGACATATAATTCCCGGTGGTATGTTTGAAAGAGGAAAATAAATGATATATGTATGAGAAACCAAGTGATTTCAGCGTTTGGAGATCTTAGCTGTTTGCAGGATCTCTCTGTTCAGATCTATGCAATTTAGAGCGTGGCGTTCAATATCAATAAAGGAGATGAGCAGATCCAATTTAGATCTATGAGGTTCCTGCCTTAATTAACCTTCCCAAGAATAGTTTTGTTGAGTATTCTCGGTAATACGTATCCTGCAAGAAGAACAAAGGTCCCATAATTTGAAGTAATTCTTACCATGGCTCTGCGCTTGAACCTTCGAAGAAGCATTCTTGCTCTTTACATCTACTTGTTGTTGAACCTGTCACTGGTCTTTGCTCAGGTTTCTCTCTCTCTCTCTCTCTCTCTTCTTGTTTTTATGATATGGATAATGTTGTCTTTCACTTTCCCTGTCTTTATCATCTGTACTTTTAAGAATCTTGATGGTTCTGTGTCCCACTGTTTAGGATTCTCTGCTTGACACCGACAAGGAGGACTCCGGTGGATCTATGGATTTGGGCCGCCGTAGCAAAGTGAGCATCGCCTCTCTCTTTCTATTCTATTTCGATTGCTCAGAAAACTGAATTAAGCGCAAGAGAAGACGATAGAGTAAATAGTTCTTAACACAACATATTTGCTGGGTTGGTTTTGAGGAATTGTATTCGTCAGACCTCAAAGTGCACTACTACTACTAGCTGTTAATTACATCCTATGATTTATTTTATGTGACATGATAGATATCAGTTTTCGTGGACAGATTTCCTTGAACAATCTAGGCAATTATGCAGTCAGAAACAACGACGATGCAAATTATGCTGGCATTGCTCTAGGCTTGGACTCCTCTGGTCTTGGAGTATTTGATGCTTTTTTTGCCAGTCTATCAATGATCATTGTTAGCGAGGTTAGCTTAAGCACTTTAACTATGTCATATACTCATACTAGTCACCAAAGTTGTCAAGTGTGAAGTACAGTGACTATTAAGGCTTCTCTTGCCTCTACACGTGACGTGAACTTTTCTCTCTAGGTTTTGATTCCTCGTGTAGAGATTTAACGGTTATGCTTTTTAATTGTAAATGATGATGCTAGATTGGGGATGAGACATTTATAATAGCAGCTCTTATGGCTATGCGGCACCCTAAGTCAATCGTCTTGTCTGGTGCACTCACTGCCCTTATCATAATGACAGTAAGTCCCCGTTTCTCCTGTTTCTTTTTCAGTCCTGATAAGCATTTATCATTTATGTTCTTACTTTATGTCTGATCATGTGTACATTTTGCATGGTGTTATATTGGACTGGTTTCAGCAACTGTAGAGCACTTCTGAGTGCTCTAACTCTTATTCTCGATGTTGCCAAGATTAAAGTTGTTATACGTGTCAATTAGGTACTTTCTACAGGACTGGGTAGGATTGTGCCAAATTTGATATCGAGGAAGCACACAAATAGTGCAGCTACAGGTAAATCCTCTGGATTAATATTCAGCACTGAGCAGCTCTGTCTCTTTTTCTTGAGGATTTGCTATTTATAATTTGTGAATCAGGAGCAACAAGAGTGCTTTGAAAATTTCTCTTATATTAGTTGCAATGATTGCACGTGGTGTTACAAAAGTGTTTATGGATGGCAATGTACCGATGTTACATAGTGAGTTGGACAGATTCTGTTGAAGTTCATGTATAATTTTAACTTTGAGTCATAGTTGCTTGTGTTATTTATTGTAGCATACTAATGATACTATAAGATTTTAATCTTTCTCTTTTTGCCAAAAGACATCTGTTACTTTGCTGTTTAGCAACTATATTTTGTCAGACCACTAGCCATTTTCCCTGGTCAGGCTTCCATCCTCAATGGGTTCATGGTGATCCATGATTATGTCAAGATTAATTGTGGATTTAGCTGAATTTGCTTCCTATTTGGGTTCAGTTCACATGAACTTTTTTATTTGTTTTCTGCTTAGTATAGTATAAAATTTATAAGAATCTTTATTAACCATATTAAGCCAGAAGCTCTACTGTTAAAGTTTGTGCCTGGGTTTTATGTCAAACTTTCTTCACTTAGCCAGTTGTAAGTAACTTACCATTCCCTTGTTTATGCTGTATAGGCATTCCATTCATTTTATAGGTTCCAGTTTGTACAAAGATCATGTGAAACTAAACTTCTTTTTTTTAATATGCAGTTCTCTATGCCTTTTTTGGGTTGAGATTACTATATATCGCTTGGAGATCAGATTCAAAATCTTCACAGAAGAAAGAAATGGAAGAAGTATGTCTTTATTGACTATTTACAGCAATATTTTTGTCATAATTCTGTGTATTTGTAGTCATATTCTTATATAAATATGCGATCGTGGGTGTCTTGCTTCAAGTATCTGTAATATTTTTTTCTTGACTATTTACAGTTTGAATTTCACATTTTCATTGAGAATGATTGTTTTGCATGGTCATTGCCATTTACTATATCCATGTGGCATATTTGTTTTAATCGTTGAAATATGCCAAGAGCCAAAATCTTCCCAAGGATGTAGGTGATATGCTTCTGCTAATTATTAGTTGATGCAGTTGGTATTTGAATGAGATGTATTGCTTTCTAGTGTTATTCTTGTTAAATTTACGGTCAAATTTAGTACTGCCTCATAATGTTATTCTTGTTAAACAGGTAGAAGAGAAACTTGAAGCTGGACAAGGGAAAACAACCTTCCGGCGCTTCTTTTCCAGATTCTGTACGCCAATATTTTTGGAGGCAAGTGCAACTTTTTCATAATTTATTTAGCTGTGTATGTTAATAGTGACATCTGACATTGTAGTATCCTCTTTGCAGTCTTTTATTCTAACATTCCTTGCTGAGTGGGGGGATCGAAGCCAGATTGCAACAATTGCGGTAAGAATCTTAATTTGTAGGCTTCATTTTTTGTTTATTTTCCGCATTGTTGTTCATGCTTGATATTTTGTCTGGTATAACATTTGGATATTAACTGCAGTATTAGTATGTCTTTTGTTGCTTTAATCTGGATGTGGATTCTCTTAATTCCTGTGATTGTTAGAGATACTTTTGCAAGGGCATGTGACTAACAAGTCAATGACATCATTGTTAGAATTAGGCAGACTCATCGAAAGATAGTAGACGACTAAAAAACACTCGTATTTTCTGAATTTTGTGGGATCATATAATAACGTTGATTTGTTCAGTCTGCATATAAAACCTTTCATTCTGAGGCGCTTGCCTATACCAGAAATTTTCCTATTTCTCATGGGCCATGGCCTCTATTTTGCTTGTGCTACAGCTGGCAACACACAAGAATGCACTGGGAGTGGCAGTAGGGGCGACTATTGGACACACAATCTGTACTTCTCTGGCAGTGGTGGGAGGAAGCATGCTGGCATCTAAGATCTCGCAACGCACCGTTGCCACGATAGGCGGCTTGCTCTTCCTCGGCTTTTCCGTTTCTTCCTACTTTTACCCTCCTCTATGACTCACTGCAACTGCACATCAAAATCAATATATTTCCAAAGCTTTCTTTTCAACCCCCACAAAAAATGTCTTGCTACCTTAACACCCATCCCTTTCACTTTAGTTGCCCTTATGATACATTTCATACTCACATCCTCAGGTTAGCTCAATATCGACTTGAACATGAGCTTTTGCGTCAATTCTTTGTAAAATATTTTTGCGTTTTCATCTATTTGCCACTTGCCCTCAACTATTTTTGTTGCCAAAAAGTAGCCTTATAGGCTTCATGTCGATTCTTAGCCAAGTTTGATCAAGTTTAGAATGTTTTTGGCTCCATAAAACGATTTGTATACCCATCAATATTTAGCAATGTAGATGTTCTTTCTACTTTCTACTTCTAGGTAGGGTGCAAGATCCTTTTTGTTTGTTCATCTAGAACTCAGTCTTTCTATTTGCATTTTTCTCATTTGATAATTAATAATAAATAAAATTTGAAAGGATGAGAAAAAAAAATAAATTATTGAAATTAAACTTGAAATAATTAAATTAATTGAACAAATATTTGAAGGATAATATCACCTACAACGGAAAATCCAGTACCTGATTCTCGGAATGAAATTAAACAACTAACATGTAAGAAAAAGCTTGACATCTTTAATTACTTTACGAATAAAATTTTTATGGAAACTTGTTTGGAAAGAAGCATTCAAATAAGAGAAATTTATGAAGTAGTCCATGAAAATATGTTTCGTTTTGTAAGTATTAGAGTTTATAGCAGTAGAAAGTGGTAAGAATATTCTGGTAGTGGTAAGGGAGTTATGGTTATGGATCATGTGTGGGAACGATAAACGGATATTTGGTAGCCTTTTGCTCTTTTGGGTTTGGAGAAATGCTAATTAATTATGCATCTCTAAACACAGTTGCGATTGTCAAAGGTTTGAGTTTGGATGGAATGAATGGGCGGTCAGCCGTTGAAGCTTTTGATGCTAAAGCTTTCGAGAGTAGAGAGTAGGTGATTTCTCTCTCTCTCTCTCTCTCATGACTTTAGAAGTATTTTGGAGGTCTCATAATTGAAATAAAATTCTATACGCCAGACTGGAAACCAAAATCTTGTTTAAGAATAAAGTATTTATCATTATAACAGTGATTTCTCTTTTGTTTAGTGTCAAATAGTTTATTAATTTAAAATTTTAATCAACACGTTGAGTTTGATTGAAGCTCTTTGATGTAATCTTTGAAATCCAGCAGTTCAATTTTGAATTCTATAATAAATTGGTTAATCTACTGAAAAATTCTACATAGATAACTTGTTCTTATTTATGACCCATCCGATAGTGATAGGTGATCGGAATCTTCCATCATTTTATTGAAATATGGATCTATTAAAGTATATATCCGACATCAGATTAAAAAAAAAAGTATATATAGGACATAAATTGTATAATTTTGAGAATATAAATATCAATTTTTATTTAACTATATTTTATGCATTTGCATATATCGAATATGGAAGAGGCTCCAGTACGTAGAGTTGACCAAATGGAAGATAACTTAATAACTAGAGGTAGGAGAAGACCAAAGAAAATAATAGGAGAAACGGTTAAGAGAGATCTAGCCATACCGAATCTAAATTCCTTTTATTGCTCCTCATTTTTACTCTTTTATGTTTGATTAAATAAATGAACTATTAAAGCTTCAGCTTGCAATAAATTTTGCATTGTCCAAAAAAAAAAACTATTAAAGGTAAATAGGAGGAAACTTTTAACAAAAAGGAGATCTTAAGTAATGTGATAGTACTGAATTTTTTTGGTAGAAGAGGAGAAGAGAAAAGAAACTAACCAGCACAAAGCCTATAGCTACCCTTTCCCTCTAGATTAGAAAGCAAAAATTGAAACAAAAAAAACAGGAGCATCATGGAAGATAACCAACTCAGTGGAGCAAGAGAACGCCTTCCCAGCCATAGCATAGCGTCCGTGGCAGTATTACCCTCCCTGTGAACGTGCAGAACATGGATCTCCCAATCATATGAGAACCAATGATGAATGCGGGACAAAATGGCAGAACAAGGATGAGACATCTACAGAGTGTCATTTATCAGTTTCACAGCAATAAGGCAATCGGATTTAATCAAGACCTTCCTAAACCCGGATTGTCACGCCACCTCAAGCGCACAAACAACCACCCGCAGCTCAGCATTCAGAACAGATCCACTGCCCACTCTGCGCATAAAACCGGTAACATAACGTCCATCGTTGTCCCGAGCAACCCCTCCACAAGCAGTCAAGTTCGGGTTATCTCTGCTAGCAGCATCGACATTAAATTTCATCCACCCACTACTAGGCTTGTTCCAACAGATGAACCGTTGAACCCGAGGCACCCTACTGCTGCCTCCGTGAATGCTGCCATTCATAACCCTACTACTGCCTCTGTGAATTTTAATACATTCCTCTAATCACATGTTCTTTAATTCATTCAAAATTAGTGGGTCTCCATTAATATTAAAAAAATAACACTAAATAATTAAAAAGATATACTAAATTTTTATCTGGATGTCAAGAGTCTCCAAATTTGCAAGGCAAGTTCAACTTCTTTCTTCATGATTCAAGTAGACTCAGGCTATGCCGCTATGGAATGTGGATTATGGCATCATCAACATCGTACGCTTCCTCTCTTTCTTTCTTTTTTCTCTTTGGGTGAGTTTATGATGTAATTTGTTGCATCATGCAATGTAATTTCAGCCAATAAAATTGTGACAATTGTTATTTTGATGCAATGCAATTGGATCACATTAATAACTACAATTGTATCACATAATTCATTATATGATGCAACTTGTTGAAGTTGCATCATAGAGTCATCCATCTTAAAAAAAAACTTGGATATAAGTAAAACTTTGTGGGGCGTAGGCCCCTTCCGTTCATTAAAAATAAACGAGTGTTAAGCAAAATAAAAAAATTTCGTAACATAAATAATGCTTCATGATCCAACAAGTAGAGCAAAAAAATTGTGCTTAAATATAGCAAGTAGGGGAGTGGATGGACCAAATGAAATGAGTTTGAGCTGGGGCCTGGGGGGGGGGGTTGCATTGCATATGGTATATTGTAGTTGTGTAAATGGTGTGCCGCCAACTCCTTTTTGCAATTTACAAAGTCAGTCCACCGCTTTGGACCATTAATTCATTTAATAAAAGAAAGTGAGAAAATGGGAAATAAATAGGCATTGGCATTTGCCCCCTTTACTTGGGCAACACCGTTTGGAGAATGGGATCGGAATTGTAACAACCAACGGTACCGCATCTCCCGCGCTGCTTGTTGCAGAATATAAATAAAGAGCGAGAAAAGGTTGAGAGGAGGACCAAGGAGGAAGGAAGCAGGAGACAGTGAAACAGAATCAATGGATGAGGAAGGAGATCAGCGCATCCTGCTTCCCCCGCTCAATTTCTCAACGGTTGAGGACAACATTTTTCGATCCAGCTTCCCTCGACCTTCCAATTTTCCCTTCCTCCAAACCCTAAATCTCCGCACTATCATGTCAGTTTTTCTTTTCATCTTTCCCCGACCATTCCCTTTGGATTTATCAAATTACTTCTTTCCCATTCTATCTCTCAAGAATACAATTTTCATTCTTCTCTTTGCTGCAGATACTTGTGTCCCGAACCGTATCCGCTAGAAAATTTGGAGTTTCTTCGCTCACAGGATATTCGGCTCTTTCAGTTTGGAATTGAAGGAAAGACGGTAATTTCTTTCCCTCGCAGCCTTTACTTGAGGCTATTCTTCTCATATTCATTAGCTTCACTCCCCTTCTTGTTGGCTCAAACTCACACTCACTCCACAATAGGCGTCTGTTTCTACTCCATGCAATTTTTACAACACCATTGCTCTTGGAATAAATTGGTCCTTTTGATTATTATTATTATTATTTTGTGTTTGGGGGAGGGGGAGGGGGGTGTTCTTTCCATATTGTTTATGACTATGTAGCAGTAGCGAAGTTTGTCAATTATGTGTGTGTGTGTATATATATCTTTTTTTTCCCTAACACGAGTGTTGGAGAAGTTTTTAGATATTTGGCTATTGAAAACTGACTTTTTGGCTGAAACTAGATATATGGTTGTATTAAGGATAATGAATGATGCTTAAGACTGTGATGGATATGGATTATGGACTCAGCTCAGATATACTTGTAGGCTTGTTCTAATCCCGCAGCTAATAAGTATCGAATTGTAACTGTATATGCAGGAACTTTCTGTACCTTTTGTCAAGAATACTATCATGGAGGCCTTGAAAATCTTAATTGGTACTGAAATATAACCATCTCAATCCACTTTTAAATGCAATTCCTTTTCTTTTTGCATACCCTTGGTGTGCAGCTGCTTTTTCTTGTTTATTAGATATTAAAACAACTAATTGTGGTTTTCAGATGTGAGAAATCACCCAGTTTTGATTCATTGCAACCAAGGAAAGGTATATTTTGCTTTGCTGATTGATCTCTTCTCATTATAAATACTTTATTTTAGGTATGTTTGGTGATTATATATATATATATTCCAAGTAGCTTGACTTAGATATCTCCTTTTATGCAGCACCGAACAGGTTGCCTCGTTGGTTGCTTGAGAAAATTGCAGAAGTGGTGTTTGTCTTCTGTGTTTGAGGAGTACAAGAGATTTGCTGGTGCTAAATCCAGGATAGCGGATTTAAGATTTATAGAATCATTTGACATCTTATGCCTGAGGCAATGCCTTTACAGCATCCTATACCAGTACCACGGATATAATTCAAGGAAGAGGCGGTTGTTGTATACAGAAGAGAATATACAGAAGCCCCGAATGACGTCAGTTTAGACCTGCGGGATTTGATACTAGATTGAGTAGAATTCATCAAACATTATGCAGATGCTTTAGAGGTTAGGATTTCCCATTCCTTGTCCCTTTAAAGGTACAGTCAAACACATCTGGCCTCGGTTTTCTTTTCATTCGCCCAATTCTACAGTGGCCTTTGGTTTTCCTTTTTCAAGAATTCTGTTGTTAGACTACAGAAAAACACATTTGGCCTTAGTTTTTATCTCTTCCCCTTGCCACCAATTCTACCCACATCCCCAATGCTATGTTGATCTTCGCAGTAAATAATTAGGTTTCGTAACTGATACATTAAATCCAGGATACTTTACTCACCTAAACAGATTCTTGAGGAGGAAGGTTTTTTTAGAGGGTTTTGCTAACCACTAATTAGAGAACCTCAAAATTCGTTCTTGTTTGATTTCAAAACAATAAATTTTCTCACAAAAAACCTTGACAATTGCCTTGATAGACACCCAAGTTAAATGGAAAATTGGTAATCTTAAAATTAACAATAAGAAGCAGAAAAACACATCAATATAATTTCACAATTTCTTGTTACAACTTACAAGAAACGCAAATATTAAGAATTACAAGTTTACAACCTCCCTAATAGACACCCAAGTTCACTGTAGAAAAGTTAAAAGCACAAATATATTTTGGGAACAAACACTAAACTGTTTTTTTGGGTCCAATAAAACTAAAAAAAAAAAAGATTGTGGAAAAGGAAATGAATCTTTTTTTTTTTGGTGCAAAAAGGAAAGGAATCTGCTACCATAAGATCAAAGTTAATATGTTATAAAAAAAAAATATCAAAGTTAATATACATGACATGTAAGATGTGTATTTGTGTAAAGGAAATTAACCAATCATAACGCAGAATCTCAACCGAGCTCACGGTGACATCACTTTCCGCTAACTCAAGTAATAAATTAAACTTTAGAAATTAAAATACACATTCTTGTAATTTGTTTATAAAATTTTAAAATATAATATAAAATTCTTATTATTAACCAATCAGAACACGGAACCTCAACCGAGCTTACGGGTGACATCACTTTCCGCTAACTTAAGTAATAAATTAAACTAGAGGTTTAGAAATTAAAATACACATTCTTCTAATTTGTTATAAATTTATAAAATTCTTATTATTATATTTTAAAATAATAGTCAAATAATAAAAAGTTATTTACTTTTGTATTCTTCGTAACTATCATATTTATATCCATTGTCTTTACTTTGTTTTTCATATCTCATCATATTTATTGTGTTTTTAAATTATAAAATACCAAAAAAATTCATGAGCGATATATAAAATAAATTTAATTTTGTTAAATTTTTGTATTTACATGGCAGAATGACATTGAAACGTAAAAGCCACGAATAAGATTGTAAAGAAGGTTGATCCTGAAATTGGCAATGTTCAATGGCATGAATAAAACAAACATCCTATGCAAAGGATAAGGTAGTTGAAGTTTGAAAGAATAATATTGCAGAAGTTGTGACAACGAAATGGGTTATGAAGGAAAATTTTGCATGAGGCGGTGGTAAAGTGAGGATGAACTTGGATGATCAACAATATTAATGTGCATGCTTGTATCATATAAAATATTATCCTTCTGCTCCTGTTTAGGCCTCACGAAACCTGTATCTACCTCTTTCAGCTGCTGCCCTGAAAGGAAGGACTGGATTGGAGGCATCGGTTTTAACAAGTTGAGGTTATATCCAAGCAGAGGATATTTTGCAGACGAAGTAAGATTCATGTGTAGTGATGGGAAGTCGGGGAAGACTGAAGCAGCACAAGGGTCAGGATTGAGTTCATTATCATAGGAGCTGTAAGGCATGGCAGAATACTTGGTTTGGCATATGGAGGAAGACCCATATTTCATATCATCACCAACGAAAGCAGGCCTTAGAAACTCAGGTTTTGTATCAAAATGAGGTACAAGGTTTTGGACTTGAGTTTCTGGCTTAGGAATATTATTCACATTTCCAGGTAACGGAAGAGTCACTTGTGCATTAGCAGCAGCAGCATTTGGAACTACACTTGTGCTTCTAGCGGTGGGCACTTCATGGTTATGTTTTCCCTCATAAGTAGTAATTACAAATTTTAGATCGTGTGAAGCCCTTTCCACATGTTTCCTTACTAAACACCCAGCACTTGTGCATTTGTAGTAGCTCCTACAAGAGATCCAAAATAACACAAACTATGAATTACACACATCACAGACTTGCAAGTGCACAAACAAGCACACGACGTCATTATTCATTACCTGGGGTTTGGATTTCCTTTCACAACTTTCTGTCCATACTTTCGCCAACGATAACCATCATCAAGTATGTCCACTTCACTCTCAATTTGGACTACTACCCTTGGCTCACGGACAGCTCTAGAGGCAAAATTTGATTCAATCTCTTTCTTCCTACAAAACAATAAATGCAGAAATGTAAATATATACTCTCTTTTTTTATTATGAGTCACTGTTACGTTATCAAATAGAAGAAGATAAGACCTTCTTTTTGACTCAGATTCTTCATCCTCTGCATCCCCTTCAAGTGATGCTCCATCTTCATCATCACCTTGACTAGCAAGTGTAGAAGAAAGCTGTGGAGCATCCTCTGACTCAGACATACAAATAGGTTTAGCTTTGTTAGTTGACAAAGGATGTGAGAGTTGGGTTACAAGAGAAGTTGAGGATGTCCTTTCCCAATCCAAATTCATCCCTGAATGAATATTTCTCCAAATTGAACCGCCCCCCGCAAGTTTAACACCACCTTCATCAGTAGAAAGTGCTGATGGTCGGCGACTAGACTGAGGTTTTTCATGATTATGAGTACCCTTGTAGATAATTTCGGTTACTTGGCCATCAAGGGATCGTTCCACCTTTTTCTTGACCTGACAGTTAGGATGGGTACATTTATAATAGCTCCTAGGGTATTCACTACCTTTTACCTGCTTCTGTCCATATTTCCTCCAATTGTACCCATCTTCTGAGTTCCTTGCCATTCCCATTGAATGGTTAATCTCTCTCTTGTCTCCTCCAGTATCCTTGTTAGACACAGGGCTTTCTTCTCTAGCTTCCTCAGAACCACGCTTTTGTATCATTTGCACATCATTGTATGAATGGATTTCAGTTTTTGTTGCATTTGCTTTTGGTTGAACAGGCACAAATGGCTGGCAGTCTGCAATTCCCCCCTTCGCCATGATGCAATGATTAGAAACCTAATCAATTCAAACACAACAAAGATGGATTGCTTTTGTGATGATTAGAAAACTTTGATATTACTGGATGGTATGTGGGAAAGATAGAGCTATAGGCAGGCAGAGACAATAAATAGAAATCATAAAGATACCAGATTTTCAAAGTGTAAACTGACACAAACTTCCAGTCTCCCTCCATATCAGATTACCTATATCCAACTAGGAAACAGTGATCTACTGATCTAGCTACATTAATGCAAATGAATGAGTGAAATACGGAAATGTGCAATTGGAACTGTCTGCTGCTGTCTAGCCACAAAGTCAGGTCTATGTTAAAGTTACACTCCCATTAATTTATTAACTATATCACTTTTATTATTATTATTAATGCCATATGTTAATAATTTATTTTATTAATATAATAATAACTATGCAAATTAATAAAATTTGAACAAAAGACATAAAAAAACAAATGCAGGCGGTAATTAGTATATATATATGTATTGGTATTTGGTATGTGGAGGGCATTCTGGTCATTCGAATTAGAAAGATGAATAAAATTTTGATTAAGAGAAAATATTTTGATTTTTTGGGAGGAGAGTGTAATATTTGAAAAAAAGAAAGGGGGTGGAGTGTAATTTAGTAAAAAAAAAAAAAATAGAAAAGGGGTTAAGTGGAGGAAAGAAGAACATACAGGATGAGTGGCAGCATGGGGTTGATGATGATGAGTGAGCAGAAAAGTTCCGGTGGTGGGAGAAGGCATGGCCTAGGAATAGGAATAGGAATGAATGAGAAATAGTGAAATAGTAATAAGAAAAGTAGTTGAGGATGTCATGAATGATAGATACCTGAGAATTAGGAAGCATAATAGGAGGAGAGTGAAGCAAGGCGGTGGGGCTAATGCCGGGGGGTATAGTAAGGCAGGCAGAGGCAGAATCCATTGAGCCTGAAATCCAACAGAATCCCCTTCTCTCTGCGATGCTCCGTTTCCCATTATGCTTATGCACCTCCTCCTCCTCTCCCATGCCTATTCTATTCTATTACTATTTCCTAATTTAAATTAAATTTACCCTCAACTTTCAGCTCCAGTCAGTCT
This sequence comes from Senna tora, assembly GCA_014851425.1. NCBI lineage: Eukaryota > Viridiplantae > Streptophyta > Magnoliopsida > Fabales > Fabaceae > Senna > Senna tora. Next base: position 322,853 of record CM026267.1, read on the forward strand.
CCACACCAGTGCAGCTTAATCAAACCTCACACTCCTACCTTACTCTTTCTTTTTCCACAAAACAACCTTCTCTTCACATCCTCTTCCTCTATAGCTTCTTCTTCCACAACACTTGTGCTTAACAGCAGTTTAAGAGAGAGCCGTCGCCTTCGGAACCCACACTCTTCTTTTTCTTTTTTAATATTTTTATTTTCATTTTCCATCCCCTTGCGCCAAATATCGTTACATTTCAGGGACGCGTGGGATGTTCAACATGCTCAACCTAAACTGAAACTCGGAAGAAATGACATCTGAAAATACTTCAAACCACATGTTCTCTTTCATCTTACCCATCCAATTTATTTTATTTTCCACATAATCAAATCTATATATATGTAAGGAGTAAACTTCGGATCTTAATTCTTAGATCTCAACTAATTTTATCCCCACTTTACTAGTTTAAGTCCATTTTGTAGCAGCTTTCGCTAACTTTAATAGATAATAGAAGAAGAAATTACAAAAAAAAAAAAAGCTTCTAGATTGTCTCACAAATTCTTAACACTGCCATAAACCCAACCCAAATAGATACGAAATCACACGTTTGTTTGTTTGTTTGTTTTTTTAAAAAAAGCCTTATGATAATGACGTAATGTTATTGCCCTGCTCAGTGCTCATACATAAGCTTAGATGATAGAGATAGCTCCCAATTTTAGAATTATCATGAAGATGACTGGAGCATATTTATAATTCTAATGCCATTTATCTGCGCATGCAACCTACAGATTCCAGAACCAGAAGTAGACAAAATTAAATTATACATAATACTCAACATTACATTACATTACATATGAAATCACACAACTCAAGCTTAACAAGCATTAGTCAACCTAAGCACACCGATTCAGAGTCGGCCACATCAACATCATTATCATCTTCAACAACCGTGCTGGTTATATCCTGTCTGCTCATGCTAATGCTGGAACCACCAGCCTCGAGGATGGCTTTTCTCTTGCTTCTGCTTCGTCGCCATTTTATCAACAACTCTGAAACCTCATTCTCCCCTCCTTCTCTCGTGTGTGCTTCTTCAACTTCACTCGCTGTACCCGGAAACATGAGTGGCCTCCAGCAACATAGCAGAATCATAAGCATGACAATGTAGATATATAAGGACACCCAAACATAGAATGTCCATTTCCAATTGTGAAGCAGCTGTTTCGCCCAAGGTAGATGCGAATTCAAGACAATTTCGGCTTCGTATATCTGTGGTAGAGATGATGTCCCTGCTCTTGGACACAGGCTTACTTTGATTGCTTTGGTTCTCCGATAGTCTTCCTTGTGCTTGCATATTTCTACACTTATCTTCTGGGTTTCGCTAGAGACTCCCAATAATAGAGGCACCCCCAGAATAAGTGTCCGGGCCAGTCGAACTGGGAAGCTTCTAAATCGCAACATGCAGGGCTGGCTAGATTTTGAGATCACCTTCCCATTTGCTGATAACACTTGTGCACTCAACTGCATTAATTATAACTTCAATTAGAATTTAGAAGGAAATTCATTCATTCATTCATCAGAGGTAACTAGGGGCATAGCATACCTGAAACACCCCAATCTCCCTATTGAAGTCAGAGTCAGGCATGAGAAGGTTCAAGGAAACCTGAAATGTGTGGCCAACTGGAAGGCCATCAAATGAAAAGAGAGCCGTAGGGTGAGGATTAGTGTAATCAAAATGCAAGCGTTGCCTCACAAACACAGGTTCCTCCACCCACAAACGAACCAAACAAACACCCAACACAAGAGACAGAATCAGAACAAATGCAAGAAGCATGCAAACATAAGCAGCACTGAAAAGCCCAAGTCCCAACCTCTTAAGCAAGTTGGAGTTGGAGGGCACTTGGTGGACTTCTGATTCTTCAACATTGTCTCTGCTCTCGAACAGAGTGCGCAACGGAGAAAACACAAAAACCAAGCAATTGTACATCAGATCCGCTTGGAGGGATATAGGTTTTGCGATCCAATCTGAAGATTTTGGCAGAAGAGGGTAGGTCACTTGGTCTTCCTCCATCGCCATGGAGAAGAGAAGGTAGCTAGGAATTGAATTATTCAGAGTCAGTTTACAATTACAAATGAGATAGAAAAGAATCATGTGTTGAATGCTGAGGCAGCACACGTGTCCTGTGCATGAGATGTCGTGGCAGTGGTGCATCAAGTGCTAATTTTGACAATCCTTGTCTTATACCAAAGACACCACCTTTGTTCTGACTTTTAGGAAATAACCACAATTAACATTTTAAATTTTATGTAATACTAATACCTTTTATCCATCCAAAAGTTCTGCACTCAAGATGAGTTTCGTCAGACTCATATGTACTAAAATGGTAAAATACCATGAATCCCAATTAGTACCCGCTACAGCCTGTCCTTCAAATTATCGTTGATTTGAATACATTAGCTAGGTTTAGTATCTTGGCCAAAATTGCATAGCAGAATACGCAGGGGAAGGGAAGAGTATGACTTGTTGTAAATGCTGCTCCCCCAAGACTTGCCAATTTTACGTACTGCGTCATAGGGATGTTGTATTAACTATTAACAGCAATGAAATAAAATATGAACAGGATTAAACAGAGATGAAGAAGAAGAATGCTTTCGCGGTGTCTCTTTTTCTCATACCTGGTCTTTATATAGGCTTACAATATTGCACGCCTACTCTCGTATGTTTCTCTTCATTACTCTACTAACATAGAGAGAATCATAACAATAGAAATAAGAAAATAGAACAAATTGGATAATGGCATAAAATCTGGGAACCCTTGTACATTTGCAGGTCACTGTGTCTCAAATTAGAAAGTAGAAATCATCTTTAGCTAGTAGTTAGGACTTAGGACTATGTTCATTGGCAAAGAAACATTCACCAATAGTCCCCACAAGAGCAGATACCATCCTTAAAATGATGGAATCTATGAGCATCCCTCACAATGATTTCCCTTCCTGTAACCTTGCTAATATACTTGGTAGCCACATGACAATCCCCACAAACTCTAAGATTCTTCTTGATTCTAATGATGCTCTCTGGTCCTGAACTTAACAGCCCATAAACTATTGCCAACTTCTCACTGTGCGCATACAACATGCTCTCCTTTGTCTCTTCGTCCACATCATGTAATACGAAGTTCAAATCTGGTGTATACCCTTCTTGACGAATTCTAGCTATTATTTTCTTCAATTCAGCATAAATTAATTCAGCTTTCGGATGTGATCTATCCCCAGCAACGAATGTATGTACCTTGTTCTTAACCTCAATAACCGTGTGGCCAGCAATTTTCCTCACTCTTTTCTGATTCATTTGAGCTCTAAGCTTATCCGCTTCTGTTATTTTACCACTAGAAGCGTAAATATTGAACAAGAGAACGTATCGACCAGCGTTGTTGGAGTCCAACTCAAGAAGATATTTTGCAGCAAGTTCGGCCATTTCTATATTTGAGTGAATTCTACATGCGCCAAGCAGTGCTCCCCAGACAGCTGCACATGGCTTTATTGGCATCTTCTGAATGAACTCGTAGGCTTCAGACAGTCGCCCTGCACGACCCAACAGGTCCACCATGTTTGCATAATGTTCAGAACATGGTCTGATCTCAAAGTCTCTACTCATGGAATTAAAGTGCTTCCATCCTTCTTCTATCAATCCACCATGGCTGCATGCTGACAGAAGTGACACAAATGTGATATGGTCAGGTTTTACCACCGCCTTCATCTGATCAAATAAGTTTAGAGCTTCTCTAGCATGGCCATGTATCCCATATCCTGAAATCATGATACTCCATGAGATTACATTTTTCTCCTGCATATGATCAAAAACTCGTCTGGCGTATGCGGGGCTTCCACATTTCATGTAGAGATCCAATAGACAAGTTTCAAGAGATACTTGATTAAGGAAATAGTTCCGAATTACAAAACCATGAATAAAACGTGCTTGCTGGAAAGATGCCAATTTTGAACAGGCACAAACTAGGCCGAGAAGGGTCACCGAATCAGGATGAAATTTCAGTACGATCATCTGTTTAAAGAGGTCCAAGGCCTTCAAAGGCATATCGGCCTGCGCATAACATTCAATCATGGATGCCCAACACACCAAATCCTTATCAATTATTCCATCAAAGAAAGACCGAGCCACATCCATCCTCCCGCATCTCGCATACATTCTCATTGCAGCAGTTTGTACTGATCTATCTAAGTCGAGTTCACAGTCCATGACTATCCTACGAACAATATGAGCTTCATTTTCTGTGTGTACACATGCCATAGCGTTTAAGATAGCAGCTCTGTTGGGTGTAATTCCAATGGCCAACATCTGATTAAACAGAAGGAGGCCTTGGTCGTAGCACCCATTTTGAGTGTAGGCACCGATCATGGAGCTCCAACAAACTACATTTTTGTGAGGCAAGTCATCGAACACCTGGCGTGCAAAGTCATAACGCCCACACTTGGCATACATATTCAACAAAGAGCTAGCCACAGTGGCGTCGGAATCATACCTAAATCGCACGACATCCGCATGAACTTGAATACCGAAGTGATAATCTCGTAGATGAGCACAAGCCTTGAGAAGAGATGGGAAGGTGAAATTGTTGGGTTGGATAGCTAGTCGTCGCATTTGGGAGTATAGTGGGAGAGAAGGGTGATGGAGGGCATTATCGAGGAAGCCACGGATCATAACGTTCCACAAAAAGACATCGGCAGAGGAGGCAGAGAACAATTTGGAAGCGAGTGAGACGGAACCCAGAGAGAAATATTGGGCTACTAGATTGGTGAAGACGAAGAGGTTCAGGTGAAGGTGAGACCTCAGCATGCAGGCGTGTACACATTTCAGGGATTGGACGCTCTTGCACTGTTTGATTATTGAAATGCAACTTTCAGGACCTTCTCCCATTATTACCGTATTACTCACTCACTCTCCATGTTCTTGAATCTTAAGCCATGAAAACTAGAATTTTGTCTGCAACACTAAACTTATCTCAAAAATAAATACTAGTCCGTTTCAAACTCTTCACCGCCACTGGTCAATTACATGTCGTGTGAGCGAAAATAGCAGAGGTTAAACTATCAGCATTCCAAAACAAGGCTTCAACATTCTGAATGCCTAAGAATTTGATTATCTAAGTGATTTACGCTTCATTTGTAGCCGCACTGCTCCACTCACCATATAAAAGTTTAGATTGACAAATATTTCTTTGCTCCGGCAAAAAAAAATGTGAAAAATAAATCCCACAAGTCATCAGGCAAATCATGTTATGTTAGACTTTAAGGGGAACGCTGCCCTTTATTTATTTTAACACTAGGATTAATAGATTCTAGTTTGTAAAGTATTGGTGTCTTAGAAACATGAAACAAAGATAAAGGCAGGTGTAGCTGAAAACACTAATTGAAACCATAGTTTAAAATGGTACAAGTACATGGACAAATACTTTCACAGCAAAAGTTATTTATGGAAACTGGGGGGAAGAACCAAAAAGTAGAGCAGCTTAAAGCATATTCATTAACTGGAATCAGACGGATAGCTCAGTGCGAGAGATGAGTATTCCATCGGTGTCTGCATAAAGCCATTCTCCGTCGCAGATCCTAGTCCCGGCAATAGTTATAGGAACATGCTTTTCTCCCATGCCTTTCTTGTTGGCTTTCATGGGATGGGAAGCCAGAGCTCTCACCCCAATATCACAACCATTGATCTCATCCACATCTCTTATGCATCCATTCACAACTATCCCTGCCCATCCATTGTTTTGTGCTTGTACTACAGGGTTGCCACCCAATATTGCACACCGCAAACTCCCACCCCCATCCACAACAAGAACTCTTCCATTGCCTTTCTCTTCAAGGAACTCGCGAACCAATACATTATCTTCAAACACCTTCAGGGTAACTACAGGTCCAGAAAACACTTGTCGACGACCATAAATCTGAAAGATTGGCTGAAGGGCCCGAAGCTCCCCACTCAAAATTAATTGAGGATTTGCATCGCATACTTCAGCAGTTGTCACCAAGGCCATTGACTCCTCCTACAACCAGGGTAGTACACACAACATCAATCAGATTTGGTTTAAGGTGTCTATACTCACTGGAAAATAATACATAAATCATGATCTCTGTGAGAACACATACATACTAGTTTATTCTCTTAAAGTGAAAAACAAAGCAGAAAGGCAAAAAATGAGTTGCATAATTTGGAATCAATCGCCTTGTTTTACCAACTCATAAATTGATGCTCATCAGACTAATTAACTTCACTTCCCAGCTAAGTGATGAGAATTGAGAAGAAGGGAGGGGAAAGATTAAAATCAATTGCAGGGAAGGGTTTGTCGGAAGAGAGGAGGAGAGTAAAAAGCAAAAGATAAAAAATATGGCATAAGGATTTGATATCAAATTGAACTGAACTGAACTTGGAGGCCATGAAAATGCAGAGAGGATCATAGATGGAAATGATGCGTAACAAGTGAGGAATCAATTAGGGATGAAATGGATGAGGGAATGAATGAATTGAGAAGAAGATCCAACACACAGATAAACTAATTCCATCAATAAATTAGATAAGTGGAAGGAAGGGCATGTAGCGTATAATAAGAGAGGGTGAGGGGGCGAATCGGTGAAGAGAAAGAGAGAGCAGACTTACCGGATGAATGAAGAGGATAGATCTGAAGTGACGGAATTCAAGTGTGAGAATAAAGCGGGCTTCAACAGACAAATACTTATTATAGAGATTGGATTTGGATTTGGATTTGGATTTGGAATTGGAATTGGAATTGGAGGTCAGCTCACAAATTTCCCACTGGAATTGCAAAGGAATCTCTCAGAGTACAAGCTGTAAAGTTGGAGTGGAGGGCGATATTATAATATAATGTACTGTTTTTTACATTTTCTATTTTCTCCTTTATTCATTTTCATTTACTTCTTTTATTAATCTTTAGCTCAAGGGTTCCGTTTGTTTCTGTTATGATATGACGTATGGAAGCTAAATTTATTTTGACGACAACTTACAAAACTAGGATGATCAATTGGTCTGCATTCTAGAAAATTCCGATCCCTGTTTTTATTTTTTCATTGAAATAATTGCGCCATAACTTGATAAAGATTTTTATTTGTTTTGTGGGAGTGGCTGATAAATTAGTGATGGGACTATTGGGAGGTTGACTAGTGATAGAGTAAACGGCCATAACTTTTTATATAGAGCATCCTCCAAAAACAAGTGAGACCATCACCATCCCCCTACGAGAGGGAAGAAAAATGTGGGTTAATTGGGACCATTTTTCTTTTTTTGTCTTTCTTTTTCCTTACTTCACCATTTTCTCAGTTTGTTCAATATTTTAGTCTGTCCTGCGACTTCTATGGTTTGATCAATCCGTAATGTCTCAAGTACCTTGGTCTATTTATATCATGCTTTTTGTGTATCTATATTAATACCACTCTGTTCAATCAGGGAAGTCATTTTCTATCACATTCACAGCAACTCAGGCTCTGCACGTAGCGTCCTGCTACCTGGATCTCTAAAGGCCGAACGCGATGAATGTTTTAAAAATTATTTGTATGAATAGAAAAATTCTGAAAATTTCATGTGTTATTACGTTTTTAAATCCTTAAAGAAATTAAAATTTCTACATAAACACCACGTAATTTCAACATAACAGACATAACATTTTTAGTTTCATTCCAGGAGATCCTTACTTAAAATGACTTGAGAACAATTTGGACTTTATTATTGAACACTAACGTCCAACGAACCCAAATACCAAACAACAATTCTCGACTAATTATAAGAGACACAACCAAGGATTATGGTTCTGGATATCAAACAAAGGACAAAATAACGACATCAAATTGGATACTCCATTGTTTCAACATTGCCACTGGTCAAGCCATGCCACATTTTAAGTCAACTTGTGAATGGTTTTCATGTCAGCAACCTCTTTAAGATCCCCTCTCTCAACATGGTCCCACCACTTAAATAAGAAGTTGTCCACGACTAATCTGAACCAAGGGGAAAGTTTCACACCTTCCTCACCAGCGTCAGCTTTCTTCAACAGCTCCTTCAACTGATCCCTGTTCACATATTTAATATCAGCCACTTCATCTGGATTAGGGCGAACATTAACATCCCGGACTATGAATAGCAGATAATCAACTGCAATCAAGGAAAAAAGGAATTATTATCAAGACAGTCTGAAAAAAGATTGCTAGCACAAAATCTCAGAACCAATTAAGCTGCCTTACGTTCATGCTCTCCCCATTTGCCATCAGAAGGTGCCTTGTAAAGGATGCGACCCAATGGGATGAACTCGTCAACTGGCACATCTTCAGGAGGAATACCAACTTCATCTAGAAGTTTCCTCTGAGCTGCATTTCTTACTCCTGGTAAATAAGGAGGAAGAACCATCAATAAAAAAAGCAGCAATAACAAAGCAGATGATCTTAATAAATATAAATGGCATATTTGTATATACCAAGAGCATTCTCTTCAACAAGCTCAGATTCACGGTATAGTGGATGGCTGCAGCAGGTGTTTGTCCACACAAGAGGGAATGTTACCTTCGTTGCAGATCGTTGCTACAACAAGAACCAAAAGAATCCCAGTGAACAAAGGCAATCAAAACCTAGGACTAGAAGACAGGCATGCCTTAGTAAAAAAAACCACGCAGAAGAATATCAAAGACACACAAAGGTTATAATATATTCGTATAAAAAGAAAAGAAAAACTATCTAAAGTAGAATCATTTAATATTCACCATGCTGCATGAACTTTAATGTGTCTCTTCCCTGTACTCCCCATTATTTCTGTTTTCTTGTCTCATGTCCTCTAGTTATCGGTTTTCTTTTTACCCATAAAACGATAAAAAGTATACTATATTTGTGGCTTACTCATGTGTCAAACAGTGTTGGTAATATTCGGATTTGGATTCTCACCACTTTACTTCTCTGCAGAGGATCCAAATTCAAAGATTAGGGCCCTAATCTATTCAAAGTGGATCCCTTATTTATCTCTCTCCTAATTTTTTTCTTCCTTTCTCTGTCTTCAAATCAGAGAATCCATTCTCTTGAGTTTACCTGCCCTTTACAAGTTTACTTAAACTTGCAAGCAGACATAGAACTTCCAATCATGGTTATAATTACTCCAAATATTTAATCTGTTAGTTATTAATAAAAAAACTATTTAATAAAATCAAGACACTTTTGGCACCTAGTAGTCATGAAGAAATTATATACATCAAATATATGATATAGACAGATGCCAAGAAACAAGGTTACAGCGTCAACTTCATCCCTTGGAAAACATTAGTTTTGTTTTAGGACAGGATCAACCCATCATGCCTTTGAGGCTACCATTTAAATGTAAAGGGAACATACCTGAAGAAGCAACTCGTACTTTGAGTTGAACAGAAATACACTGAAAGCTCTATGTAGCAGATTTTCAGATTCAATCTTTTCCATCAAATGACCTATAAAACTCGAAAATAATGAATTAAAGAAAAGACCAGCAGTGGCAGGGGAGCACCAAAAAATTTTTAGTTTTAAGTTTTAACTACAAAGTTCCAAGTTACCAAGTCCATATTTCACTTCAGGAAATCACAAGTCAAAGAGACAGTTCAAATGTGCATATATATAATATATTCCACTGACTGCAGGTCATATTTGCTCCAAAACTACTATTAGTAATCTAGTACTAACGTATGAAAGTACTACATAGATATTGTAATTGCTGCTATGCCTGCACCATCAGAACTTAGCAGTTTATGTGCATTAAAATACAGAATAATCCGCCAGAAACAAATTTGATTCATGTCTTATAATTGTTTTCAGAAACAATCAACATGTTTTCTAATAACTTCTAAATTTAACGATCTGGAAACACAAACAAAATCAGCATTCAAAAATCCAAGCACAACGCCAGCAAACTCAACTGTTTCAAATTGCAGACTCTTTGTATTATCATATTTATTGTGATTTAATGAGATGAAAGTTTGTATAACTCTAACACCATGCAGAAACAGAACCACCACCAGTCTATATAACAGGCGGGATTTCACTCCTTTTTAGGTTCAACTATAGTTGTACTTTGCCCAGTGCCATGGACATTACATGATGAATGACATTTTCAATATGAAATTTATTAAATATTTTTGCTGAGATCATTATACTGGATAATCTTCCCTGAAAATTCAAGACATTAAACAACAACAAACAACAATTAAAGCTTTTTCCCACTAGGTGAGATCCACCATATGGATCAAACGACGCCAATGTATTATGTCTTAGTTATTGGGCTATCTTCCATTCTATGTAGAGGAGCCTCTAATGGCCTTCTTTTTACATGACCAAAACACCTAAGGCGTGTTTCAACTAATTTTTCTCCAATAGATACTACTCCAACTTTCTCTCTAATGCAATCATTTATAATCCTATCCATTCTAGTGTGACCACTCATCCAACCCAACATTCTCATTTCTGACAAGTTGAATTTATGCTCATGTTGGCTTTTTATGGCCACATTTAGTACCATTAGAGGTATATTTCAACATTCTCATTTCTACCAGGTTGAAAATTCAAAACATTAAACACCAAAAAATAATTGTTGCTTCAACTTAAAAGCCCTATTACATGAAAAAAAACAAAAACGAAGTTCAAATATTTCAGTAAAGAAAGCTTGGATGATATCAAAAAGCATATAAGATTTTAAGAAGGATATTCTACTTACAATTGTATTTGGAATCATGACCAACCACACGATCATTCTCATCCACCAAAATGCATCTGTAGAAAGGTTCAACACAAATCACCACCGATTCCATGCAAGATGAATTAGAAAGAAATAGTGTAGCTAAAATGTTATAGAAATTTGGGAATTTAGGCATGAACCGTTCCCATCGCAGACCAACCAGATTATCAAAATTTTAAAAGTGAAAATATGCTCTAAACTCCAAAAGAAACCAAGAGGAGTGGGAAATAAGTTCATTATAGAAAATAATTTAGAATAAAGTGAAAAAGCCCAATCTACTAAGATGTAGCTCATCTTACACATATCATGCCCAGGAACGGCATAAATTGAACCTGCGGCAGAAATAGCCGATTACTAAGTAAAAAACAATTAGAGCCAGTGCATGCGTATTAATTACCGGAGCAACATAGACAAGATTGATGCATTCGTAAGGAAGAGATTGCAAATCAAATAAATTACAGGTATTAAATTTAAAAGTAGGAAGAATAAGATAAAATTTTTGGTAAGCAATAATAGAGAAAATGTTGAGGAGGTACAGTGCGAGAAAGGAAAGTGAGAGAAGAGAGAAAGAGGGTACAGACTCGTCTTCGAACATGAGGCGGCGCTGGACAGCGTCCATGGCAGCATCAGCAACGCCTCCCATGGCAGAAGGAATAGAGAAAGAGAGCCTGGCTTCGAGAGAAGAGGGAAGGCGATGAGGGATTAGGAGGGAAGAAGGGACGCCAGATCTGAGAGAAGCACCAACTGTGGATGATGAGATGCACACTCTGCTGCTGCTATTAAACAATCGGGAGCCCAGCGTTAGCGACATTGCCATTCGATTAGCCCATCAATTTTTCTCTATGCGCTCCTTAACTTTCTCTCTCCATTTTCTAATTTGTATTTTTATATCTCTATTTATTAAAATGGGTTTAATGATCCATCATTATCATTCTTTCACAGACATCAATATACAGATAATAGTTAGAGTTAGACAACACAAATTTCTTATTCTCTATATCACAACTTGTTGGTAACTCCTTCTTTTTATTATATTATTAACTCTAATAAAAAAAATTATTAATAATCTTTATCAACACTTTAAGGAAAACTATAAATACAAATATTATATGAAAACTCATTAGTTTTTTTAAAAATATAGTTTAAAATTTAATATTACTGTTTACAGGTAAATGAATACTTTTAATCCTTCAAGTTTCAGTAGAAGTTTTTTTTAATAAAAATTCTTGATGCTTTTATCTGAACAATGATATTAATTTTATTAGTAAACATATCCAACATAAAATCGTTTTAAATTATATTTACATTTCAATTTAATATTTTATTTAAAATATTAAGTCAAACATGATGCTACTTTGCCTATTTTTAATAATAGAATCAGAGGAATTTAAAAATTTGCCTTAATTATATTAATATAATCTAGTATTTAGTATTTAATGTATATGAATCTCTTTTTCATTTGGAATGGGTGGATACGATCATAATTGAGGCAGAGCATGTGGAAGGCAAGGGAAACGAGGATAACAATAATGAAACTCGTGAAACGCGAGAGGAGTGATTAATTTTGTGCCTTTTTTTTTCTTTATGATACAATCATGCAAAAGCACGATGGGACACCAAGTTAAAAAGTATCGTTTAGAATTCACTTATGTATCACTCTTTCCTTACTTTTTTATACTGACTAACATATAATCCAATCTCATGGTGTTCCAGCTACATATAACAATTTGACCGGCAAACCACAAATGGATTATGGATGTGTGTTGAAATTGCACTTCCAATTTTAATATTATTTTTACGAGATTGGATCCAATGCAATTTCTTCAAAATGTACAATTTTATTTCATTTTGAAGCACTAATATGGACTTACTCTAACAATAAACCGCTATGAATGATTAAGGACAAAATTATTATTAATTTTGACAAATATCACCACTAAATAGCCTCGTAAGACTATTTTTTAATATCAATAACAATTTGGTCCCTAATCCATTTAAGGTGATGATATTTGTCAAGATTGATAATAATTTGGTCTTTAATCGATTCATGGTGGATTATTATTAGTGTGAGTCCGTATTAGTACTTCAAAAATGAAGTAAAAATGTGAATTTTAAAGGAATTGCACTGAAATTGCACGGGAGCGAATTGCACTGGATCCAATTTCCATTTTTACCTTTTAATGTCAACTGTTAATGTTCTTTCAAGAAGGTAATGACCAATGTTTTTAAAACCGGACCGGTCATTGAACCGGTCGAGGCACTGATTCACGGTTCAATGGTCGAACCGTGGTCGAACCGGTGGCATTTAAAATATATATTTTTAATTAAATATACTAAAATATATCATAAAAAAATTATATACTTCATAATTATAGGTTTTCATCTCGATCTAAACATGATAAGAAATAGAACAAGTTGCAAATTACTACAATATCATATTAAACTCTTCAAATAAGTTCAAGGATCAACATATTTAAGTCTCAAATCTTATCACAAACCAAACAATAAATACTGAAATAGAACAATCCTTACAACTACAAGTCACAACAAATTTTCAATAAATATTAAATCATAAACAACACAAATTTAAAAAAAAAAAGAAAAAGAAAAACCGGTCGAATCGTCTAAACCACCGGAACTGACCGGTTTGATCGGTTCTTGACCGATTTTATACCTGGCCGGTTCATTGGTTATTCCGGACCGGACTGTCAACCGGTTTACCGGTTTTCCGGTCCAACCGGCCGGTCCGGTCCGGTTTTCAAAACAATGGTAATGACTAATAATTCATGATTATTGTGAATGCCACTCAATCGTATCAGCCAAGGGAGTTCAAAAGCAAAACTCAATATTTACTCTGGTTGTTAGTGTTGTATGTGTAATTCAAAGTCTCACATTGGTGGGGTGTGTGGAGTGAGTGGGTGAGGAGCTTATATAAATAGGTGTGAGTTATATAGGTTCCAACACACATAAGAATACTAGCCTATAACCATTTGGTGTATTGGGTTTTGGTTATTTTTATGTATTGAGGAGGGTTTGTAATTTTTCCGTTCAAAAATTACAAGTAGTAAAGTTTGTTCCAGTTGGGGTCGTGGTAGTAGGTCTTGAGGCACCGAACCACGTTAAAATTTTTGTGTGTTCTTTCTCTTTTTCCTTATATTTTTTGTGCGGGGCCCAACAGTTAGGTTTTTTTTACCAATATTACAAAATAATTAGTAAAGTGCGGTTAGTCAAAGTGATAAACGGTTTGATATTATTTAAATAAGGTCTTGGTTTGAGACCTTATGAATATAGTTATTCTGGTTGAAAAACTCTCCCACTATAACTAAGTGCGCAACGCGGGTCGACTTCAGATTAGTCAAAGCAATACCTCAGACACCGAATGGGCAACCAAAAAATATTACAACATCATTATTTTCTTAATTAAAAATATATGGGAGAAATATAATATATGGGTAGTAGTAAGGGTTAGAATCACTATGGATTTTGTAGTGGGGTTACCAAAAACCCCTACAGGAAATTATTCCATATGGGTAGTAGTAAATAGGTTGACCAAATGTGCTCATTTTCTATCCATTAAGATTAATTACCCTTTAGAGAAATTGGCTCAACTATATTAAAGAGATAGTGAGATTGCATGGGGTGTGTCAGATAGAGATCTTAGGTTCACATCTAGATTTTTTTGGCAAGCCTTACAAGCAGCCTTAAGAACTCAGGTACATTTTAGTACTATCTATCACCCTCAAACTGATGGGCAAACTGAACAAACCATTCAAACTTTAGAAGATTTTATGCGGGCTTATACTATGGAATAACAAGGAACTTAGGAGAAGCACCTACCATTAGTAGAATTTGCATATAACAATAGCTATCACTCTAGCATTGGTATGGCACCATATGCTCCATCCTATGGGAGAAAGTGTAAATCCCCTTTGTGTTGCGTAGAGATGGGAGAAACTAACTTTTTAGGACCTGAATTAGTAAAGCAGACTACTAACCAAATCCAAATGATTAGAAAAAAAATGAGAATAGCCCAACAATGACAGGAAAATTATGCAAACCAAAGGAGAAAACCTTTGGAATTTGCAGAAGGGGACCATGTATTCTTAAAAGTGACTCCTACAACATGAATATGCATGTCAATTAAGTCTAAGAAATTGAGTCCTTGATTCCTAGGCCCATTCCAGATCCTAAAAAGAATCAGCTCAATCGCCTATCAGATAGCCTTACCCACTAACTTATCTAATCTCCATTATGTTTCACGTATCCCAACTTCGAAAATATGTACCTGACCCATCCCATATTTTTAAAAATGAACCCGTATATTGAGAGAGAACTTGACTTATCAGTCACTTGTAAAAAAATTGGGGTTTGAAACCAAGCAATTAAGGAATAAGGCAATCCCTTTGGCAAAAGTTTTGTGGCAAGATACTTCCGCCTAGGAAATGACTAGGGAGATGGAGAAAGAAATGCGAGAACAATACCTTGCATTATTTATGACTCTTAAATTTTGAATAAAAATATTTTATCCTAATCCATTTATCCAATATTATAATTTACTAATTTATTGAAATTCTACTCATAAAATTTAGTTTTACACATTAATAAATAATAATCTATTTATTCATATATATATATATATATATATATATATATATATATATATATATATATATATATTATAAAATTTTATTTTTCCCAATTTTTATAAAATAGTTAAACTCCACTAAATATATTAGTCCCTTACTAATTAACAATTCAGTGGCATGGGCATTACAATTGTCACGTGTCACGCCATATAATATTCCTTGAAAAATAAAATGTTGGGATATAAGGGCATATTTGATTGAATGTTTAAACATTATATTAGAGATACCAAAGTCATTTTATCCTATAAATTTTTGAAACGCACGTTTTATTAAGTAAAATTTAAAGGTAAAGTATTTTTTAAGTTCTAAATTGTTGATCAAATTACTATTTAGTCCCCATTTTTTTTTAAAAAAAATACTATTTAGTCTCTGAATTTGCAACAATGTCGATTATTTAGTCCTTGGACGTTACCCATTAGATAACCGAGTGACGCAGTCGTTAACTGCTAATGTGGTGCCGTTAACGATAACGATGCTGGTGTCGCCGTTAACGATGACAATGTTGGTGTCGCCGACGACGTAGGAGAGAATTTTTTTCGTGAGGACGAGGCATGATGTAGCTGCTACGATTGCACATCAAGCAAAGCTTAATTCTAGGAATAGAGGAAGAGGGTAATCGACAACGCGGAAGGAAGGGCGGAGAGAGGAGTCCTGCCACGTCAATTGTTAACGGTCATGTCACTCGGTTATCGAATGAGTAGTACTGTCAAAACGAGCTTGGACCCGTGGGCTAACCCGGCCCATTAAATTGGCAGGCTTGGACATTGCAAATCATGCTCGTTTAGCCCGCGGATTAATATGGGCGGGCTTGGGCATCAATTCCCAAGCCCACCTAATAAACGGGCCGACCCGTCATGGGTCGGGCCGGGTGGCCTGTTTTGACAATACTACTAATGAGTAATGTCCAAGGGACTAAATAGTTGACAAAGTTACAAATTTGAGAATTAAATAGTATTTTTCTAAAACTTGGGGACTAAATAATAGTTTAACCAATTATTTAGGGACTAAAAAGTAATTTATCTCTAATTTATTTGGATGGCGATGTGGCACGATCCAGTGCATTGATCAATTGAAGGATGGGGATGAGAGTAACTGCACTAGATTAAAACTAGAGGATTCGGACTCCATAAAATTGCTATTAAAACCGACCCACGAGAAAGCCGACTCGAGTGTTTTCTAATACTATTATTAAGGGAAAAATTCGTTTTTTATCAAAAAAAAAAAAAAAAAAAAATTTAAGGGAAAAAAAACTGTAAATGATTTTTTAATACTCTGGAATAAATATCAGTGTCCGAACACGCAGCTCGGAACTCATCTCGTTCTTCTCCTTCTCTCTCGTTCATCTCAATCAGGCGCAGAGAGTCTCAGACTCACCGACCTTCCGATCCCTTTTCGTCTTGGTTTATGAGGTATTTTCCGCTCTCACTTATTCTTCTTTAATCTCTCTAGTTTGGCATCCTGTCTCCTGTTCTACTGATCTAATCATCGCGATGCGATCTCTTTCACCAGCCCCAATTTCTGACTATTTTAGTTATTTTTTGAGCAAGTATCACTTTTTTTTTTGTTGTCAAACGATCTTGGTACGTATGAATCCTCCTCGAATGTGGTTTATGTTTGCATCCATGAATTTGTTTGGCTAGGTTTTTTTATCCCAGATTCGCGTTTTCTTCTTCAGTTTGAAATAATTCTCTTTGGAATGCCCAACATATGATACTTCGTAGGGCTTTTGCTGGTGTTTGCATCCTGATCCAGCCTCATGCTAGGCAAATTACTTTAAATGCAAACTTTGAAGAGCATCTTCAGGGAAAGAACACTTTTTGACGTTGTTAGGTTTTGTTGTAAACTGTAATTTTAGATTCATGGACTTTCACTTGAGTTCTTAAGCAACATTCATTTGTAGTCTTCAAAAAGTTTACGAAATTATGATTTAACTCATCATTTGGTTCGGGGAAATTTTCTTATCTTTTAAGATCTTGAAAGTTTATTTCTTTTTCGTGAACAACGTTGAATGTTTAGTATTAGATTCATATTTCGCTAGACTAATTTTGATTGTCGTTCTTGCAGCTCGAAGGAGAGACCCACTCTTGGGTAAGTTGTGTTCTCCCGCACTACTTGGTTCTGTACTCGTGTTCTTTCTGACTTTCTGTTTTCAACTATTGAGTCTAATATTTTTTTATCCCCAATGATTTGCATATCCTGTCCCTATACTTTTTAGGTCTTGAAACATTTGCAACTGTTTTCAACATAGTTCTATTGAGTCTAATCTTTTTTTTATCCCCAATGGTCTACATATCCTGACCCTATAATTTTTAGCTGGGGTTTATTATATTCCTCTTTATTTACTTTAATTTGGAGTGGATGAAATCCAAATTATGGTAGTGGTATCAATAGTGTTTGGACTTAGGACGCTGGGGGTTATACAACCTTGCCCAATGAATTATCTGTCCATCAATTTTTCTTTTTTAAGTCGTAACAAACTTAACCAATGTATGGCTAATGTAGCAAGTACAAAGTCACTATCATTCAGTCAATGTGTTTCTATAGTATGATTGGTCGTTACCATGAATTTTAAAATATTGTATATGATTTTTGATGTTGACATCAGTAATCACATACTTTTATCTACCTTAAATTTCACACGGTTTGCATTTTCCTATATTATATCCGGTAGATATAGTGTCTTATTTGAAGTTTTGTTCTTTTTGTTCTGTTTGCCTCAATTTCCAGCGGTACGCGGATTAAGACCCGCAAACGGAATATTGCAGCGCCGCTGGACCCTGCAGCATTTTCGGATGCAGTGGTCCAGATTTATTTGGATAATGCTGGTGATCTGGTAATTTTACTGTGCATTTTACATTCTAGCCAATCTCTTCCAAGTTGTGTGTATGTTGTAAGCACATTCTCTCTAACTTTCACAGCTGATTAAGTAAATATGTTTACAGGAACTTATTGCTAAGAGCATTGAGTCATCAGACCTTAACTTCTCGAGATACGGTGACACCTTTTTTGAGGCAAGCTCTCTGAACCAGCATAAAATTTTTATTCTGTCATTAAATTTTCAAAACATGGCATTATGGGACTAACGTCTTCATAGCTTCTATTACTAATAGTGTAGCTTTCTTACATGACGTCCATGTGTTTTTATATAATGCCTTTTAGGATAGGATATTTTGATATTCTGTTATTTTCACTGTATGTAATTACTAATTAGTATCTCATGTGATACATTATTGTTCTATCATGTGGGGTCCACGTGATGATTTTATAAAGGGTTGTTTTAGTTTAAAATTTTCCCTATTCCACATTTACTACTTCACTTGTGAATTTGAGGTTCAATATATCCAAATAGCCTAAATAAGAAAGTGTTTAGTCATCATAAAAGCTTGATTAACATAAATGACGAATCTAATGATCGTTTTCTGCTTTCTTCAGCATTGAGGAACTATTTGCTTTATATTTTCTCGTTTTATTGCAATGATAATTTTGAATATATACTAAACTATTTATCTGATCCTGAATCCTTATTCATTTGCACAGGAATTGTTTACATCATTTAATTTGGATTCTTAGTCTTGCACTGTACTCTGGTAGTATGTGTCTTCTTGCAAGTTGGAACTAGGAAAGTACTGTAGATTTATTAATAAACAATTCTAATCTGCTTTTGTGTCCTAGAAACCTTGATTGCTATTATTTGTTTCTGATTCATAGTCGTATAGAAATGACCAAAGATAGAACACGTTGGTATCGCTTGATCCATATAGCCGCCCCCACCTAGTGGGCTTTTTTTTGTTGTTGTATTCATTCTAGTATAACATATATGCTTGTTTCACTATTGTAGGTTGTTTTCACTGGGGGGCGTACGCAACCTGGAACTACCAAGCCTGATGAGGGGGAGCGCCATCCTTACTCTATAATAGAGTGTGAGCCAAAGCGTGAAGTCATATCACCATCTGTAATCTATATACAAAAGATTTTGCGGCGAAGGCCATTTCTCATCAAGAATCTTGAAAATGTCATGCGAAAATTTCTGCAGTCCTTGGAGCTTTTTGAGGAAAATGAGAGGAAAAAGTTGGCAATCTTTACAGCACTTGCATTCTCCCAGAAGCTATCTGGTCTTCCACCAGAGACTGTGTTCCAACCACTTCTCAAAGATAATCTTGTGGCCAAAGGGCTAGTTCTGTCATTTATAACTGACTTCTTTAAGGAGTATCTGGTTGACAACAGCCTTGATGATCTCATATCAATTCTGAAACGAGGAAAAGTGGAGGACAATCTGCTGGACTTCTTCCCCCCTGCAAAGAGATCTAATGATGCTTTCTCCGAGCATTTCAAGTAAGCCTTATTTATTAGGGATAAGGATACATATTTATGGATAATTTTAGAAAATGCTAGCAATTTAGCATGGTTAATCTTAATTGAGAAGTATCAGTGTATATATATATATATATATATATATATTGTCTAGTTCCAAGAGCGTCAATGATTTTATTTTGAGAACAATTTATTTTTCCTTTAAAGATACTGGTTTTGTGAAGATTTATTTTAGTGCAGTATTTGGGAAGCATATGATAATGATACTAAAGGTGTTTATGTGACATTGCAATAGTGGGTTAGGTCATTACTCTCCCTGCTTTTCTTTCTTAGATAGGTGTTATGCCCATGTCTGTGGTAGTTGGAATTTGGAACAATTTAAAATTGCAATGTCAGTTTATCTTACAGCTAATTTAATGACTTGTCAGCAACAAAAATGGCAGCCTTGAAGTTGGATAATTTGTCAGTTTTTTTAATGATCATCGTGCTTGGGTCTGCAGTCTGTCCAGTACTAATGGATAGTTGCATGGTTTTGATTAATAATAATAATAATCTTATCACTTGTATTTTATCATCAACAAAGTTGGAACTTAGATATGTTCATTTTTAACTTCTTAGCAAGGAAGGACTTTCAGCCTTGGTGGAGTACAACGAGAAGAAAATATTTGAGGTGAAACTTAAAGAAATGAAATCTGCTCTAACTACACAGATAACGGAGGAAACTGATATATCTGAAGTCATTGAAACTGTAAAGCTACGAGTCAGAGATGCTAAGTTGCCCGACACAGAGGTTGTGAGGGTTTTGTGGGATGTCTTAATGGATGCTGTTCAGTGGTCAGGGAAAAATCAGCAACAAAATGCAAATTCAGCCCTCCGCCAGGTATGATTCACCGTTATGCTTATTTTGTGTTTTCTTAGATATTTAGTACTTATTACCTTTATTAATTCTTATTGGAATTTGAAAGTGAAAAGCATTTAAATTTGCTGCCTTTATGTTTTATATTTGAATACTCCTACAACTATAGCTATTGTTACTGGAGTCACTGGACCACTTCTGTTATAGGCTCGTTGCTAGATTTTGATTTGTTTTAATGTATGAAGGGTTTGCAATGTAACTAGTACTGCTTATCAAGGGAATCACTCAATATATTAGTTTTTATATGTTTATTGCTAGATTTTGATTTGTTTTAATGGATAAAGGGTTCGCAATGTAACTAATGCTTGCTTATCAAGGGAATAACTCAATATATTAGTTTTTATATTTTTTGCTTGCTGAACACTACTCTGACAGTGCTATCTTGATGATTAAGGTAAAAACTTGGGCGGAACTGTTGAATACTTTCTGCACCAGTGGGAAACTTGAGCTTGAACTTATGTACAAAGTACAAATGCAATGCTATGAGGATGCTAAATTGATGAAGCTTTTCCCTGAGATTATTAGGTCTCTTTATGACCAAGATGTGCTGGCTGAAGATACCATTCTTCATTGGTTCCGAAAAGGAACAAACACTAAGGGAAGGTATGGAATTAATTACTCCGGGCAATTTGTTTGTTTGTTTGTTAGTTTTTTTAATTTGGTTTGAGTTGGGGGAAGGTGGGATTTACCGGTTCCCACTAGACTCATTACATGAAGACAGCTTATTGGAAAATGCTAATGCTGCAGGCAAACCTTTGTGAAGGCACTGGAACCCTTTGTTAACTGGCTGGAGGAGGCTGAAGAGGAGGAATAAGTGAGGCTGAGATGAAGAGCTGAGATATTACCATCTGTCTTAGGCTCTTTCCTTATTGTCTATTCATCTTCTGAGATATTGACTCGTATTCTCGTAACATTGCATATCTCCGCACGGATTGTCTTTCTTCTACCTGCCCTCTTCCACATATCACAGTGCATGCATGCGAGATAGTGTTGCTATGAATATATTTATGTAGTTTGGTTGTTTGCATCAATAATGGATTCACTCAATGTTTTTGATGACATGATATCGTTTATTTAAATTTCAATGTGGTGATTATATGGTCAAATTGTTGGATGTGGCTGTTTGGCTCATTTCAGTTGGTTATATGTTAGATTTATTCAAATTTATATCCAAGAATATTTTAAATTAATTATCTGGGACAAAGAACATTAGTTGCGACTGATTTTAGTGCGTTTATAGTGTTGTCAAATTATCGCTCTAAGAAGAGAATTGCTTCGACATATGGTGTTAGAGGATTCAAATTCAATGGTGTTGCTTTTAGCAGAACCATAAGGAAGTCTTTAATAGTGTGCTTGGATAAGAAGAGAAATATGAAGGAGAAGGTAAAAGGGGGGGGGGGGGGGATATATATATATATATATGTGTGTGTATGTTTATTTAAGTTTAAATCTAACATTTCTTACTATTAAAACGGGTTTAGATTTAATCTAAATAGAAGAAAATGTCAAAATATAGAATTTTACCTCCTCCCCTTTCTCGCCATAAGCAACTGATTGCTCATGAGAGGGGTTTGATATGCTGACAAGCTACTTAAAAAGCTTGAATTAATAAAGATTTTGTGTTAATGTTGCTTTTAAAATGTGTGATAAATGTACTGTAAAATAAAAAAAAATACTGTAGAGAAAAGTGAAGAGAGAGATAGAGAGAAAAAGTATGAGAGAAAAAGTATGATAAAAAATGTGTTCGGTATATATTAAATATGATGTAAAATTTTTTTGAGAATCGTAAAACACTACAATTTTACTGTTTGGATTCTTTACCAAACATACCCTAACTATAATGTCATCTGTGTTATCAGCTAAGACGTTTCATCCAAATATAAGGTCACCTGAGGTTATTTGGTTCATTGGTGAATAAGCTAGGGGTGTTCAAAATCGAACCAAACCGATCCAACCGACCCAAACCGAACCAAACTAATAAAAACTGATCAAAACCGAAAAACGAAGGTCCACTTTTGGTTTCTATGATTGCATAACTGATTATGTCGGTTCGGTTGTCGGTTTTTAAGTTTTTTCTCGGTTAACCGACCGAACCGCACCTACTGCAAACATCTATATATATCTCTTAATAATAAAAATTATAGTATATCTTGTAATTGTACTTTATAACTATTATTTAGATCTTTATCAATATATATATATATATATATATATATATATATATATATATTGATAAAGATAAGAACATTTGATATAATTATATTAGATAATATAATCTCTACAAAAAAAATTATATCCTTAGCGTTAGTTTAAAATTATTTTTAACGTTATGACTATTTCAGTTCTACAATCGACGTTAACTTAGAGATTATGTTGAGATCATTTTAATGTTAGTTATAACAATCAAATTAACAAATAACATTTTCGACAAATGACATTAGTTCACTTACGCTAAAATTAGTTTTTTTAGTGAATTAATTTGTTGTAATATTTTGAATTCTTATTAATTTTTATAAAATCTTCATTTAACAACTTATAATTAGTTATTTAGTATAGTATTATAAGTTTGATATTTTTAAAATTTATTATTTTTTAGGCATTATAAAGTTAGAGTTTTTTTAATATATGTCAACATGAAAATACTAAATTAGCATGAACCAAACCGACTCTAAAACCGAACCAAACCAACCTTAAAATCGAACCAAACCGCTCGAAAATAAAACCGACAAGATCCGCGCATTTTGAAAACCGATTATATTGGTTCGGTTCAAATTTTTAGCAAAATCGAACCAAACCAAGCCTTTGAACACCCCTAGAATAAACGTAGTGTATTTGGTGACAATTTATTCGAAATTGCTACTTTCTTTAGCTAGTTAATATGTAAAATTTTAATAATTTTTTCTAGGAATAATAGTTTATAAGAATCCTAGAATTATAAATTTTATTAAAGAAGGCCATGATACCATATTAGGTAGAGCACAAGCTATATTTTTGAAAGTAGTATTAGGTGACTTTTGGCCTGTGTTGAAAGCGGCATAAGCACTAAGCAGTTCACATGGCTTTTGCCCAACCCTAAAACAATTGAAAAAAAGGCCAAGTCAGAGCACGATCTTCGATCTTCAAGATCTGATTGTATTTTGTGTGTAAAAGTAAGCTAGTTTAGCTCATAAAATAAAATACTTTACGAAGAGCACGAGGACTTGAATTCAGATGAGATCTCACGTTCTCGTTTTCTGTTAGTACAAAGAAGTCACGGTCTATTTGTTATCAAAATAAGGCCTAGAACTGAAGGGCGCATGTACAGAAAGATTTTTTTTTTAACAAAAAAAAAACCTCAGTTTCTGTAATCTGCACTTAATTTAATTGGAAGACCTGAAAATTGGTAAGGTGTTTAGATGACCAAATGGGATGGGTTTATAGTGATTTTGAAGTTACATGAACACCAAGATCTGTGATCATTAAATTTGGCTAGTTAATTTAGAGGTGTGTGTAATTTGAAATTGAGAGTATGGAAGAGAAGTAAACAAGATTTGATTGAGTTATGAGAACAAGAGTTTAACAAAGGAGAAAGGTAGAAAGAAGAGGAGAAGAGAGGCATTTATTTATTGATTGAGTTTAGGCCTAACTTCAAATCCTTGAATGATAAGACCGCCCTTCCAGTCGCCACCCTTGACCTCATAAAGAGCGATTTCGAGCTGGTTGTCATCTGCGGGGGCTTGATTGAAGAAGTCCCCCAATTCGATCTCTAGCCATCCATCTGATCTCTTGGTTGGATATTGGGGATTCAGATTTTGTGAAGGAATGGGAGTCCGAGGGGCCTCAAAGCCCACAATACGAGAGCGATTGAAAAGGCCTGCACGCCTTGGAACAATTTGATATCGTAGCCTCCGTCCTCCTTCTGCATCCAAGTAGACTGTTCGTTTCTGAGTATCGGCTTCAGTTGCAGCAATCCCGAACGAAACCTCCACTGGTTGGTATTCGAATCCAGAGGCTCCACCACTTAATTTAAACACAAGGTACGCCGCATACAACGTTGATGGGGACAGCATCTGAGCCTTGATCCACCCCCTGATTTCCAGCCAACACACACTCACAAGTTCAGCCACCTCCTCAAACCTGCAGCAGCTACGTCCGTCAAAACTCAACAATCACCTACGCAAATTACAATTACAATTCTCAAATTCACCCATACATACCTGGACTCCGCCACTGAAGTCCACCTCCAATACCTTGGAGTATCTCCCCAAACAATAAACAGATCCCTAGCGGATAGCATGTAACATTTCTTCCCAAAGGATTTATCCAGCGAAAAGCTCTACACAGGATTTATACATACAAACAAGGATCTGAGATAGAGAGATTTGAAAGGCAAGGCAGAAGAGAGTAATAAATAAATAAATACATACCTTGAGACCGCCGTCTATGAGTAGGGGTTGATCGGCGAGAGTAAGAAAGAGGTGCTTCTTGGAGGGGAAAGAAGGGGGAGGGGAGGAAGATCGGGAAAGAATGGAGAGGTAATCGGGAGGGAGGAAGGTTTCCCAAAGGGCGTCGGATTGGGCGGCGGAGCGGAAGGTAGAAGAAACCAAGGAGAGTCGGCAGGCGTCACGAGGAGAGGTGAAGGAAAGGACGGTGGCGATGCAAGCTTCAGGCAGATCAGCCAAGGCCATAGTGTGAGTGAGAACAAGGTGTGGCAAGTGTGTAGACAGTAGCGCCGTTTATAGATACGGAGGTAGCCAAGCTTAGCTTAGTGCTTAAGTCTACCTTAACGCCATCTGCCGCACAATCATCACTCACCCAATAAAATATCTTTTTTGTTTTTACTTTACAATTACAGCCACGTCACATGTCAACATTTCATATTTATCTCTTTCCTTTTTCGTTTTTCAGGTTCAGGGTATCGTGTCTCTTTTTAAACTATTCCACCCTCTCATTACGTGTTGCCTCCTCATTGGCTACTACTAATACTATACGCCTTTTCAAATTCTTTCATAATAAATAAAAGGGAGACGTCCACTGTCCACACCTCATAATTAAATGTAATTAATTCCTAGTAAATGCATAAAATAAATTTTGGTAGCAAGGATGTAAATATTATAAAGATGGGAATGGGAATAATAGGAAGAGCAAGTTGGGATTTGTTAATTAATTATAGAAGAGTATGGGTTATGGAAGATTGAAGGAGAAAAATATAGTAAATGATGAAATTAAGGGTGATGAAGAGGAGTCAAAAGTCGAAAGAGAGGTGAGGGCGCGCTCAAATCTCCGCACTTTTCTCTCCAACAACTGTTACCAATCAATCCTAAACCATTCCTCATTCTTCTCTCCTCAAACACCCGAACATGCCTACCTCTTTGTTTTCTTCATCATCATCATCATCATTTTCCTCTTCTTTTCCTCGTCTTTCTCTTTCTCTTTCTCATAGCTTCTGCTATTCTTCTGCGCAGGGTCCTTCAATCTTATTTGGGGGACCCTTCGCCCCCCTCACCTTTTTTATTCAATATTCAACGCAACATTTATTTTAATTTGTAGGATCAATATCATTATATATCTTTAATTTTATATGTTGTTTGGTCTTAGATGATTAGAAGACAACTATGAATTGTTTCTCGTGTTTTACCTCCCAGAAAAGTAAGAAAAACATAAATGGGGAGGAGAATGAATCTGGAGCACAGGAACAAGTGGCTTCAAAAGCACCGGGTAATTAAGGCATTTAATAATTGATTTAATTTTTCTTAAAGAAAAAAGATTTGATTTGATTTGATGGGTGTGGTTGTTGTGGAGGCATGCAGATGAGGGAAACCAAGGTAACAACGTAAATATTGAAGCGCAAAGCTTCACTTTCCGTGAGCTAGCAACTGCAACCAAGAATTTCCGTCAGGAATGCCTATTGGGAGAAGGTGGGTTTGGCAGAGTATACAAGGGCACCATTCCGGCAACTGGAAAGGTATATAGGAATTGATCAATGTTTATGGTATTAATTGTAGATATGATATATATAAAAAAAATGTAGGTGGTGGCGGTGAAGCAACTTGACCGGAGTGGGATGCAAGGGAGTAAGGAATTCCTAACAGAGATAGGGGTTCTAAGTCAACTGAAGCATGAAAATCTGGTGAATCTGGTTGGTTATTGCGCGGATGGGGATCAACGTCTTTTGGTGTACGAGTACATGTCAGGGGGTTCTGTAGACAGCCGTCTTTTTGAGGGTGCAGGGAAGGGTGGTCAAATGGATTGGTTCACGAGAATGAAGATAGCATCGGGTGCAGCCAAAGGACTTGAGTACTTGCATGACAAGGCCAATCCCCCAGTTGTGTACCGAGACTTGAAATCCTCCAACATCTTGCTCGATGATCATCTTAATCCCAAACTCTCTGATTTTGGATTGGCCAAGCTTTCCGGTGGAGATAAGTCCAACCTTATTACTCCTGGAGTTACCGGTACCTACGGTTACTCTGCTCCTGAGTACACCAGAACAGGCCAACTCACCTTGAAATCAGATGTCTACGGTTTTGGAGTTGTCATGCTAGAGCTCATTTCTGGACGACGACCCATTGATACTACCAGGCCAAACGAGGAGCAAAACCTTGTTTCATGGGTACCTACCTACCTAACTTTTATAATTCATAATTGCAAATTAATTATGCTTATGCTTATGCATATATATATATATAGGCACAACCCTTATTCAGAAATCCAAAGCGCTTCCCGGAAATGGCAGATCCCGTTTTGAACAACAATTTCCCAGAAAAGGATCTGAATCAAGCAGTGGCCATAGCAGCCATGTGCCTGCAAGAGGAGGAAGGGGCGCGTCCTCTAATGAGTGACGTGGTGACTGCTCTCAGTTTCCTGTCTGTGGTTCCACCGGAGGTTATACCGGCAGCTGTGTCGCCGGCCACGGGGCCCCCGGAGGAGGGTGGTAGCAGTGAAAGTGAAGAAGAAGAAGAAGAAGAAGAAGAAGAAGAAGAAGATTATAGTTCGGAGGAGTGTTCGGAAAGCGACGAGAAAGGAGAGGAGTACTACTCAAAATCAAAATCAAAATCAAAATCAAAATTAAAATCAAGCTGCAGGAAAAGCAGTAAGAAAGCGCTTAGTTTATTGCGGAAGAAAAGCAGTTCGAGTTCGAGTTCGAGGAAAGATCAGTTAAAGCAGAAGAGCAGTAAGAAGACAGCGTCGTCATCGGGGAGCAAGAGCAAGAGCAGAAAAGCATCATTAAGTCGGAAGTCAAGCGCCACATCGGAGGATGCAAGTGGTGGGAGCAGCAGCAGGATATCGCTCTCATACTCACAAGGTGACATCTCATTTGGGCTGATTAGTAGTGGGAGTGGTGATAGTACAGTTCACTCTACTGAAGCCAATGGTAGTGGCAGTGGGATGCCGCGTTTGCCCCACGCTCATACCTCTAAACAACCCCCAAAAGATCACAGGAGGGACGCACTCGCCGCTTCTAGCGCTAAAGTATAATCATAATATTATTATTTACATTTATCTAAATGATATTCATGCCTTTCAACACCCTCCCCACTCCCTGTGCCTTCTTTATGTACCTTTTCTACTTTTATTTCTTTCTCTTCAATTCCCCACTACTGCCACTCATTATTTCTTCATCTAATTACCATGTCATCCACTTCTTTCTTACATTATAAATTCCTACGCTACTCTTCCTCTTTCTAGCTACAACTAATTAGTTCATTAAATTACAATATTAATTACCATCATCGTTGAGGGGCTGACACTCAGACCACAACCACAAATCCATCCAACACCTATTCCCTATTGGATCAGGATTGGATTTGGAGCGCTCCACTATGTCAAATGAAGGTGCATGCATGCTGTGGCTACATTTTCTAGGCATAGATATGGGCTACCAAACAATGTTACATTTTTCATGTCCACATTCTCAAACTTTGTAATCCCACTCTTTCATTTCTACTTGGCTTTTATCCTAACATTCTAGGAGCGTCATTATCCAATGCCTAAATTGTATAAATTTTTTTGCCTTGTTCACTATACTCTCTTCATTAATATTTTCGTCCAAATCTACACACTTGTCAATCTTTTTGTTTTGTTTCGTACGTACTAGTAAACCTGAAAGGATGTTTTGCACAAACATAAAAATTTAACCAGGTAAATTGTACAATTTTAACACTAGAAAAAAAAAATGCATACTTGTGGAAAGAGCAATTATGTTTCACAAAATTCAAAGTTCAGTAAATTATATATATTTCTAAAGGACATGCCTAATACGCAGTGTGCATGATTTACTGATGTAGATTGCGTCAATATATATAGGATTAGAAGAATTATAATCTACAAGTTTAGCAACGTTATTATTAATACAACTAGACTAAAAGTTGAAGAGTCAATGTTGTGTGGTTCAAAAAGTAATGGTTATTATAAGAGAAGACGTTACTTGGTCTCTCCTTCGTGTCAGAGTACTTACTAGCTAGTTGTACAAAATAGAGAGAGTAAAAACAAAATTTAGGAGCATTACAGGATGCGGAGCTTATTGAGGAGGAGGGAATCTAAGCTAAGGCACTACACTTTTTACACTATGTATGATCAAAATAGAATGATATGTACAATGCAACGTAACATGACGATCCATCGTGTCAAACAGGAAGAAGATGGGAGGATTTGGAGGTGGATGTTCCGGATGTACTCCGATCCTGCTTAGGCTTCTGGATATGATTGAATTGTATGAGTGAATGATATTAATTGTAAATAGCATATATAATAAGAGAAGAGATGTTATACCCATTCAGCGAGGGTGTTCTTATAGGCCTTATCCAATTCCTCAAAGACAACCTCAATGGTTGGGCGACCTTTGCTTGATTTGGCAACACAAAGCACTGCAATCTGTAAGATGACTTCAAAATCCGCCTTATTCACTTGTCCCTGTAGCCTTGGGTCTTCAAAATCCGAGATTGGACGCCTTCCCATGCTCACGTCTCTTGCCTGCAATTACAAATTAAATATGATGGCTCCACTATATCTAATACACGTACTAGATCACAAGACTATATACCTTCCTAGTCAGCTGATCTCTGGCATCAAGATCCAATTCTATGACTTTCTGGCCTGAGAGAATTTGCAAGGCAACTATGCCAAAACTGTAAATGTCACTGGCACACGTCAATTTGGCATTGCTCATGTACTCTGGATCCATATACCCTATGGTTCCTCTCACATCCGTAAACACTTTGCTCTCTTCCATCCCCAACATCTTTGCCAGTCCAAAATCCGACAGTTTTGCTTGCAGGTTCTCAGTCAGGAGTATGTTTGTAAGCTGCAATCATTCATATAATTCATTTCATCGGCTATGATATGATGTGGTGATTGTATATATATATATACCTTGATGTCTCGGTGGACAACGCAACCCTCTATATGGTGGTGGAGATACTTGAGAGCAAAGGAGCAATCCCTTAAAATCTTAACTCTAGTTTCCCAGGTCAAATGGCTATCTCTTCCTGAACATGCAAGAGGTAGCATTGATTTGAAATTCATTAATGAGAATAAAGAAAAAAGAGAAAGAGTATGAATTAGAATTACTTACTCAAGAGATGTTGAGCTAGATTGCCCTCAGCGCAATACTCATAGACTAAATATCTGTGTCCATCTTGCATGCAACAGCCAAAGAGACAAACCAAATTGGGATGACGAAGCCTGGAGAGGCCTTCCACTTCGCGAGTGAAGGAGTCAGAGCTGTTGGCTTTGGTTAAATGCTTGATGGCCACCACTTGGCCGCTTGGGAGAACCCCTTTGTATACCTGCCCTGCACTCCCTCTTCCCAGCCATACTTTCCTCTCGCTCCCTCCTACTCCTACTCCTACTCCTCCCTCCTTTATCGCATTCTCTATCTCTGCTTTCGAGAACCAGTACATTCCCGACCACGCTGTTATCTCTTTCGATCTTACCCTCTTCTTTCCTTTCTTCTTTGATACACAGTATTTCACCACAATTATTATCACCGCCACACCCATCACTCCTATCACAACCTCCACCATCAACACTGCTGTAGGAGCTGCAACTTCATCACACATCATTATTATTATTTCAGGACTTTTTTCTATTTACTAATTTATTACCTTTTTCACTTACATTTGAGCAAACCATGGAGGTGAACCTCATCTGTGGAGTGCAAAATGAAGCCATTAATCCAAAATGAATCAATTAGAAATCATTATTAATAAAAATAAAAATAAAAATATTACCGTTGTTGTTTTGTGGAGGAAGCAAACAGGTCAAGACTTTGTTGGAGATGAAAGGATCGTCGGGTTTTCCAGCAGAAACAGAGACAAGTGCTGCGACCCCGCAAACGGCTCTTTCTACAGCAAAAAACTCCCTCCCAACAAATTGTTGATACAGAGTGTCTGTCACACCCAATATGGCGTTGCTACACTGTGGACAAGCCTCAACGAAGGGTTTATCGAAGTGGGCGCATTTGTCCATGGCATCCTGGTACGCCTCCTGTCCTTCAATATCCTGCAATCTTACGTTGGAGCATTTGGTGGTCCCTGAGTAGAAGCTATCCAGCCCGCATGAATTGGGGGACACCCCTTCTTCTGACTCAAATTGTTGACTACACTTGCTCCATTCTGTTTGGGAAATGAACACAGAACCCTCATCAGAGCCTCGGGCTTGCAGGGCCAACGCTTGGGACAAAGTGGTCAGCACATTTCGACAGCACAGTGTGTTTGGGAACCCTTCCCATTCCCTCAATTCCTCCTTCACACTCCCGCACTCTCCATATCTCACGTACGGGGATGCACTCAAATTTAGTCCACACTTTGACTGACCTGCATTAATTAAATAAATATCAAAACCAACTACCTTTTTTCTTTTCATTCAAAAACTAACACACCACCTGACCTGCCACCAGTGGGTAACAGTAGAGCAATTGAATTATTAGTATTGGAACCGCAGCTTCAGCCCTTAAAATTATCATAATATCTTGCTTACAGAACCAAACATTTTCCCCTTAGACCTGTGGGATTGGATACATATACAGAGACCCCCACCTTGTGAATATCGCCATTTTCTCGTTTGCTTCACCCCTCCTTATATTACAGCTACCATCACACCTTGCCTTCATCGGACTCCTATATCCTTTTCACATCATTCTTTTCATGCTCCCTTCACCTTCCAACCGCCCTTCCTTCCTCTTACTTATACAATACACACCAAATTAATTAAACTACCTACCACATCCAATCAACTAATTAATTATATCACCAAAACTTCCTTTTTTTTTTTCTTTCGGTTTGTCACTTTCTATATGTATTTTGGTGGGGACAACAATTCACCTGCACAATTTACACATTCTTTTTACCTTATCCATTCTATTCTAAGATCTAACAGTATTCTGCTTTTTTCATCATATTGGAAAGCCCGGTGTGAGCTTGTAGTGGGCCAGATAAGACCCATCAGATGTCGTGTTTATATGCCCAAAACCAAAGTCCAGGGCGACCATTGTTTTTATATTTATTGAGAATAACATGATTATTTGTATGTTGTATCTGCTTGTCACAACGGATTCTAAATTTGTGAATATTTGTAACTCTTCGAATATGCTGATATGTGTCGTTGGCATAGATCCAGAATTCCAGAGGCACTTCTAGTGCTAAGCTAACATGTTTTTCGCCGCTGGAAAATAGTAATATGATTTCCTGCATGCTCATCTGTGTAGCCTTTAACCATTGCCATGTAGCTTTACTCTGTCCGTAATATCAATATGCACGCAGGCCCAAAAGAATATCAGTATGCACGGGTGTGACAATCTAGCAAACATATTACACGTGATGGAACTATCACAGTAGAATTGAGGGGAAAAAAAAAGAAAGAAAAAACGGTGACTAGAGGCCAGAAAACTTCATATCCGTTTTTCAACCAAAATTTAGTACTTCACTGCTTAGATAGATGCATACAGACGCTGGATATAGGGTTTTTATCACTCAGGAGGGTGAGTTAAGGAGAGCAGAGCATAAGGGAAGGAAGTTTACAGAGAAAAAGCCTTGCTAGTAGACCAGTCATCTTTCTCGCATTGGATGAACAAAATTATGTACATTATCCCTCCTCCCATTAGATACCACAGTATTAAGAGCACAAGAGAATTGAGGAAAAGGGACCTGAAGTTCAAAACAAGCCATCATCCCAAGAAAGGTTCACAGTGTAAAAAGTGATCCCATATCAATTTTAACTTCTCTTCGAGCATCTTTGAAATCAAACTGCTATCATCCTTTTCCACCTATTGGAGAGAGAAGATACAAAAAGTCAGTAAAATTTAGGATTATTTACATTCATGCAGAAGTAGTAACTAGCAAGTCCCCACTGTAAAATACACAGGCCTAAATATGGTCTTCTACTTGAGTTTCTTTTATAATCATATCAGCAACAAAAATTATATTTACCTGTACTGCCGAGACAATTCCTTTCAGTTTCAGGTAAACCTCGGATGCAAATTCACCAGCTGATGTCCGAAAATCAAATCGATCAGCATGTCTCACCTTCAACCTCAGTGATGGGCTTCTGTAAGCTTTAGTTATAGTGTGCCAGACCCCAACCACAGAAAATCTATTTCCAGAAGACGCTTTTCCTAGATGCCATCTTAATCCACCCTTCACATTTGGATCTAGGACTGCAGACTGAATCAGGTCTTGAATGCATTGCATTTCATCATCCTGGATAGTGATGACATAAAAGTACAAAAACATCAGGAAAGTTGTATCTTTAGTCTTTACCATTGGCTTTTACTTCAGCTTCTTATGAATCTTGTTTCTTTCTTCCCCTTATCAACGTCTTAATCTAGGAAATTGAACACAAACTCCGTATTTCTATGACAATTGCTAACAAAAAATTTTGCCCAGGGATGAAATTTGTGAAGAAATACAAACTGCTGCAAGTATGTAGATTCAGAGGTATGAAATGAGAAAGTAGCTTACCTTCAGAGCAGTTAAAATCCTTTTGGTGCACAGCATTAGCCTCAGATCAAGATTCTTAGTAAGACATGATATGTCTACGACCATGTGGCGTACTTGATTTAGTTCAATCTACAATGACAATTCTGATATATCAACAGAAGCATGGAAAAGAGTTGATTTATTATCCAAAGGAGGAGAAAACGAAAATATGGGAAGTATCATATTCTTTCCCATTTTTCTTTGTTGTAGTAGTGGAGATTTAATCAGATAGTAGAACTCCTTAACAAACATTTGTCATTCATAAATTACTATGAGTGCAAGCATAGACATTTAGTTCTTCAAAAAAAATCTAAATAAAGACATTGGTAGAAGTCTGAAATTACAGTATAATTAAATGCACAAAAGGTCATCCAAAGACCTTGAAAGCTACCATCTTCAACTGAAAACAAGAGTAGTAACAACTAAATTGTATTGATGGTTAATTCTCCGTTAGACTTTACAATTAAGTCCAGAATTGGTCAGAAGATAACACTAAAGCTATTATATAATTACACTACAAAAAACAAGCACCCTTCATTCAACTTTATATGTTAGAACCAGAAAACTTGCCTTGTACAATTGAAGCCTTTTCTGTTCTTCTATTACACGGCACTTGCAAGAAATAGTTGCAGTTGGTCGGTTGGCATCAGACAACTATTTGTAACATAAGAAAGAAATAAGCATTTACAGGACTCAATGGCTAACTTGATGGCACTTGTGCATAGCATGAATTGAATTCCACAAGTAAAACATAAGACAAAGGATACCTTAACGTGGAACAAGTCTTTCTCCTCTTCAAATTTAAATCCAATATTTGGTGACTCTTCGTTAGTAATTTTTTCCATGTATAAAGTAGGAATGTTTGTATAAAACGATCTTTTGAATTGTCTCAACATGGTTTCAGCAGCCAAACCTTTTTGCCCTGCTTCTTGGGAAACTGAAGGTTCCCTGCACAATATTGATCCAAATTCCAAACTGTAACACTTTCCTTCTAGCTTCTGCACTACAACTAATATGTGAAATACATCCGTTACTTGTTAGCAGCTACAAACAGTGTACCAAAATATATTCATTGTTTGCGTAGTTGTGTGATTTTGTGACTGGAAGATGAAGTTGGAACTTTGATATCAAGAATTTTCGGCCATGGATTGAAGGGTTCAAAACAAATGAACATACATATGTTAACCCAAATCTAATGCATGAAATCAACTAACAAACTATGATGTTGCTAGTTGCTACAATGAACCGCTAGCACAAAGAAAACTACCAACTCAAAATTCAACTCTCAGCATGAGGCAAATGTAATGAAGTAGTTAATTGAGGAATGTTACTTTACCCATGGAAAAGAACCTTGCCAAATCTGGCAACTAATGTTGGCTTAATTTCTTCAGAAGATTGGAGGTGCATGTCATTCGTCACGTTTTGAAATGAAGAAAGTAGATCTTGAAGCACATTTTCCGTAATGATTTGCTGCGGGCTTCTCACACACATGTCTAGGAGACAAGAAGAAAGGGGTTTGCAAATTAAGAAATTGTAGGGAAAAGGCATGTAAGTAGGAATTTGGAATAGATAAATAACCTGGAGGGAGATGGGTATGTAGTAAAACAAGTGGTTTTCCCCCAGTTTTGCGCTGAATAGATTCCAAGGAAATGGGGTGAAGGTGAACAAAAGGGGGAAGGTGGCCATTATGATCCAAGCCAACCGCAAACCATCGAGATACGGACTGCTTTGCGTATATGATTTTTGAAGTAAGAGACTTGAAACTTGGGTTTTTGTTCAAGTGATGAGAGGGTAATTGGGCATCCTTGTCCTTAGAGTGTCGCTTGTGTGGAGGTATGTAAGCCATGTGAGAGTGAGAGTGAGAGTGAGAGAAGGTATCACAACCACTATAACAGCAAGAGAAGAGGTTCGTTGATGTTATAACAAGGAAAGGAAAGAAAGGAAGCAACAATTCGCAACAGGTAGTGAAAGCGAATTCAGAAGAGGAGGGTCATAATTTTTAGCTTTTCCAGGGAGAGAATCCCGTGTAGTGAATAGTGAATAGCAAGACCAGTGGGCCTATGAAGCATTCGTGGAAGTAGGCCTTTCATTAGGCCCATTTGGCTTGGTATTTCACTTTCAGCCCAAATCACTCGTTTGTGTTGTGTTTGAGTCTCAACATAGGCACTGCAGAACAGAATGCAGAATGCAGATGCATAGATTCCAACATAACAACTAATAGTAATAACAATATGCTTCAAATAAAATCAAAGTGGTCCCTCACCCTCGTTTTATCCATTGCTGCCATTAATGATTAACGGGACGCCATACATACACTTGAACCAAATCTTATGATTCTGAGCAGCATGCATTTATGAAGCCACATAAACATTCTTGGAATTGGAATTCCAATATGATGCACATCAGGCACTGTTATTTGTTATGTGTTAGTGTTACTACTTTCTACCCTCTCCTCAATCCTCATTCATTACTGATTACTTTCATTATTTTCTTCTTTTGCCATTTTTCTAAAACTTCCCTCACCCTCTTTCACACCACGCCTATCACGCTGCTACCTCTTTTATCTAGCTAGTTTTGACACCCACCTGCATGATCATCACATGGACATTTAGACTCAATTCTTTCTAATAAAAAATCACATGTATATATTTTTTACATATTGTATACGGCTGTTGCACACGCATATACAAAAAAAATAGTATTACTTCAGTTGACCTAAATTTGACCATTCGTCCCATAAAACACCTTCGTTGGTGGCGTTTTTATGTCAACTTACCTATTCCATATAGCTGCCAACGTGTCTTCTGGGTTCCACCACATTTGACCTATTCTGAGAAAAATGCCCCCTTAAGGGCGTTTATACGGTTGTCTGTTTGTCCCTATAAACACCCTAAACGAGAACGTTTTACTGAGAAAATTTTTAAAAAAATGCCCTCCTTGGTGGCGTTTTTGAACAACTACAATAAAAATGATATATATATCTGTGAATAATTTTAAAAGGTGGTTGAATTTATATATATATATATATATATATATATATATATATATTTGTATATAGGTGTGCAAAAGCCCAATATTCCACCAATATAAGTTTACTAAAAGAAATTCAAATAGAGAAATATTTTTAAAAAGTATCTAGGTCTGGGTTGTTTTTTTTTTTTTAAAAAAAAGAGAATGAAAATGTTATTATTATATAATGGAGCATCACTGGACGATCCACACATATTAGTTGGATGACCGACCCTTCAAGTCGACCGTTCGTACGTCATCCAGTATGACAAGCCATCGCTTAACATTGTACACTGTCCAAGAACACTGTGTACTCTCCAATGGCACTGTACACCCGATGACTTACAGCCCTCAACATGTCTATTATCGCTACTTTAACCTCCTCAGACACCCTATATAAAACTTTTAACCCATATATACTAAGGTCCGATACGACTTTGTTACCCCCACAAATTTGTTAGTTGCCTTAAGACATGAGACTTTCCCTTTGTAAAATACTTACCATTATATTTTATATAATATAAAAAGAATAAAATTGAAATTGAGAATAAGAAGAATATAAAAAATATATATACTAATCAATTTATTTATATAATTAAAATTTGATAGTGACAACAATCATAACAAATGGTAGAAGTGTGGATAGTGGTGGGCTATAACAGAGGTGACGATGATAATAACAGTGAGTAGTGAAAAATGAAAATGAGGGGTGATAGGAGTATTTTAATAATAGATTAAATTAAAGTAAAATTATTTAGGTGTTTACTATAAAGTTTATCAATATAATTAAAACACGAGATAACATTTTTTTGTATAAAAGAGTGAAAATGAAAAGATTAGGGTAATGAAAGTAAAAGCTGTGGATCGGTAGTTTTCAAGTTTAGGAATTAGGAGGGATGGATGTGAATAGAAATTGAAAGTAAGGCGTGATTTGGTATAGTTTGAGGAAGGAAGGTGAGTGGAAAAGTGAATGTATTGTATGTTTGGTATGAAGATGGAATATGAGAGGGAAGGTTGAGAGAAGGTGAAAGGGAAGTTTGAGAGAATGTGAGAGGGAATGTTGCTTCCCTCTAAATTTAGAGGGAATGTGAGGTTGAGGGAAGGAAGTATACTTGAAAGTATTATTTTGCCCTTTTCTTCCCATGTGAGGGTATAATATTAGAGGGTAAAATAGTCTTTTACACTTTTTAACTTTTACTTCCCTATCAATTAATTTATTCTTATTTAAATTTTACTTTCCTTACATACCAAACACAGATAAATCTTCCACTTCCACCTCTACTTCCATTTCCACTTTCACTTCCCACTAGGGGTGTTCAGAACCGAACAAAACCGCCGCACTTGAACCAAACCAAATCGAATTAACACAAACCGAACAAAACCGATCAATGTTTGGTTTGGTATGTTGAAAAACTGAACCAAACCGCATATACATACATTTATATATGTACATATTATGTTAAAATTTTTAAATAATAAAGTTTAAATTTTATTTTTAGAATATTAGATTAAATTTAGTCAATCTAAAAATTTAATTTTAGAACTAAATTGATTGTATATTGTAAATAAATGAAATATTACTATACTTTTTTATTATTTATATTGAATAAAATTATATTTTTTATTAATAAACTTAAATATGTAAGTTTGATAACATAAAAGTCCTAAATTATCAAATCGAACCGCTCAAAACCGCTCATTTATAGTTTAATTTAATTTATTTTAATGCTATCAATTTAAATTGATAGATACATTAAATTTTCACTAAAATCCACTAAACACCCTATTTCCCACTAAACACTCGATGCCAGACGACCTAAATGAAATATGGAAAAAGGAGAGGCATTGAGAGTGATGAGTGATCACGTGGAGGGATTACGTTGAAGAATGGGCAGGCAGATGTATAGTAATAGTATAGGTGGCGGTGGAGAGAGAGGGAGTGTGGTGTATTACTATTACAGAAGTGTTGACTTTTGATGATTGAGAATGTCAAAGTTAGGCCTTTTGGTGTGGAAACTGGAAAAGAAATGAAACCTAATTTTTTATATGTCCTTATCCCATCGTCAAATGCATTCTCCCCACTTCCACTATTTCTTTTTCTTTTTCAAACAAAGAATGATTTGTTTAACACATTCTAATCCCAACTCTCTCTCTCTCTTTCTAACAAATTGTGACAATACACTAAATTAATCATTTAAAGATATAAATATTTATTTATTTATTTTAGTTTGAAATCTTTTAATGTAACAATTAAAATATTAAGTTAATTAATTTAATCATTTGAATAATAATAATAATATGAATTAACGCTAAATGATTATTAAACAATGAATTGCATGTTATAAACACAAAGTAATCCGTTGATCTTAATAGAAAATAAAATATTTAAAATTAAAAAATGAAATTGATGAATAAAAAAAGAAAAAAAAGATGGTATGAATTGATTGATAATATATTATTGTTGACTCCGTTGTGGATGGGCTTGACCAGTGTCCGTTTGTGAGAGTGTTCACATGGAAGCCCGTCTTATGCGCTGCCTTCCACTACTCTGTCTCTCTCTCTCTCTCTAATCTCTATTCTTCAGTTGAAATAAAAACAAGCTATAAATTTTCAACTGATTACACGCCAATTTTGACCTTTACCTCTCTTGCTCTTGGGATTCTAATTAGTCACTGGGGGAGAGAGAGAGGAAATAGTGATAAGAATATGATATACTAGAATACAAATCCCGCAGGAGTAGGGAGGAGAAAGGGGTTTACCTTACCTGCATCGATCATCTAAAGTATTTCGTAGTAGTATGGGTAAGGTTGGGGTTAGAGAAGAGAGTGAGAGGAGCAAAATTAATTAATTAATTAGGGTTTTTTTGTGGAAGCAGGAGGCAGAGTTGTGGACTGACATTTTGGCAGCTGCCATTATTATTGAAATTCGAGGCTTTTTCAGATGCGAGGTCATACTTGTCCACAGTAACTCTACCCCACTTTTCTGCTACTGCTACACTCAATCCTACCTATTTCTTCATTTTCATTTTTCACAAAACAAAACCTCTTCAATCTTTCATTTATTACTCCACAAATTGTCTGCTCCCACCAACATAACATTATCAATACAATACTCCTGCTTTGCTTTGCTTTTCACACCAACTAATTTATTGCTCCTGGGAACCCCCAACATCTTTTGAGTCACTCGCCTCCCCAGTCCCCAGTCCCCACCCATATATGTAATGCACCAGAGCCACTACCAAACTACCTTTGCCTCTGTTAACTAAAAATGGATGTAAGTTTGTTTTTATTTATTTATGAGTTGAAGGTAGAATAATGTTAGAATGAAAAAGAAATGATGAATAATTGTAGGAATGGAAGAGAAGTGGTCAGATACCAGCATTTGGGAACTGGGACATGGCGAATGAGTTACCAATCACTCAGTATTTCGAGTGTGCGAGACAGGTTCGGTACAGTTGGAGTTCCGGAGAAAGCGATCGTGATCTCTACGCCCTTGATTTTAACAAACCCCTTCCTCCTAATTCTTCCATCCTTAAAAAGGTATCTTCTCTTCTCTTCTCTTTGGTCTAATAGTAATGCATGATTTGTGAGCAATAAAACAAGAGAGAGTGAGTGTAAATTTCTTTTGTGAATAGAAGTAAGTAGTAATGGAATATTAATGTGCAGAGCAGTAGAAGGAGGAAGAGGGAAACGCGTGTTAAGGAGAATGTGAGAAGGCAAGGAAGAGTGTGGGACGTGAGAGAGAGAGAGGGTCCACCACCAATAAGGAAGCAGAAGCAGCTTCCCATTCACCAAACCCACTCCGTCCCTCCTCCTAATCCTAAACCTCTTGACGAAGATCTCTATAAGATCCCTCCCGAACTTCTACACTCTACCAAGCGGGTCTCTCTCTCTCTCTCTCTCTTAATTATTTTATTAATTATATATTATTAATATCATAATTAACATTTTATTCATTCTTCTGCAGAATACAATGCTGGGATTCATTTCAAAGTGTCTGCTACCCACCGGTTGTGTTTCATGACCTCCTCACAAACCCTATGTATTAACTATTAACTAACGCCTGCCTTTAATTTTCTCTTCTTTAATCAAATCACACTTTGATTTTTCATTCTCCATTCACTTCAACTATCATGCGGGTAACATAATTACTTTCACCTTTTTGAGGCTGAGGCATCTTATTTTGTTGTAACCCATGTCTGTTAGTTAATCACTTGTTACAACACTAAATGCAATTACCCTTCACCACATACTAGTTTCTCTAAAACTGATAATCACATTGAAATGAAATCGTCGTTTTTTCTAAATAAAATAATTTCACCGATAATTAAGTCTCAGTACAAATCCAATTAAAGCAAATTTCATGGAGCTACTTACTTTGGAAGCAAAATCCATTCTTCAAGGCTAGTAAAGCCAAGAAATTGTCATGCTATTTTAATACTTGCTTCTTAAATTCTTAGATCTTCAGAACAGGAATATGGGCCCGTGAGTTATGACAATTCACACATATAAAATAAATAGCCGAAGGCCTAATGAACGTCTTGTGGGCTGGAAACCTCCTAAGTAGTCATGCACTGATGCTATTAGATAGTGCTCGTTTCTTTATGATGTAAGAATAAGTTATTTAATGATTAAAGGAGTGAAATTATGTTGAAAAAACTATGTTATGCTATTTATGATGTAAAAAGAATAAGTTATTTAGATGATGATGATATAGTTAGAATAAAAAGAAGAAGGCAGTGGAGCATTCGTTTTTTGTAATTGAGTAATTGGTTGTGGAATGGTGTGATTGGCAATTGTAGGAGGGAGGGGTGTTTGGTTGTCAATTTAGAGAAGAAGGGTGGAGTAGTGAGGTGTGAGGACCACCAAAGCGAAAGACAGTTTAGAGAAGAAGGTGAAGAAAAGAAAAAAACAAAAACAAGAGTGTTGGTTGGAACTTGGAAGGTAGTGGATTTAGTATGGTTCAGAGTTGAGACCAAAAACGTGGGCTTTCCATTGAACTATACACTAGACAACATTACATATCACATGCACTTCAACATCAACTGAGATTGACAACACTAGTCTTGGTGTTTATAATATATCCATAGGTTGTATTGGATTGGCCATGTCTGCTTCTTCCTTTTACTATTTTACAGTGAGTGTGCTTCTGCTTCCCATTTTAAATCAATCCCTGCTTTGAATATTCTTGTGTGGGTTTATAAGCACCACAAATATTTTTAATTTAATAACCAATAGGAGGAAGTGGTGCAAAGCATGTAATGGGCCATCCCCATCCTTGGCGTTTGAAACAAACAAAACTAGTTTAAAGCAGGATTGCTGTGCCGACACCCTTAATAAAGGTTGAGTCATGAGTGGGAATGCCAAACAAAAGAAATGGAAGGCAGACCCTACATTTCATTCACTGCTCCCTCTCTAGTCTCTAGTCTCTATTCTAATTTAATTTCCAACACGCCAAAAATAGTAGCACCAGCACTTGAAACAGCTTCGCTAGCTCACATCATAAAACAAACAACCCACTTATGAATTTGGAATATCACACGCTAAATGCAGGTAATGCACCCTTGGCCTTCTATATACACTTTATCCCCATTTTTACAACTGTCCCAAGAGCACCGGAGATTTATTTACAAGAGGTGAAATGGAATTTTCAAACTAAGCGGTGTGTGTTAAGGTGGGTGATCTGTTGAGCCTCTCAAGAATCCCATTGGCCTTCCTTTTGGCCCTTGAAGTCCCACATTGCGCAA
This sequence comes from Senna tora, assembly GCA_014851425.1. Lineage (NCBI taxonomy): Eukaryota > Viridiplantae > Streptophyta > Magnoliopsida > Fabales > Fabaceae > Senna > Senna tora. The sequence goes on from CM026267.1 coordinate 365,172, forward strand.
GTTCCGCCAGTGTACCCTTGGCCTTTTCTTCTTCTCTAATTTCCTTCCATTTTGTTCTATCGTTGAAACAGATTGTATGTAGAATTGCAACACAGTTCTCCTTACTTCGTTCGGATGTGCTCTTCCTTATCATATCCAGCAACAAGGGGACAGCACCCAGATCACTCATCTCTTCAACTGCCTTGGGATGGCTTGAGAGCAGTGCTAGAATAGCCAGCAACTCATCAACTAGAATACCATCCATGATCTTCTTCAGGATAACCAGCACTGCCCCTTCTTGCACAGTCCTCCCTTTATTTTCATGCACCAGACATAGGTTGAATATGGCAGATGCAGCATCTTTCATGGCTAATGTATGTCCCTCCTCTAAAAGGGCAACCAAATGTTTGATCGCTCCAGATTTTCCAATGTTGCTCTTGTTGGAATCAAGTGCTGATAAAGTGAAAATTGCCGCAGCAGCATTACTTCTTGATTGAATGGTTCCACATTTTAAAGACTCAATTAGCAGAGGGATAACCAGTGGGATCTCAGCAAACATTTTCTTATTATCATCATGAATGGAGAGATTTAGAACAGTTGTGATCAAGTCCTCATGAAGATCAGGATGGATAGAAGCAGTCCCAGGTGTTAATGGGCTCAGCAACTTCAAAATTAGGTCACTGGACTCCCTGAAAAGGATTCGAAACAAGGGCATACGCTTTGTTAACAGCCGAAGCTCTTTCGCAGCTTCTTTCTGATCAGAAATAGACATTGACAACTTGTTAAGTAATGAGTTTAAATGGCTCCTGTCTGCATCAGTTATGACTTCTTCATCAATGTCTCGAACAGGCTTTGGTAGGTCCACTCCATTCTCCTTACACCAATGTGAAATCATGTCTCGGACCAGGCAATTGGGAGTAAGAATGGAATGAGAAAGGACTTGCTGTGTTTGAGGACATGTTCTGTGGCCTTCATTTAACCACCTCTGGATAAATGGCCGATCGTAAGTCTGCAACACAAAAACATAAATTTAGGAACACTATAGTAAGTAACACTATGTCCAGACTCCAGACCACCCTCTTCTTCTATCCCTTCCATTTTCCACTCCTACAAAGAACACAAGCGAGAAACTTTTAGACACTTGGATCACATTTATTACTAAATAGATGTTGGTATTGATAGCAGCATCGACTTCCTATTAATAATGGTAACATAATACAGTAGCCAGTATACGCTTCACCTCAACAAAATTCATCACTATATGTCAATCTCAAACAAGCAATGCTTATAAGAAGTAATAAAAAATAGAGAATTAAACCGCCTAAAGAGAAAAATATGGAAGACACCCAATGAAAGATAAAACCCTGCAGTTTGAACACCCAATCAATTTGTTTGCAACGAAATTGAGAGTATGTTGTAAAAGATAGAAATGAAGCAGTAAGGCCTCTGATTCTTGAGATTCCCGAAAATGGAAAGAAGACAAGAAAACAGAACCTGTCCAGTGGCCAAGATAACAGGATCCCTCATGAGGTCTTTTGAAATGGGGCATCGAAATTCCGGAGGAATAGACGACAAGGGATGGAAGTTGTGGCAATATTTCAAATCCCTGAGAGTAGTAATAGCGTCGTCAAGTGTGGGGGCGGAGAAATGATCGTCCAAGATAATATTTACGAGTTGTCGCAACTTGTGCTTCAAATCCGACGCCTTTTGTTTGGGAAGGGCAGCTGTGGGGGCTTCTGATTCTGAGACCCCTCTCTTGGCCATTGAGAAAGTGGAAGGGAAGAAGTTAAAGAAAGCGAATTGTGGGGTTCATATGTTGAAATCGGAATAGCTTTCTTTCAAGAATTGGAATTGAATTTCAATTTGAGGCAAAGCAAAACAGAAGCAGAAGCACTTGCATTTTACTCTCTTCGTATAAGCCACCCTAACTCACATTCACATAATCAATTTTCTTTCTTTCTTTACTTTTAATATTTTATTATTGCGTCGGTGCCTCAATTTTCTTTTCTTTTCTTTTTCTCCCGTCAATTGCAAATTACAGGATTTTCTTCCTCCACATCACCGCCACGGAAACTAATATATCTATCTATCTATTACCTATTGTATTTCTGGTCATTTTACATTTAACCATATATTATATAAATTCTCTCTTTTTTTTAAAAAAATTATTTCCTTTAGTATTTTTCTCATGCGTAAATTTGTAACTACCAGATGGGGTAAGTCATTCTTAAATAAGTTAAAATCCATACTAGTCTCCCTCTCATTCATAATTTGTAGACATCAATTAATATTTAACATTCATGACTCCTGAATGCTTAAAATAGAAAAGTATGATAATATTTTAATAAATCATAAATGATATATCATATAATAGTTAATCATACGATCTTTCATTAAATGACAAATTGATTGCTCAAAATTTTCAATGATGATGAGATCAGATGAGAGAATGTTTTTCCCTTATTATAACTAGAATATAAAGTGTATACAAAATTAAAAGCGCAGAATAGGTGTCACTAATTTATAGACCAAAGACTAACCTTGTTTTTTTGTTAATACGTTAAACAGTTGCAATTTTTCTGAATGTAAGGCAAGCAAGGTTTGTGTGTGGTGGGTTACTTAATTAAAAATGTTGAATGTAGGTTGCTAATTATGGAATTACCCAGCTAACTAACCCAATGCCAATATATATTCACATTCACATAAACATAGAATACAACCACACTGCTTACGTTTCATTTTAATTTGTGCCTATGGAAAACGATTGTTTACAATATCCATCATTTTATTTTTAAACAACCATAGTCTCTCTCTCTCTCTTTCTTTCTCTATAGGAAGGATATGGTAACAAACTAACAATGAGAGGTAGAACAAGTGTTTATATACAACAATAACCCATCAGTCATCACAATTCACAAAGCTTATAGGAAATGCAATATTTGATTATTGAATTTGGAGTTATCCCCACAATGAGTCTTGATGACTTGTTTCAGCAATTAAAAAAGCAGAACCCCAAATCCAATCCATAATGTTCAAATTCCAATTTTGAGGGAAGAATCAGGCTTGTGGACCGCAATTATAGTCTCATCTCATGTGTGATAATTAAGTACACAGAATGTCGATTAAATGTAGTCAAGGAAAGTAAGAGACAGTTATCCGAGTGCTTTAAATGAGGCCCAATACTATTGATTTAACCTCCTTTACTTACCCATATAATATAATATAATTTAATTTAACCAAGTTTCACACTTTGACAAGCCCAATACTAATACTCTGTCTGTATCACTCATTCTTTTCAAGGCCCATTTCTTCTCTACCTTTTTTGTGGTGTCATTCCATTTACAACTAGTTCAAAAAAATGTCATTTGTCATTCTTTTTCAATTTGCCACAAGTTCTTATTATTGGGCACAAAGCGACAGATATTTTTAATTCATGAGCCTAGGGGCAAGGAAACTGTTGCTAGGCAATGAGTGATACATGTGCGTCACAGTAAAAAAGAAAAATAAAAATTTTTTTGGGGCCAAAGATATTTATTTACAAATTGATGGTATTGGAGATATAAATTAGTCTATAAGATGAAGATACTCAATGTAGTACTTAAAAAGATTTTTTTTTTTTATGAATTAATTTTTGAAGATGAGTTCCTCAATTCATTTAGTCTGAAGAGATGGAGACAACGTTGGAAACCAGAAGGACAATGTAAAAAAAAAAAAGTGGAGAAGGCAAATAGAATTAATGTGGTTTGCCACGTACGTGGAAATACGTCCAAAGGGATAAAGATTAAAGATATATAGACAGTTAAATATGATTTTGTAATTGAAAAAGAATGAAAATCTTTTCATGGGATATTCCAAGGATTATAAAAAGTTCCCTCGCATTCTATCACGATCATAAAAAACTTTAACAACTCTCTTGTAATATTAAGGATAAATCTTAGGTCATCATCTTTTTTACAATAAAAAGTTTGTGTGCAACTAATCCATCGGTCAATGGCCCTAATCATAACTGGTGATCGGGATACATGGCATATATTATTGTTTGCGTAATTAAGAAAGCTAGTTGAAGGAAGCGATTATGGGGAATCTTAAGTGTGAGTTGATTTGGATTGATAGAATGGTAGAGATTAATCTGAATTGGTGATTGAGTAATATTATAGTAAGGATGTGGTGATTGTTGATGACTATTAAATTAAAATTTGAGGCACTAGCACTAGCTACCACACAAAACTTTCGTCCATATCCAACTGCTCTCTTGAGTCTGAGTGGAACAATGTTTAGACTTTAGAGCATAGCATTTAAGTGGTAATAATAATATTAATGCTCTTGCTGCGCATGCCTCTGTAACTAAGGGCTCTATATACACTAAAAGTTAATGACTCTCTCTTATCTTAATTAGTTTCAACTTTCAATTAATTAATCCCTTATAAATTAAAGCAATTATATAAGTGGAAGTACAAGTAGTGGGGATTAATGGGCATTGGGCACTGCAATTTTGAAACGTTTAGCACGTGACGTTCATTTTGATGTGGGAGCAAGGAAAAAATTGTAGGCATCAACGTAACTGTGTATATATATATTTTTGTATTAGTCAATAATGAATATATAATCTTCAACTAAGTTAATGGGTTCTTGTGATATTTTCATATTATGTGAGTGCGTAAGTGGCGTAAGAAAAGTAGATTGAATATTATGAATAATGGTATATATAAATGAATTAATATATGTGCACTAATAGGCATAAGAGTAAGTGTGGGAGATGGAGCAAGAGGATGGGGATTATAGTAGGTACTTGGTAGTGTGATATTTTGAAGATAGAGCATATAGTAGCCGCCCGGGGTCTACATCTACTTGGCGCAGAATTAATGGAATTAAAAAAAGAAATTATTGATAGTATTTAATTAGTTTCTACTCTATAAATAGCATCACCATTCTTGACAATCACAATTCACACATAATACCTTGAATTTAGTAATTGAAATGAAGATGAAAAGTGGTGCAGTAGTAGTGGAGTTGGTTGTTGGGTTGTTGGGTTTGGCATGGAGTGTTGGGTTAGGCTATGATCCCAGCCCTCTCCAAGATTTTTGTGTGGCAATCAATGATACCAAAAGTGGAGTGTTGGTGAATGGCAAGTTCTGCCAAGACCCCAAGCTGGCTAACCCCGAAGATTTCTTCTTCCACGTAGCACCTGGCAATACGGCTAACCCATTGGGCTCCAAAGTGACCGCTGTGACTGTGAATGAAATACTGGGACTCAACACGCTTGGCATCTCCCTGGCTCGTATTGATTTTGGTCCGAGAGGTCTGAACCCACCTCATACGCACCCTCGTGCCACTGAGATCCTGATAGTGATAGAAGGCAGTGTTTTGGTTGGATTTGTGTCTTCCAATCAGGATAACAATCGCCTCTTCACCAAAATTCTCAACCCAGGAGATGTGTTCGTATTCCCTATTGGTCTCATTCACTTTCAGCTCAACGTGGGTTATGGAAATGCTTTGGCTATTGCTGGCCTTAGCAGCCAAAATCCAGGAGTAATTACCATTGCTAATGCTCTCTTTGCCTCCAATCCACCCATCTCTCCTGACATTCTTGCCAAAGCATTTCAGGTGGACTATAAGCTAGTGGAGTTTCTTCAGAAGCAATTCTGGTACAGCAACAGCTAGACACACCTCCACTTTATTATATTTAATTTCCTCATCTTTAACAAATTAATTAAATAACGCATGCATGCATGCATGCGGCCGGCTTTCTAGCTATATTCTCTCTCTCTCTCTCTCTCTCTATATATATATATATATGTGTGTGTGTGTGTGTGTGTGTGTGTGTATGTGTACTACGTACTACGCCTTCACCTTAATTGTGTTGTCTTGGATCTGAATGGCCCTTATTTATCATATATGTAGTAATATGTTGTACGTACGTCCCACTTCAATAAAATTTTACTTTTCTGTCAAATCTAATTGTGATTGTGACTACGTACGTATAGTAATATTCTCTTCATTTTTGTCACTCCAATGCAAATAATTATGGCCCATCCTACTATGACAAATGAAATTCAAGCAAGAAAAAAGAGGACTAGACATATATGGTCAACGAAGAAGGAAAATGTAGTTCGTTAAGGTTTTAGGTTGGATTAGGACACAGATCAGAAGAAAGACACAAGATCCATTACAACCACTTTTGATTAAATTAACCACAATTTCTTTCTTTTACGCTTACCTCTTACTTCAAATTTCATCATTTCACCACACAACGTAACGTTTACACTATGTACCCGAAATTTTATTCTATTCTTATAATATTAGAAATTTGAACATTATTAATTACTAATATTTATAGTTTGATAAATCATTAATTCTCACATAAAAATTTCAACTCAATTGCATAATTTAAATTAATATTACTTTGACAAAAAGTAATTGTATACATGACAAATTAATCTATTAATTATCCATATATATAACAATCAAAGATGTCATAAATACATTAATCCTATATTTAAATTACATGAATCAGATCTGTTTTTTTATATACATATATATTATCATATATATCAATAAAAGTAATGACAAACTGAACCATACATTGATACATACATATATACATATATTGTGATGGAAAATTGGCGTCGGTAACATTTAAAACTTCTATTTTTTTTAGTTTAAAAACAAGGTCAAGTGTAGAAAGAAATTAAGGGGTGGTGGTGGTGATCTTCTGTAATTAATTATTTAATTTGATATTTGGAAAAAATTGAAGTAGTTGTTAAGAATTGGTTCATCACTTTCATCTATCCAATTAATGGAGAGCAGTTGCAGATCATGAAAAATTAATTATCCAAGTCTTCAAAATTTATTACTTGGTGGCTTGGTGCAAGTAAAAGTGCAGCTACAACCGTTCAATGCTTCCCATTAAGTTCAATTCACTCACACAACGTAACACGCACAAAAGACAAACCACAAACCACAAACCTGATTTATACATTATACCAACCCCCGCCCCATTGATTATCTTCAGAAACAATTCTAGAACAACAATACAATACCTCTACATCCACTCCAAATTAAAGAATTACAAAATTAAATAAATTCCATGCAAGGTTATCTACAAAAGAGAAGACAATTGGAGCACTTATAAAAAATAAAATAAAATGATTAAATCGAAACAAAATTAAATTTTTTCATTTCTATTTATCAGGGACTTAATTAAATTTTTTTAGGGACTAAATTTATCATATTCATTTATTAGGGACTAAATTGAAACGACACTGTATTATTTGATTAGGATTGAGAAAAATATGACTTAGCAAATATGAAGCCCATTCAGTTTAATTTGTCATATATGATGTCACGTAAACAAAAATTATTAACTATTTAACGGTATTAGTAAAAAAAAATCTTGATAAAAAAAACATTAAGGGTACAATTGACAGAACTAAATGTTGGGGACATAATTAACAATAATCTCAAACGTTAAAGATACGAAAAATATTTTTGCCTTTAACATATAATATTTCATCTCAACCATCTAATTTAATCTAAATGGTTAAAATAATTAATGTCATATAATAAATACTCTCATTTGATATGCCCCTCTGTATTATAATGGCTCTTTGCTTTTTATGGGTAATATTGTGTTCTCTTAATTAAGTAGTCAATTGTCAAAACGGAAAATGATCTAGTTCATTAAGGGCCGTAAGGAGAGTTTGATGCAGGAGTGAATTCTTTATTTCAAGAATAAGATTCTTGAAAATATTAACAAACTCGTACGTAAAATATTCTCAAGTCCCAAGAATGTTAAAATCTTACATTTGATTCAATTACCTTATTCTTGAAAATGTTTAACAAGCTTCTAAACATAATGCCCTTGGTTCATCACTTTCATATTCACTAAAATAATTTACAAAGCAAATTTAACTTTGATAAATATATCCTTATATAATATTTTGCTTTTAATTTAAAAATTATTTTAATTTTAAAATCTAATAATTTATACGTAATATAAATATGATTAGTACAAAATACATTAATAACGAATAAAATGTAAAAATTGAACTTATTTGTATTTATATTGATAATTGAGACATACAAAATAATTATGTTTTTATATAATACTAAAATATTATTAATATAAGTAAGAATTGTCCCAATAATTGAGTTTGCTTTTTAAATTTGACATATGATATATTTCTCTAAAGCAAGAATGATAAAAACAAAAAAAAGTTAATTTCTAATCTATAAAAAGGATACTCTCAGGTAAAGTAGGAGAGAGGTAAAAATAGAAATTATTTATTATCAAATATTTAATTTTTAATGATTTTAAAATATAATAATTATATTTTAAAAAATTAAAAATAGATTACATGCATGCGAAAGTCTCTAGTATATATATCTATATATATATGACTTTGAACCTTCCGGTCATTGGTGTCACAAAATAATTATATTTTATAATTAAAAAATATAGAATAAAACATGATTGGAGGAGTTATGAGAGAGAAAGAAATCATAGATAAGATAATTAATAAAAGTGGTGAGAGAAAAGTTAGAAATGTAAGTAGTTATTGAATTATTTATTAATAACAAAATATTTTTATACTAATTTTTTAAAAAAAGATTGCATGCACCTTGGTGCATGCAAAGCCTCTAGTCTATATTTATGACTTTGGAAATTTTTATGTCACACAAACAAAGTATAATGCCAAAAAAATATTTCCTCACTAAAAACAACTAATCAATAAATAACTTCTCATCAATAACTTTTCAAGATTTAATATATTATTTAAAATAAAATTATTATATTATATTTTGAATGTTAAAAAATTATCAAATATTTAATATTTTATTATTTTAAAAAATTATTATTATATTATATTTTGGAAGTTAAATAATTTTTTAAAATATTATATCTAGTATATATATATATATAGGGTGAATCTATGATAGAACTTGTTGCATGCATGTTATAATTTCGACCGATAGAATTGTGACATGTGGATAAGATAACTTGAGATGCAATGCAATTTTACACATGTCACAAGTTAGACCTACCCATATATATATATATATATATATATATATATATATATATATATATATATATATATATCTGCATAGTGCATACCATCCTTACCCGTAAGATATATAATTCAACATGAACACCGCTTTTCAGGCCAAATATATATATAATAAACACCGCTTTTCCATGAATAAAACCAGTAGTACAAATAATCGTTGTATATATATATAAACACCCTTTGGTACCCGTACGGCCGTACCTATGACGAGTTCATCACTCCATCTGTTAATAACACGACTGAAATTCCTCCAACTGTATGCTGCTTGAAACAATATACAGACAACTATTCCTTCGCTAATCCTCTAGAGCAGATTCTTCAGACATCCACGCCATTCTATGACGGTTGCAATCATCTGACTCAAGCATACTGGGAAATCCGAAACGAAACGAAATACCAAGAGCGCAGGACCGAACAGATTCTAATCAAGGTCCAAAAGAAATCTTTTTCTTTTATACCCAACGCATGATTGTACGTATCAGATTTAATTGGGAACCCTTCAATATTCCCAATGTAATTAGTATTTTCTCTTGAATTTCTTATCTACATTTCCGTCTAATTCCTAGATCTATCTATCATAAGGACACTCAAGATCATTCTCAGTGACTTTGAAATGCTGTGGTTGTTGACCAGAGCAATACAGATTCCACATTTTGAAGTATCCTCTTTCAAGATTCCTCACCTGCAACATTCAGTGTAGCTTAAGAAAACTCCTCAGGAAAGACAAAGGAATGACCATTTCAAGATATTGCAATATCACATCAAACTCACCCAGCGAGCTGTGTCAAACAGAGGGCAAGTCATGCGGACAGCTTTTAGCTTGTTAGTAAGAGCTTGAAGCCTTGGGCGATTCAGAGCCAGGGATACGGCCCTTTCTTCATACTCTTTCATGCTATATGGTTTCAAAAACCAAGTATTGAAAATTAAATGAGTATCTTGCATACATAAAAAAGATGAACACTACAATGTCTGACTTCTAGGGAGTCAAAAAAATAAATGGAATCAAAATGAAAAGAAGTGCTTACCTGCTAACAATCATCTCCTCCCCTAGTCCAGTGGCAAGACAGAGTGACCCAGCAACTCTAGTAGCCATTTTCTCAAGAGGCAGAGTAACCATTGGCAAACCTGCCCATAAGATATCTGTTCCAGTTGTATGTGCATTGCATAAAGGCCTGACAGAAAAATATCATCACATATTCACATTCAAGATGCGATAAAAAAAATAGCAAATAACTGTTAAATAAGGAAAAAAGGAGGGGGGGGGGGGGCTAGGTAATTAAAATACAAACTGAGCAACGATAAAGCTATAAATGGCAAATTACGAGTCAAGGAATAAGTCTGCCAGAGCACTTCGTCTGATGTGTTCATTCTTCATGGCAACATCTGTGAAAATGATTTGACCTGGCTGTACCCCTTGTGCAGCAGCATCTGCGAGAACTCCATAAATCACTAAGGCACAGGCAGAAAAGAAATATCTTGCCAAAATATTGCTAATTTTTATAAAAAGTGCTGCAAATTTAAATGGATGGTGAAAGCTGCCAAGTGTATTTGCATGTTGGAGAATCAACAAATCTGGACTACGGGTCCCACTCAGAGACAACAAAGCATTAAAATAGCATTCAATGATTACTTCACATACATGCCCTTAGTCTCATTTCACCAGCTGCAGGAAATCTGAGGAGCCAAAGTGCACTGTTGGGCACACGTTTAAGAATATTGCACCTATTATATGGCAAGCATAGGCAGACATGTAAAGAGTAAGATGCCAGATTTTGAAGATAAAAACTGAACACAAGGAAAGAACTTAATGAGGAATCTTTTGCTCAAATCAGAAATATTACGCATAAGATAGAAAACTTGGGAGAAAAAAGAAAAAGGAATCGAACAAAAAAATGTAAACAATCAGTCCTATTTTATTTAAACAAGAAATAAACCTGACAGTACCATGTATTAAAGATTTCAGGATCCATCTTGTACAACTGATTGAAGCATGCAAATATAAATTTATCCTCAGGTAGACCATAATCTGATCTTTTATGTTGGCACTTTGGATCTAATACATCCTGATTTTTCTGAACACAAAAAGTATTAATTATCATGTATCTAAATACACAAAGAAACCTCACACATAAATAGTTGATTTGACAAGACTAACCTGTTTATAATCATTTACAAAGTAACAATGGGGAAGATGGACAAGCTTTTCGGAATAAATGTGTGCATAACGTAGAGGTGAAACAAACTGCAAGTAAATAAAAAGAAAAGAAAAAGGACAGAATACATGTTAGATGAGTGAATTAAAAGATCATCTCTCATCTCAAGTCTGCATCATATCCAAAAACACACCTCATCAGTGACCAAATAATCTATGTAAGTAGCTCCAGTAGTTCCAGGGAATCCCATATATGAAACTTGAATGGGTGCAGGTTGCATGGCAAATATCTCATTTCTGGCACCCTGAATCATAACAAGAATAGCATGATTCAATCAAATTACTTCCTAGACTAGATTTAAGAGACATTCGAAAACCCAAGCAAGGAATTCACCAGGTCAAGCTCAAGTTATGTTTCATCCAACAAGCGAGATAAAAATTACACACAGAAGTTGCCGAGTCTTAAATATTGTGAACAATAGAAAAAAAAAAAAACACCAACAATTTTAGTTAAGCTTACAATACAAGACAAAAAGATGACTCCCTAAAAACACCACCTTTGTATAACCATTAAGGTTGACAAGGATATGTATCTTATCCTCGTTAATCATTTTTGCTATCAAATCTGATGACATGGTAGATACATCCACAAAGTGCTCTGCTTCAGACAGAATCCTATGCCTCCATTCAGTACCATCGTTTTGACTCAAGGCATAGCAGAACACCTACATAGATATTGTCACTTGCACACTGAGAACTAGAAGCAGCCTTGAAGTCAACAAGTTGAACAAAAGCCAGTCAAAATACCTCAACATTCTTCCTATTATGCATGCCAAAAACAGATCCCATCAGGTGAGACAATGGGTGATTACCGAAGTCACTACTTACATACCTGCAACCCAAAAGTGAAATGAAATCAAGCCTAACCAAAAGAGGTTGGGAGAAATGAGAGATTTAGTTCAGAACTTAGAACATACCCAACCCTCAGTCTCTCATATCCTCCCTCGCACTTTATTGGAATAGGGGCACAATGGCTGAATGGAGGAAGAGCAAATCGAGATGCAATTAAGGAGCAGTGTGCAGCATATTTACAGCTGCAAGAGGTGAGAGGAAAATGTATTAGAATTTATTTTTAAGATAAAAGAAGAATTTTATTAAGAAAAAAGGAAATATATTATAATTTTTTTTAATAAAAAGAAAAAGCACATACTCCTTTCCTCTAAATATGTCTTATGAGCAAAATCTAGTCATACCTAATTTCCAGAGCAAGCATTGGGTCAATTGGATATGCTATTGCATGGAAGGGCTGGACACTAGGAAGAACTGACATCTGAAAACATAAACAAAGGCGCATATTGTACATAAAAATTTTTGCACGATATCACATATTTGATTTAGAAACTACAGATTGGTCAATCCTCACATTGATCTGCCTCCTGATGATCCCTTCAACTTCATCGAACATTTTATCACGATCCTCCCAATTGCAGACACACTGTAATATGACAAAAGATTTTCCAGATGAAGTTAATAACTACACCTCTCCAAGACACAATAATAATAGTACTTGATTCATGAAATTGTCTAAAGCAAAGCAAATCTGCAACCAACCAAGAAAACTCCTTATAACATCAATATGTGCAAAATCCTTGTTTTCTTCCTTAATAGAAATTAGAATAAACTGTTACACTGTTACATTGTCACATTTCAAAGTAGGCCATCTAATACACAATCAATAATCCTGATATCACCTATCCAAAACCTATCAATCCCATTGGCATTTCAATGTATGAGTTGAGCATTAAGGCATACATTACAAAGAAAAAACTCAATTAAATGCTTAAATTGAAGATCTTAAATACTCTAGAGATAAATAAAAGCATTATATATGGACAATACCTGCAGTGTATGTAGGAGATTGCAAGTTGCTTCTGGAAAGTCTGGACGAAGAATCAATGCCTGTTTATAGCTCTTTACAGCAGCCTCTACATGTCCACTACAATCAGTAATAAATCATTGAGCTGAATTTCCAGCCATGTACCAATGTTTAGAATTCATAATGCATACATATGTCACTGATTAGTGCTCTGAGGGAAATTGGCCAATTGGGACCCCACAACAAAAGTCTGCTATTGGTAGCACTAGGAGAAGAAAAATATGGTCTAAAAGTAAAGATACTAATGAAGCAATACTGAAAGTCATAATACCTATCTTTGTAAGCTGAAGCCAAATTTGCATGGGCTTCAGCCATAGTGGGCCTGACAGTAATCGCACGTATATAGTCCTGAATAGCTTCACTGACTCTACCAATCTCCTTAAATGTATTTCCCCTATTCACAAGTCCATCAGCTGCCAAGGGGTCAATGCGGAGAACCTCATTGTAGCATGATATGGCGTCAGCATAGTTTCCCTGCAATAGTTTGGGCAAAAAATAAAGGAATAATAAATTAAGTGCTACAATTTTGCCAACGGTTACAAGTATTAGATAAACACCTATACAAGCATTATATCTCATAATAACTAGCATCACTGTCAAGAATCATTATCCTAGAAGTTATAACCTGCTGCTTATAGATTATGGCAAGGTTGTTGTAAGGTGCAGACAATCCAGTGGTCACACTCAATGTAGCCTTGTAATATGAGGCTGCAGCAGCCACCATGTTCCTGCATAACAGCAATTTCAACAACGAAAACTCATATTACCTTGATCTAACACTAATTACAACTATTGACATGTAGATATAAGGACTGCATACCACTCCATGTATATATTTCCTAGATTGGTCAGTGCCTGTGGATGATTACGTTGTAATGCAAGGCATTGCTTAACACCGTAAAGGAAGAGGTTGAATCAGATGGAGAATGTATGAAGCATAAACAGAAAGAAACATAATGAAATGCAAACAACGGAAAACATTTACGTTATAGCACTGAATTGCTTCCTCCACTCTGCCAACATCTTTTAGTGCATTACCCTACATTTTAAAAATTGCACATTAGGGTATGATTTTAAAACCAAATTGGGAGAGAAAAAGGACCTACCAAATTATTGTAAGCCTCCAGGAATCTGGGGTCACATGCAACAGCTTGCTTGTAATGTATAATTGCCATGTCTGGTTGGCCTTGCTCATAAAATGAACTAGCCAAATTACCTAAGCACAAATTGATACAAGGTATATATAAATTAGGATCTGCCTTACAGCAGTTGACATCAGCTCATTAAAGAAAGATAATTTTAACCCACTTTTCAGCAAGCACTCTGTTTAGCAATTTTTTTAATCTTTACATTGTTATTTGTCCATTAAATTTTAAAACTAGTAGTGCAAATCAATGTAGAATTAACAACTAGAAACAGTCGTCATAATCAGTAACAATCATATATATATATATATTGACATAAAGAGGCTATGAACTGTCCCAACATAAATTTCAAAGTCTATAATTAGTAGTTTGATAAACTAAAATTAGGTTAAATTACTCAGTCAACAGCATGGCCAATTGGTCATATATGTTAACAAGAAGTTAAATCCTACTAACATGGCCACTCACGTGCCATGTTAGCACTTTGAATATACACGATTCATGGTATTCACGTCATATCGAAGTACATGGTATTAAATTAGCAATTATTATATTTATTCTATTTATAATTATATCAAAGTATATCCATGCCATATCACCAAGGTGAAAGCGATACTAAAATTAGAATCCAACATTTACAGAAAACTCAATCAAAGTTGTGTAATGGTTATAGATCTAATTATCCACAGATTGACTATCAAAAGCATACATCAAGACCAAATAAGCCCTAAGGACCATGGCCATCTTCCTTAGTAATCTATGATCAGAATTCTAGAAGAAGGAAAACCAAATCCATTCACATCCATCCCATGGCATAAATAAACCAACAGGACTCACCATAAGCCATGGCATAGTTTGGTCGTGTCTGAAGAGCACGCTGGTAACATGTAATAGCCTCTTGAGGCATCCCTAAAGCCTGAAAAAGGCAAAACATCATTTCATAATTACCTTCAATAAAAATCAAGTTACTTGCATCAAACCAACCATACTGACATGATGTTTAACATTTTACCTTGTATACATTCCCAAGGTTCAGATATGCATCAGGAAAGGAAGGTTTGAGTTTCACTGCTTCCTGAAAAATGAAAATTATATTATTTCTTATTACATCAGAAGCATGGAAAGAGTATTATTTCTTGATAATCTTATTCATGGACCTTATATCCAAACATTAAGAAATTTTGACTAGAGCATGCAAGAGACATACCTTATAATACTGAAGGGCTCTGTTGAGATCACCAGACTCCATAAACAGACCAGCAAGATTTGACCATGCAATGGCAAAAGTGGGTTGAATGCGCAATGCTTCAAGGTAGCAACTGTATGCCTGCACAAAATGTTAGATTCTGACTATTTGCAGTCTGGAGATGGAAGTTACAACAAGACCAACCATCATCTGAGCCCTGGCTTGAAGACATATCTGTATCGAACTGTGAATCCAATAGACACAGTTCCACGCACGAATTATTTAAATCAGTAACTAAAATGTGAAGAAGAGACGTAGGGTATGAAAGGCTATGTATTGAAGGAGCCAAATTACTGCTTGGAGACTGTACTGGCTCTGGCAGTGGGATGAGGTGCAACAAATCTAAACAGCCTATGTTGCATTGGGGCAGAAAAATGTCATAAAAAGTAATGACTAATCTCCTAAACTACCAAGATTTGCTAGTTCATTAGGCCTAATTATTTGGCGCATTAGAATGTAAAGGAATGTCAATAAAAACAATAAAATACATTTCAAATATTAAGACTTACTTCTTGCACTAACCCTTGAGCTTTCATTAGATTCCCCAGGTTGCTGTGGGCATCAACCTATATTACATAGACAAAATCACAAAAACAATAATATATCATCAGAGCTACTCAAAGTCCCCCAACTAACACATTTGAAATGAGAAAATACAAAATTATAGTTTGTAAGATCTCAAATCCTTCTGAACAATTACATAACTCGAGCAACAATTGTTTATCAAACAAAAAAGTAATACCATTAGAGGATTTAAAGCAAGTGCTTGACGACAACATTGAGCTGCTTCGCTGAGTCTTCCTTTACGCATATATGTACTAGCTAGGTTTGACCATGCATCAGCAAAATTGGGACGAAGCTATGGTGGCAGAACGAAAACAGAGATAAGTATATTAATCAAGGTTGGTGAAGAAGTGCAAAAGAAAGGACATACAGGAAAATCAGAACACCTGAGAGAAAAGCTACGGACATAGATGAATAATAAAAGGAGGAAAAAAAATCTGAACCACAGAAACTAGTAAGTGTTCACAACAATTCATGAAGAGAAACAAAATCATGGATCCAGAACTGCACAAAAACCTCAATGGCAATCAAGTAGTAGCGAATTGCAAGATCAATGTTGCCTTTCTCCTGCACAAAGCAATTCTGAATTAATAATAAAAACATTAGGAAGAACAAGTTCATATTCATAAAAGATTTGGAGTCGTTACTGACCTTCCATGCATTTGCCATGTTCCCGTAACACTCAGCAAAATGCGGCTCAATTCGAAGTGCCTCTTCATTTTTTGCAATGCAAGAATCAAAATCATGCAACTGCGACAAATGGAACAACTCATTCAGAACTTGTTACAAAATAACCTGAAATTATGCTAAGAATCATTCAAAAAAATGACAGACTAAACTAGATATGATAAAAGTAAGAAAATAACCTGGTAATAAATTGCACCCATTAGTAGTAAATTGTCCGTGCGAAGTGGATTTCTCTCATAAACAGTGCTGCTCTGTTCTAGTGCTTGTTTATAGTTGCCAGTCTTGTACATTTGGTGCGCAAGAGATAAATATAAATCTTCATCAACTGCATCAACGGGGAAAAATTATTTGGGACACAATGCTCAGTATTCTCTAGAATGACATGCAACAAACGCACACACTAGCACACATTGAGAGGTATATATATATTTTTTGGACAAAGCACACATTGAGAGGTATAAACATATATTAGTTTCTGACTTTCTGTTCAACAAAGGATCCTTGATCGATCAGGATACTGTACAACCATACATTGAGAAAGTGGGGAACTAAAAAGTGTTAGATTAAAACCAAAAAAAAATCAAAACAAGAATATTCCCAAACCCTAACCGGGACGCTCTATATGAGATTTGCTGAATGCGATATCAACGCACTGCGAGACCTTAATTCCAGATCTAATTCAACAAAACTTGGACTATCACAGTGGGTAAAACCACGAAAACGCACTGAACTAAAAAAAAAATTCCCAATTTATTCCGTTCCCACTGTTACCCTTGGTCCTAGAAAGAGAGATAAAAGGAACCTTCATTAGAATCTTGACCATGTAACGGCAGTAGAGTGAGAGATGCAGGGTCAGGGTTGACGGAGAATGGTTCTACCCGAGACGCCCCGGCGGAACCAGGCAGCTGAGGACGTTGGCGATGGTCACCCTGCACCGAGATCATGGTGATCCTGACCCACAATAACAGAGAAAAGAAACGATCAAGTCGTGATTTATGGCTAGAAGATCATGAAATTGCGTAGGGAGTTAGCAGATCGAGAAATTGAGAAGTAGGGACGACGACGAAGATCGGTGGAAAAATCAAAACCTATTAAGAATAAGAAAGCTGCGAGTATCTTCTTCTTCTTCTTCTTCTTGCTGTCCAATTTCGGTTAAAAAGGGAAGGAGGCAAAGCAAGAGTGCTAATGAAAGAGATGCGGGGATCAATCAGGATTCAGGGGATGGAAGAGATCAGGGCCGTCCATGTGGAAGATCAAAAGATACTTCCGTTAGCTTAAAAACTAAGGTGTCATTTGGTAGCGGGTGAGTGTTGTAGAGGGAAGTGAAAGTGAAAATGGAAGTGGAAGTGAAAGTATGTGATAAAAAGTATGTTTGGTATGCAGGGAAATGGAAGTGGAATGTAAAAGTAATATTGTTTGGTATGGTGGGAAGAAGATAGGGAAATAGAAGATAAAAGTATGAAATACCTTTTTTGTCCTTACTTTTTTAAAAGCCACAAATTTTTTAAGGATATTTTGGTCTTTAAACAAAACCTCACCTCACTTTCCCTCCACTTCCCTCCACATCATGAGGGAAGCTTCACCTCACCTTCCCTGTACTGAAGGCATACCAAACATACAGTAAGTTCACCTCACCTCACTTTCCCTGTGAGGAAGGCATACCAAACGGGGTGTAAGACTGACACGCAGCAAAAATGCAATATTCTTACCACCACCTTCCCGCCTTCTCAACGTTTATTTATTTATTTTTTTTAAAAGTATAATTTTTCATATTTTTATTATCAAGTTTTGAATCACAAAATAACGTAGAATTTCATTTTATAATTGTATGAAACTTCAACTTTTTGAGATCATACTATATTAGTTTGATAAATCGTGTAATTAACAGCTCTCTTTAACACCATCTTTTTCATTTGATCATTGAAATTTCAGTAAGCACCACATTAACAAACTCTTGAATGTTAATATCTTCAGAAATATTAGAATATGGTCATAATAACAAGTCACCATCCACAATAATATGGTGGCTTAACCAAATTTGACTACCTCCAAATTCCCAGACAATAAAGTATAGTTCAAGCTAAAAACTAGTAGTAGTTGATGTGTAACTAACTTTGAATATATAAACCTAAATCATTCACGCATTGACTAATGCTACCCATTATCTAATATCTATGCAAACCTGTGCGATTGCAATAGACTTGCTTGTATATATATATATATATATATATATATTTGGTAGAACTTGCTTCTATATTTTATTTGCACGTCAGTTATGATACAGCTGACGTAATTATGCCTTGTAAACACAACTTCGAAAGCCAATCAAGGCGATTCAATGAGGCACTCTATCCTTGATTCATCGATAGCCAATCAAGTTAATTTAACATCAAGCACTAAATCATATCATGGCGGTTCCAGTATTGCTAATAGATCTGTTTGGATGTTATTTTGTTTTTTATTCTTTATAATTATTTTAGGCCAAATTACTCTTTCGGTCCTCAACGTTTATACGAAGTTTAATATTGGTCCTCAATGTTTCAAAAAGTTATTTTAGGTCCTCAATGTTTTTTTTTGTCAAAATTGATCCTCTAGCGTAACATCTGTCTGGTTTTGCCATTAAATGTTAACGTGGAAGTCTTATGTGGCACACCCTCTCTCCTACGTGTCATATTTAAATGACATGGCACTCTCTCTCACTCCAACTCAGAAAAACAAAGCCGTTTTGATTCATCTTCCATTCCCTCACATATGACAAAACGACGTCGTTTTGCTGAGTTGGAGTGAGAGAGAGTGCCATGTCATTTAAATATAACAAGTAGGAGAGAGGGTGTGCCACATAAGCCTTCCACGCCAGCATTTAATGACAAAACTAGATAGATGTTACACAAGAGGACCAATTTTGACAAAAAAAAACGTTGAGGACCTAAAATAACTTTTTGAAACATTAAGGACCAATATTAAACTTCGTGCAAACATTGAAGATTAAAAGAGTAATTTGGCCATTATTTTATAAGATTAGTTCTAAAAATTCATGCTATTACTTTTATGGAAATTTATATACTATTAATAAAAAATTTTGTTTTTCTTTATTTTAAAAAACCGGAATTTAGACTATCTTAAATTTTGCATTTTATTCCCAAAACACATTTTATATTTTTTCCACAAAAAACAATAATTCAAAATTTTAGTAGTTATTCTATTATCATCTGCCTTGTAAAACGACACTACTATACAAGAGGCTAATTTGATTTACTGAAAAATAATATGAAAAGAAAACACACGAAAAACGTTAATGACGAATTAAACCATATAGAATAACGTCAAAAATAGGATTAAGGAAGATGACAACAAAGGTGTTGAAAGTTGAAACAAAATACTTCCCTTTTAAATTTGTTTACCTAGGGCAGTCCAAGACCTCTGGGCAAGACATTCAATGCCAAGGCATCTCCACAGGAAGCTTGTTTAAGAACTAATCTTATGAAACAATTATACTAGAATATTGTCAAAGACTCTGGTTTGGATGATGTTCAAATAACGTCTTGAGCCATGATGGCTCATCCAGTCACCAGCCAACCTAATGCCTCCATATGGTCATTCAAACACAAAATACAATTACGTACAAATATACAATACATATATAGACACGGCAAAGTTATATATTATAACAAGGTTAAACAGGCAAGGAATTGGGTAGGACAGAAAGGTAATAGATTAGGCTCCTTTCTGTGGCAAGGTTTCAAATGCAGAGACTGTGTTCTCAAATTTAATTCTATGCAGCGGAGCACCACTTTGCTTGATAGCGCAAGCTGTCTTTTCCTCTAGGGGGCACCGTGCTTTCAGCATAGAGAATACATGGTTATTTAATCTCCTCGCTTTCTTCATTGCTTCCAGTAAAGCATCCCATCCCTGTTAAGAGAGAAAAGGTATCGAAATCACCAAAGAAGCTTTTAGGAATCCAGTAATCACAGCTTTACTGCTAATTACACATCTACATTCTTAGCATTCAATAAGCTACTCATCTGCTTAATGTTTTATTTCTTCTCCTAGTGGTAAGAAAGCTAATTTCATCTTCACTCACTACATAAGGCGAAAAAAATGTTGGCAACAAAACGCCAAACAATTTTATAAAGCATAATTGATGATTTACCAAACAAATACAAATGCATTAATGCAATAGTAGAAATATATTTAATAAGAAAGATCTTTTTTGTTTTGTTTAAGCAATTTAGCATTGTAAACCATCAAACCTGAGCAAGAAAATGGTGGTTCTTATTTATCTGTATGACAGATGCAGCCTCCACTTCTGCAATATTGAGGATCTGATATGAGAAGTCAAAGAGCTCAAAATGCAGCTGTTGCCCAAGCAAATATATTATGGTGCAGCCACCCCAAGCCACTGAATCACCCAGCCTTTCATGACTACTTGATGGTACTTGGATAGATGCTTCTAAATATCCCTACGTGGTACAAGCATAATAAAAATCATGGTAGTATTTGAAAAGGAAAAACAATTTCAATTCATGAATGTATTGACACAATTATTGTCCTGTTTAAGAAGCATTTCATCATTTAAAATGGAGAAAGACATGGCCCCATAAACTTTAAATTCATGCCACCTTGCCTGAGACAAATTTGGTCCCAATTTAACATTTTTCTCTTCCATTGGTAAGGTAGGAAGCTACAGAGGGGTAAATTCAATTTTGAAGACACTGAAACTAAGCTAATTGAGTTTAGAAAGGCAACCACTGACGAATTTGGAACACTCATCAACAAACACGGAAAAAGTTCACAGGTGAAGAGTGAAGACAATATATCATTTACATAGAAAAAATGGCAGTTGATGTTTCTACTTTCTTCTATGAGTCTATGACATTAAAGCAAAAATGTGGTAATTTTGTAAGTAGAATATGTGTACCAATTACTGCCTTGAAAATAATCAAGTAAAATGCTCTAAGTATATGATAAACAATATAAAGAAACACAATTTATGTAATGATGTTCCTTACAATTTGGAGACCGCTGTATATTCGGTAGAAATCTTTGGAAGTTGTAATGTCAATGAAGCCTGTCTTGGGTGCAGCACTCCATTTACTACAGTATTTATCTAATGCAGCACTTGTGAAAGCTAGGGCATACTCCAGGACACTTCCAGTATTCAAGTTAGCCTTATATAAAAGATCTGAAATACAGTCAAAGATGACTGATTAATAACTGACCACAAAACGAAAGGAAAAAGAATATACTTATTAAGTTCTCCTGGATCTAACGAAGAAGTTCCTTTCAAGAAAAAAATGAGAATGAATGTTAATACCATGCATAAAAAATGTCCTATGAAGGATGCAATGAAGAAAGAAAAATATTTGGGAAATTAAAATAAAATATTTCATAACCAAATAATCAAGGGTATCTTCTGTGGCCTGTCAATTCTACCTGTTGAGATTTATCTTCGGGGAAAAAATGCCTTTTGAAAATTACCCTTATAAACAATTACAATGGAAGGCAATACTCGTGGTGTAAACTTACTGTGATTCATTTCACTGTCACTGGGGCAGAAAAAAGAAGACAATGAACAAGAATAGTTTATAGTTTTTCTTCTTTTAAAAATTGTTTATAGAAAAAGGTTAAAAAGGAAACAAATACTAGGAAAAAGACATGAATGTCATATTTACATTGTATCATCTAAACATATATGTTTTCATCTTTTCATGATCAATGGGTGAGCTGATCAGCTGACAAAACAACCAAAGAAGTTACAACAAAACCTCTGAAATTGAAAGCTTTCAATTCAGAATTAATTTCTCTTTACATACATACATACATATATATATATATATATGTTAGAAAATGCATTATCAGTTATCACCATCATAATTCCTGATAAAAAATTTTGCGGAACAGCCATCCATCATATTTACCTGCAGCTTCTGCCTGTTTAGACATGATATGGAAAGAAGCAGGATTTGGGCATCCAGGGCTTGACACCATTGCAGCAGTTGTTGATTTAAAGAGACTGACAACAGGGCTGTCTCCACCATCTTGAGAATTTAATACTTGTCCATCTGCACCAGGAACTAAGCCCAACCAGGGAGCAGTTTGCATGAAGTTCATTGTATCTGTTTCTCTCTGTCAGTCATTCAAGGCATTAATTACTATGATTCCCGGACAAAATAGCACGAAAGAGAAAAGAGGAGAGAACAAGGAATCAATACATCAAGAGAGGACAATAAATCCTCCCAAACCAGAAATTCTAAAAAAAATAAAATGAAAACGCTGAACGACTCATAAGCTCAAATGAGATGCCAATCCCTTTGTACATCCACAGGGGATACCCCTCCCCCAAAGAAATATTGAGAGAAACTTCTAAATAAAAACACTGGCAGTGAGCTTCTTTTTTCGTTTGTGTCTGTTTACAGAGGATTTCTAATCCTGTCTTGGTCCCTCTCATCTTCCAATCTAAACTCCTTTTATAGTAAAGCCGTAAAGGTTAATTTTTATTTATATGATAAAATGGAAACAATAACAATAGTAAAGTTATATCATAGTCTATTGGAATTACCGGATATAATGCTATTGGGAGAAAGTTTCTCCCAATCGAGAAAGATACATGATGCTTTTTTTTTTTTTGGACAAAAGAAAGATACATGATGCTAGATCAAAGGAGATGGACAAAAAGCTAGGCCTTTTACTCATTTTAATACAGTTTTATAAATAATGCTTTTCCTAGCTATTCACCATAATATACCTGAAAATATATTTGCATAAATAGTTTTGCTTGTTTTTCAGGTGCATATTTCAAAGCCCATGCATCCAAATAAAGCAAAAACCAAATTATTATAATCCCCAACAGCATTTATTAGTACTCTTTACCAAGTTTATATATAGTTAAGTGCACTAGGTTACCAACCAACACAATATCTAGAAGCCCCATCCAGTATAGTACACTTCCAATCTCCTTAATCCCACGGAGAACCTCTGATTTAAGCTCTGATTTTGTACCCCAATTAAGTTGTTCTTTAACAAGTCTCACACTAGCTGTGAAAAAAAAAACCAAATATTAATTCCAAAAACTAGTGCATGAAATTCTGTAACAGGCTTAATAAAAGTATAGTAGATAATTATAATAAGAAAAATTTTAACAATATCCAATTTTGAACAAGGAAGCATCTTAAGTCTAATGTTTATATTAAAACTCAGGTAACAAGCAAGTAATAAAAACATATATATAGTTCACTTAGCTTTATCATTAGCATAAGGGATTTAAACGCCTAATAATTAATAAAATTACTACTAATAGGGATAAAGGGTCAAGCACTATATAATAGATAATATATTCCAACAAACTGCTTAAGTAAATTCCGCAAGCAAACTTATAATTGCATCCTCAAATAATTCTTTCCCAAGTACTATATGTAATTATGTCCAATTCTATTATTCTCTCCTTTCAGAAAACCAAAAACCAAAGAGTTGTAACATCATTCATCACGTACCTGTCACACCTCCATCAAAAGGTAGAAGTCCAATAGATTTTGGCAATGAATCTTGCAATCCAGTGATCATTGGTTCAAGCATAGTTATCTGAGAAAAGCACACATACAATGTCAATGAGGCGTGGCTAAATTTTATTATAATTTTTTATACAAAATCTAAATATATAGATTATAGTTGGTTAAGTCAGGAAAAATAAATCTTGAATTTGTCCAAAACTTTTAATATGCTATAATTAATAATCATTAATGATCCCATTGTAGATTTAAGTTATAATACAGATTAAAACGAAAAAGGAGAAACCACTTTCGTCAATGAATTATACTAAAAAAATGAGGAATGCTACAAGATTATCTCATTCCAAACAAGGCACCAATATATATATATATATATATATATATATATATATATATTTATATGCGCTTGATCCATATAACCGACCCCACCTAGTGGGAAAAGGCTTTGTTTGTTGTTGTTGTTGTATAATCAAGAGGATATCCACAGATGAGAAAACAGTGTCATGAAATGAACATGTTCACAATTTAGAAAGCATGACATACCTTGTTAGATATGTGATCTAGGAGAGCTCGGATGAGCCATGGTAATGATCTGGAACCCAGAAGCCGAACAATCGAAAACATGTGGGGGATTCCAAAGAATCCACTATGCAATCGTGCAAAACTTTGATGAGCAGAGTTCAGATCCTACCATAAAAAACTTTGATGAGCAGAGTTCAAACCCTAAACACAGAATATTAAGGAAAACACATGTCCTAATCAAGAAAATAATTTTTTATGAGTACCATATACACAGTATACTACTAAGAATCCCTCTAGAAGAGAAGAAAGCTAAAGAGAACACTAATCAGATATGACAGTTTCATGTATAAAAAGAAGAAAATTGGGGTATTTAAAAATTGTAAGGAATAAAGATATAATCCTCCATTATCTCCACCTTCATTTTTAAACTTTCCAAACAATGGGAAGAGATTATATTTCTCTCCCCTTCCCTCCCCTCCTTAACCCCCAATCCAAACAAACCCTTAGGCTATGTTTGGTTTGCAATTTGGAATTGGTATTGGAGTGTTGGAATTGGAATAGAACAAAGATAAAGGAATTTCAATGTTTGGTATGTAAAAAAATCTTGGAATTTCTCAATTCTAAGAATTTATGGAATTGGAATTCCAATAATGGGACCATGGAATTGCTAGTTGGAATTGAAATTGAGGTGGAAAATGACTTTTTTGCCCCTCCTAATTAATTAATGTAATTAGGTTGTGTCTGGTATGGATATATTTTATTAAAAATATATTGCGTACAAATTTGGTCTTTTTAATTAATGTAATAGGGTAATTTGATCTTTTTAATTCACTTTCCTGTACAAAATTTTCATTGGGTTCAGGATCAGCCTAAGATGGCTACGAACTATAAAAGGTCGGAGCCATAAACATTATCATAATTGGTTTTGAGATTATTGATTAATGGAAAAATAATAATAATAATAAAAATAAAAAAAATAAAAATAATCAAATAAAAAAATGTTGCTAATGCTTACTTGAGTGCCACAATAGAAATTAGGCTTGGCAGAGGGTATGGATGGCTTTTGTAGAGGAACAACCTTTGTTGATCTGATGAAACGTTGAGTTGTATTGCAGAGAATGAAATTGGGCAAGAAATCACTTTGCATCTCTGACCAAATCTAGGCATTCACAGAAAACAAATTACATGAAAATTTCAGAACAGCTCCAGCATTGCAATTTTATTTACCATTCAAATAGTTATTTCTACTGGCCAACAAGGTTGCAAGATAATTGAAGTTAACCTAAAGCATATTATTGTTCATATGCAGAGGGAAAAAAGACATATACCTGAGAGGCCAGTCGACTAGAAAATGAAACGAGAGAGATGTTCTCTTGCATCTCATTCAACATGAGGCCAAAGGAGTCTATAGAAAGATCTCTGGATAGTAATTCATGGGCATGTTTTAAGACATCCAACAACTTCTCTAGTTCCTGCAATAAAATAGTTGTGTTCATTCAGATAATGATTTTAGAAGACAAAGGTCATCCATTATGGTTGACAAATGAAAGTACAAGACTAAAACCACTAACCACTATGGCGCACAGATCCTGACACTCAAAACGATCAAAAAGAAACTCAAGATTTTCACGGAAAACCTTGTTCATCCTTTCAGTGATCAAACTTCGCAGGTTGATCGTCCTCCCAAGTAGCTGTGCATCATACAATTGTTAATCACATGTAAAGTAAATAAGAGGGATGCTAAATGATTTTCTGGCTAGGCTGATCTGCAAGCACAAATCCAAGGAATCTTTATATTGAATAATTATGTGTCTTCACAGGTGAGTGTGAGAGAGAATGTATATAAGGAAACAGGTATAGACCATGTAGCAAGTACCTATTAGTTCTTAGATCATGTATATATTTATTCCTATTCAAGCTAAATTCACTGCAGTACATGGAATTGGTTGTGACAAACTGATTATATACTTCTGATACTAAAGATTTTTTTCAAGATTTAATGATGACTAGAATTGGAGTAACCACCAAAACAATATATGAAACAACTAAAGCAACTACAGAGACATCTTCCTTCAAGCAACAATGTTCTGAAAGATTTTTGACTATAGGTTACCATGTAATTTTTATGCTATTGGTTTAGGGAGGAAGAATATCAACCACATATTGCTAATACTTTATGGGATGTGTATTTTTGAATTAAGAGGTTCTTGCTTTATTAGGGGCAAGTCAAGGGATACCCAAACCACTGCTGCAAATGATTACTCCTTAGCAGAGAAAGTAACAACTGAATATTCAGAAAGACGGCTATCAGCATGTTAAAGCAGTGCATCTCAAAAATGGTCATATCTCAGTGAAGTATTTCATTCATTATCTTGTGGGGAGGGCAAATGATGTAATTCTTGAGTACATCTATTCCATTAACCCATGTTTGGGCCCATATGATAAAAGTTCACTCAATCCAAAAATTTTTGACAAGGTAGAAAATTTCTAGCTTGCACCTGAATGCGCTAAACCAAATCATGGGAGGTAAATACTAATAAAGTAATTGTAATATTTAACCTTCACTTTGGTCATCTTAATCAGCATACTGAATCTCATAAGCTGTACAGCATATTTTTCTGCATTATCTGAGGCGAAAAGGAAAGAAGGATCAAGTAGTTCACTGCAAGATTTGGCAAGCAACATAAAGATCTGTAAGACTAAACAGCAAAGGTGAACAACCAAGAGAGAAGAAACAGCCATACCTTGCTGCCCAGCTTTTGTAATATGTGAAAATAGTTTCACATAATTTTGATACAAATATATCAAAACAATGGTCCACCTGTTAAGGAAGTTAAGTTTAAAAAAATTTAGCAAAAATCCAGCATGCAGGAAAGCAATTAATTACATCCACAGATCAAGCAGTGCATTTGAGTACATGTTACTTGTATACACTTTAAGAGCAGCTGTATAAGATATTAAACAATTTCAAATTCCCCATGCAATTGATCAGATAATATTTAACTTTGTGTTGAAATGTGTATTGTACCTCAGCCTCAATTTCATCATATAGAAACCGTTGCTTCAGCACTACCAATGCTTGTTGTGCTGAATCATTATAAATGTCAAATGGCATCAGAACACTCTCGAGAAGCCCACAATTTGGAGACTGAAGTACACAATCCACCAACATCCAGGGAAGAGAACACTCAATCGGAAACTATAAGGAACAAAATTACAATTTGTAATGCAGAGGGAGAAAAAGAAAATAATATATATATATATATAGAAGAAAGGAAAAATAGAAGAGCTACAACTTTTAGTTCTACATGATAGAAGAGAACTATTGAATGAACTTCAAAACTCTAGTTCAATCTTACTAGAGATGTCTACGGAAGACTAAGAACCACGTTTACTACTAATGATCTAACAAACAGATTACCAAATATGTGAAAGGCAAGAGCTTATAATAATTATTTGGGTGAAGCAGTTCTAGGCACAGTCCTAAACCCTAAACCCAATTTTGATATATTTCACAATTGAATAATCTAGTGTACGTGATTATATATTGAATTATTGATTCAGAATAGATTAGAGTAAAATAACCTCCTATTCTTATCATATCAGCAGTCCGAATGCAATATCTTGCTTGGAAATTTATCATGTGCTTCTACTTAGGGGGTTGTTCTAATGAATGTCGCAGAGAAGTTCATTTCAAACACCTCATCCTGATATGGTCACAATAATGCCCTTTTAATTCCTGACTGATAATTGAGCATGCACTTAACAAGGCTAATGTGGTTCAGAAAATTTCATTTAGTGATATATATATAGATATATACCTGGATGACTCGAGAAGACTCTAAATAAAATTCTCGAAACCATAAGAAACCAAGGTCCGTTAATGTTGCAACAGTCACTGCAAGCATGATCACGCTAATCAGAGTTAATAAAACTCTAAGCATGTATTTTGTTTAAAAAAAAACGGAAGCATGTAATATGGGAAAAGAAAAGTATTCTATGACCATCCATTAGGTGAATTTATGATACAACCAAACCATAAAACAATTTTGTAAAAGTAAAATCTTAAGCACATCTTGGATGCTGTAAAAGGACCTCTTTTCATAGCCTAATTCACATGGTAAGGGTAAACATAATCCAGAAAATATAAAATAATAATAATTACTATTCTTGGAAGAGAAGAAAGGCCTAACAATTTACCATGTAACAACTCACAAAAGATTAATTTAATTTAACGAAAGCAGATTTCAGTTTAATCTTGTTCTGTGGTGCTTTAAAAGTCAATTTGCCCATTCAAATTAACTGTTTACAGTGGTTTCGTATCGGATGCTTTTAACATTGCATAAGAGCACAATTCATGTATTTCAGGCATACAGGCATACATGAAAAAAGTTTTACCACTAGGAATGGCAGGCATATGCTTGCCTGCACTAATTAATAGAAAGAGTTTTCATGAGGGGTCATTCTAAAGATACCAATAAGCCAAGTTAATTCTGCTTTAAATAGCTTAAGCCTAGGAATTAGACTTTTTGCACTGGGGCGCCTCACATGTAAAAGTTTAATCTACTGAATGAGACTATGCCAAGACATTTGATGCTTCACATACAAATGTTGATACCATGGTCAGTCAAAGAACCTTACCTGAATAGTCCAAAATATGAAGGAAAAAACCAAGCTTGTAGAAAAACGTCTCCAGCTGTTTTAAATCATTAACTGGAATTTCCGAAGCACTGTTCCCAAAAAGCCCACCTGGCCTCCTAAGGTTACCACCAGAAACCACCTCATATATTAAGAACTGCAAGCAGTGCACCTGTATCAAAGAAATTAGTTTAGCAACTTCTCTCCACAGAATTTTAACATGCAACTGCATTCACAGAAATATTTAAGGAAACGGTTAGAGCCAGAACATACAGCACCTCTCATAACTTTTGATATGCCACATCCATAAAAAAACAGTAACTCATAGAGTTCAACTGAACTGACTATCAAAGCAAAAATTGAGTATAAATGGACATGTAGAAGTTCAAGACTTGGTACTAACACAAGACTTGAGTAATGTTGGCAAATCATGTGAAGTGGGTCATAGATTTCTAGGATTTATGCCATTACGTTCAATGATACTGCCAACAAAAGTAGCTGGAAGAATTTCTGTGGCAGTTTATATGAAGCTGGTCAAAGAACTAAGTTGAGTTGATTAAGTTCTCTATTTTTCTTGATTTTAGTTTAATTTGTAACAAGTTGCTGGCTTTTTACGGATCAACTTCAAGGGGAGTGTTAAGAAGTACAAGAAACATAGGAAAGTCTTTGAGGATAAAGATCAGTATTGTGTAAACTGTCATTCAGTCTTTCCATAATATATTTTGATTGGTCTCCTTTTTTCACCTATTTATGGTCGCCCTATTTTCTAACTTAGAGATTGAATGAGTAAAATACAACCCCTCCTCCCCCAACATTCAAGCTTTCCCTCCACATTGATAAACTAAACAAACTTACTTGATCAGAGAAAATAAATGAAAAATAAGGAAAATATAGTATTTTATGTAGGTTGTTTCAGAGGAAATCTATATAGGCCATGTAGATCATAAGGAACCTTTCTGCAGGATTTGAAATAGAAGGCAGGTTTGTCACAAGTCAAGGAAATAAAGGGAAGGTTAAAGTATTTTACTCTTGTATGGACTAGATTAAATGAAAATAAATGAAATTCAGTTGAGAAAATCAATAGTAATACATTATAAAACATATGGCAGAAGGCAATGGGAAATGTAACCTGAGCAGCAGTTGGAGCAACTGCCCTTGGATAAAAGACGTTTCCTTTGCTTTCTTCACCTCCATGCTGCAATGACTGTAACTCTGATTCTGACTTATTTGTATTTGCCATCCAGTCTGCTGAAAGAGTCCGCATATCAGAAAGAATCCTGAAAGTAAGCGCTTGAGTGAATAATATGAGCAATCTATAGAAAAATTAAGGCAAAAACAAGTATTACACAAAAGTTTCTGTTGATATGAAATAGTACACCTCCTAGAGTCCTCAAATAACATTATATAGGCATTGTTTTATTTCCACTATGTCTCTCTTCCAATACAACAGTTATTTAAAGTCCTAATACCATCCTGCATTGTCTCCTAAGCATTACACGGGAATTATTGATGGGACGATTAAGGAGGAAACAGGCACATCTTTTGAGCTTAGGACATAAGGTAACTTGTGACAAACTAATTTGGACATGCTCAGACTTTCCTGAACATGCGTTTGATATGCTAGCTCAAAAAAGTAAATGGCCATGAAATTAGGACAGATCCTCACCAACTTTGAATTTTCTCAGGAGCACAAAAACAGCCTGACTAAGGAAAAAAAAAAAAAAAGTATTGGGCGCACTTAGCTGGCAGAAACCACAACCCCCATCTCTGACAATGTCTTAAAGCATAGAAACTAATAATTATGGACTTTATGGTCCAAGTTCTAACCTTTTATGTGCAAGCCCAATAAATATTTAATTTCCAGCAAAGCTTTGGGACTTTATGGACTTTCATCAATGACTTCAACAACAGAGCATTAATTATTATATTTTCCATAGAAACTAACCATGAAATTACAAAAGTAAACAATTTTAAATAGGAATCAAGCTTCCTACCTTGAGAGGTCCTTCTTCTTACGGAAGGAAGTCCGCAACATAGTAGCTAATGTGTTTTGGACAAAATCTTGGACCTCAGCATGTATTGTTTCCCATAAAGCATCAGCCACCAGTGTATCACACCGCTGCATCATAGATCCAACACTCTTTATGTAGCTGACAAGTTCAACCAGTGCTTTCCTTTCCTCTGCACTGTAATTATACCGTACTACCTACAAGACAAAATAGTAAATAATAACAACATACATTAATAGTTAATAATATAAAATTCTCTCATTAACACATATAAGCACACACAAATTTCAATTTGATAGAAACTACTTCTAATCTAATGTTATATAAAGCAAATGAACTCAACAATAGTTATTCTGAATGAAGGATCAGAATTCAAAAAATATTATTCAGCAGAATAAACAGATGCTAGTTAAGTCAAGTAATATAATGTAATTTTTTAATTAAAGGATTTCCTTGGTAATTGGTAAAGCCATAATGATTGTTTGAAAATGCATCTATTCCTGATAGCACCGGCTATAATTTCTTATTTTCCCTGGCAGACAACCGTGTGAAAAGGATTACATTTGACAGCTAAAAGGTTAGGCTGTCTCCTATCAGCAGGCTGGACAGGTGACTCCTTTACTTGTTATATGGAGTTTCGTCGAAATGGGGATTAGACCAAGTAGTGATTTAATTCATCAAGATCAAGTAAAGTTCTTACAAGCTTGAATTGTCTGGTAGACCTTCTAGTTTTCCTTCTTCTTAGCCTTATTATCTTACAGATTTTCCAAAATTCTTTCGCTCTAGGTTTTCTTGCATGCAAATAAAGGTGAATGTTGGATGTAATGGGAATGGTAATGGGAATGAGAATGCAGGAGGGAATGAGAATAGTAATGTGAAAATGATGTGATGTGAATAGAATAAAAGTGGGTAAAATGACCATTTTACCCTTATATTAAAAGTGGAAATGGAATAAAAGTAGGTAAAAAAGTAAGGAGAAAAACATAATTTCATCACATTGCAAAAAGTAAGGTATGTTTGGTAGGAAGAATGTTGGAGGGAATGTTGGATTACGTCAATTTCGCAAGCAACCAGACATGCCCAAGAACTCATGATCTCACTCCCACCTAGATTCTTAAAAGGAAAGTTGAAGCCATTAAGTAGGTCAAATCATCCTTTTTCTAGATATAATATAAAGATGATTTGAGCTGAAAAAAATGAATAACAGGGGAGGGGGGGTTAGATAGCAAATAACCTAGAGGACTAAAAGTCCATTACCTTTTCATAGTCAGAAAATGACGCTGAAGAGTCATGTGGTTCTACATGGGTCACATCCTTGCATGGGCGAGAAAATTTCCAAGCACATTGCTCCCAGATGCGTGCAGTCCATCTGCTTAGGAGCTGAAAGCCTTCAACAATCATATCATACATATTCCCCTTAACTTCTTTGCTCCAATCAACATCTGAACCATCAGTTGACTTCAACAATAGCAGCTGCACGAGACAGTAAGAAAACAAATGACAAGTTTCAAAAATAGATTACAAGGATGACTTTTGTTTATTTTTTGGAGGGATGAGCTGATAGAGATGCCTCAACCTGATTCATGGCAGAAGCAAAACGAACTGTGAAATCATCATGCTCAGCCCGGATAGCTCCAATATGATTGATTATCAAATAATGTCTCTGATATGTATTTTATGTCAAGGTTGCATTCAGAAGTAATAGAGTGAAGAAATTTGAGCAAAAGCATATAAACAATTTGTATAACGCATTGTGTAATCCTAACTAGTAACTACTAGTAAATCAGCAAGGCATGCGTTTAATGTAAGGAAAGCTGATAAAATGACATATTTTTTAAACTGATTTTTTTTCAAACCATCCAACAATTATGACTAAACAAAATCTTTATTTTAACCAACTAGTTGAAGGCAACTTCAACAGCTACGTGCTTCAGCTCATATTTCAACAGATACTAACACAAACAAAAGATTGGAAAAATCCGAGTGGAGGATATGAACCATATGTACCATGTCCCATAATTAGAAAGAAGAAAAGAGACAACAATCAAAGGGGTTCCAAAAAGAAACAAAGCTATCTAATCTCTTTGCATATCAGTAAGAAATTCCCTTCAAACAAACATAGCATGTGCAAGGCATGGAACAACAACAAACAAAGCCTTTTCCCACTAGGTGGGGTCGGCTATATGGATCAAGCGACGCCAACATGTTCTGTCTTTGCAAGGCATGGAAGACAGACCATAAAACTAATCTTGTCCAATAACAAATTTATAGGTAAAGAAAATCTCTAGAAAATACTGGAATTCACTTTAACTAATTACATCATACAATTAAATATAAACCACAACTGCATATGTATTTCAACTCATACAATGCAATTCTGGAGTAAATGTAATATAATAAACTCAACAAAAGTATAAACAACTTCACGGTGTTCACACGAACCGTATTTCCATAGTTTAGCTTGCAGAAAATACCAATATCTTCGTAGATGACAGATCAAGGAAATGAGAAGTTTGCAGGATAATCATTTAAGGACATAAAATTATTTGGAGGATATTCTTGTGCCTCACGGAGTGGAAGTTCATGAGGTGCCGGAAGAGTAAGAAGACGAGTTTGAGAAGAGAATTTTTGAAAGTACGTTGTTAACTCCTTCAGTATAGCAGCAGGAGAAAGATGCAAATCCGGAAACGCAGGAATGACTGCATCATTCTGCAAAAGCAAAATATATATATAGGAAACAGAAAGACACACACTACCAGTCATTTAAACTTTTCTTAACAAGAGACAAGTGAATACTAAAAAAAATCAGGTAGTATAACATTATAATCAAGAATATATATAACACAAGAGTACCTTAAATATATTGATCAGTCTATTGATTTTCACCCGCTTGTACAAAGATTCACTATCCTTCTCTGACGATGTTGCAAGGACAACGAGAACGGGCAAAACACGCAGAAGAATGTGGCGCTCTGGGAAGAGAAGAGCAAAATCTAATTCCAAAGACTCCACAACAAAGACTATAAGAACTTGAAGAATGTCTTCAACGCTATATCAAGTCAAGGAACTAAAAAAAGATTTTGACTGAGAGTTGGGCAATGATCCAATGATAAACTGAGGCCCCTGATTTTTCATTCTACAAACACATGCTAAAACTAAAACGTGAAAGAGGGGTAAAAGTTGTGGTTTAACCAAGTCATACACAAAAAAAAAGGGGACTAATAAAAAGGATACTTGTTCACACGGAACATCTCAACATGCAAATTCAACAAGATAGCCCATCGAGTGCTTAAGAAAATCTGCACGCATAGAGAAAAAACCAGGGGGAGTAAATTGCAGCCTATCTTAGAATTGGAACTTTCAGAACAGAACACAATACAAGGTTGAAAAACATTAGAAATGAGTACATCAATAATACAATTAATATATAGCATTCTGTCTTTCATAAACATCAAAGTGCCAACAATTACACACCTGCAAATCATCTAACTCCTCCCTCATTGAATCAGTGTCCTGCCACTGACCACTGACTTGTGTGAAAGTCCTGACAAATAAAGAGAAAGAAACCAAGATTAAAGAATAATAATAATAATAATAAAATTTTTACTTTGTAAAATTTGAAGACATAGTTAAGGAGATAGAGGAGTTTCCATAATACTCCTAAAAATTGTCCAATATTATAGAAGCTGTATATCCAGACAGATACCCTCCTTGATAAACCCCT
The DNA here is from genome assembly GCA_014851425.1 of Senna tora. Classification (NCBI taxonomy): domain Eukaryota; kingdom Viridiplantae; phylum Streptophyta; class Magnoliopsida; order Fabales; family Fabaceae; genus Senna; species Senna tora. The sequence goes on from CM026267.1 coordinate 400,350, forward strand.
TTGGAAATTCAATGCTTCCTCCTAGGTTAAAACTATAGTCTGATCCACTTATCTCAATAAGATAAAGAATCTAGCCACACAGAGTCCAGAATCTACACTATACAGATAGTCCTTTCACACTCTTTTACCTTGTTAACGCTGCTCCTTTGAGTAAATAGAGCCTTATAGACTCTAGACTAGGAAGTGGCAATCATGTTTTCTAGTTTGCCTTTTATGTAAATTCCTTGGTTTTTATCTTATATATGTATAGCAGTCTGGTAGGTATAAGGTTTAAATCAATGGAGAATTTTATTCAGGATTTAGTAGATATTATTATATTCCAATTCCACATATCCCTACATAAGTGTCAGTGTGTGCATATATATATAAATAGAGAGAGAGAGAGAGAGAAATTATGAGCATACCTCTTATACCATGAAAAATCATTAGGTATGCTAGCTTTAGCATTTTTAAGATGGTCAAGCTGCACCAAAACATCAAGTAACTTCAACATAGACCTGAAGTAATGAACAAAAGGGTTACAAAAGATTGCAAAGATTAAAACAGTGGATAGGCCACATTGACAGCTTAAATGGTGATTCAAGATAAAGTTGAAACTTATGCCAATAAAAAACAACAAACAAAGCCTTTTCCCACTAGGTGGCTATATGGATCAAACGATACCAACGTGATCTACCTTTGCTCATTTCTATAGTTAGATTATTAATAGTTAAATCCATGTTAATAGTTTAAACTTATTCCAATAATGAGGTGACCAATTATAAGTTATAAAACACCAAAGTAAAATTATAACATACCACAAATGAGATATTGTAGGGCCATTAATACGTCGCTCAGGCCGAGAAAAACGTTGCATGTCAGCAGCTAGCTGCATAAAAATCAGCATTCATTTAAATGTTGGTAGTTCTAGATCCAGCTAATTTCCTTACTAGATCTGAAACTGAGTGCAAAACAATCCTGTACTTTTGAGGAAGCTGATGCCTGCCATCGCTGAATTTCACGCAGACGACTCATTTCCAAGTCCAGAACTTGGTATGTTTCCAAGTATAGGTCAGCTTGACTTTGCTTCATAGAATCTGGAAGCTGTAATTAGGCAAGAATTGCTGGTCAATGCTAGTAGATTGCAATGTTACATAATATTCAAAGACTTACCCTTGCCTCATTAGTTATAATAAAACTCCTACTTTTATAGGGAAAAAGGGGAAATACTTCATGTCCAAAGAATGACTTCAACTCCTTGAAAATAAAGAGGAAATTTACCTGAGGAAGTGCCTTGACACAACTGCGGTACGTGTAAAGTATAGATGCCATCTCCTTCCCTTCTTGGATGAGGGTATTCTGCAATTTTTTAGTATTTGCACTCAATATCCATAGTTAGAACTTAGAAACAAAAAAACTAAAATAATCTAAAGAATAAGTTAAACACTCAATGGCCCAATTGCAGCATACCAGCTGATTGAGTGCTTTTGTGTCCTCTGAGAGAGATAAGCGGTATGCAGAAACATCACTATACTCTACAAAAGGAGTGGCCAATTAGTCTGAGTCTAAAAGGAAAAAAAAAAAAAGTGTGGACATAATTGCATTCACAGGATAATTTCTTAAGTTCACAACATTTACAAGAATAGAATAGAAAGAAGGGGGGGAAAACGGATACCTATGGGACTATCCGTTGCACCTCTTTCAGTTGAGACCCACACTCCTGGACCTTGCACCTCCGGTTGCTCATCCTGCAAAATTGAGGAAACAGCAGAAGCAACTTAATCTACGGAAACAAATCTAATAAGGGAGTAAGATTCAGCCATCATTTAACAGAACATTCCAAAGAAAGTGAGTAGGGAAGGTCACATCAGAATTAAAATGATATCCAAAGTAAGCTCGTATTTCTTTAAACCAAAATTAAAAATATCTGAAACTCCAGCTATATGAATTAAGTTATCCAAAGATTGCGAGAGAAATCACCAACTGTAGAAGATCTAAAAGCGCATTTCAATTTTATACACATGACAAAGTAGAAGTCGTGTACCGAGTAGAATGTTGTTATACTATGATGACTAAATCATTTATTATGAAAATGTAGCAAAAATTAGATTTGATAAACAAATTCAATTGAGAACTCAGAAGTGTTTGTGATACAATTACCTCCAGCGAGAATGTGGAGAGAGCTGCAATGGCTTCCTCAACGGGTACAGCCATCATACAGTATTCTTCTACTAATTTTTGAGGAAAGGGGGAGTCGGAACCATGTAATAGAAAAGATCAATCAGTACATTACTCTCTCCCCTCCGAGCTCTTCATAAAATCAGAGAAGGGCCGTTGAGCAGGTTAGGACTTTGCGAGACCGCCTAACAGGTGTAATTTCTGTGCGGACCAGTTTGCCCTCCATCTATGCTCTTATTTTCCTGCTTTCGTACACTTGCTTTGGAAGCTAACACATAACAAATTATTAGCAAAAAGGAAAAACTTGCCTTCCACACCAAAGATTTTTCAAGTTAGGTAGATGACATGAGTTCCTCCTTTAAAGAGGTAGCATGAGTAATTACATTTTTTTAACAAATAAAAATTAACTAAAACTAATTATAAACTAAAAATCAATAGATCGTGTTTTTCCGGAAAGTGTTAAATTCTTAAGTTATATTTTTAATATATATGATATCTTTCATGTATTTCATTATTATAGTCTTATATATATATATATATATATATATATATATATATATATATATATATATATATATTGACAGAGATAGTCTTATATAATTATGTATTACATACAACTATTTAACTTAAATAATGCCTCTGATAAGTGTTGAGAAGTGAAGGCATCCAAAAATATGAAATTAATTAGAAGCAATATAATATAGGTACATATATGGATTGAGGAAATGAATATATAAAGTAAGTGAAAAACCATTTAAAAAATTAACTTAACTAAAAAATGAAAAAGAACATGCAAAAATATAAGTAAAAAACAAAGGCGAATCCAATATTGGTTAAACAATGTTTTATAGGAGAAAAATTAAATTAAAATTATACCAGCCAACAATATGAAGGAACTTATTATATGTACAGACATATATATATATATATATATTGTGGTTTCTATTATATTATCATGAATATGTTGTACAAGGTAAACAGCAAATAAAATTGTAAGAGCAAGTGGGTTTGGCAACGGGTTGGTTGATTTATTTTTTTTTAATGAAGTGGACAGGCTAATAACTAGAGTATTGTTTAAATTAAGCCCAAGCATAAAATAAAGTGGCGGAAAAGGGGGAAAGTACTGCTAAAGAAAGAAAACGGTCAAGAAGTGTACCTGGCTGGCGTTTGGGCTTCAAGGTAGGGTTCGTCCTCAGGTCAAGAATGAAGTTTTTCCGGATCTCTGCTCTGCTTGTGCCAGTGCGTGTTCAAATTTTGAATCAAGCAGTGGAAAGAATATTTTCTTGTAGATTTATTTAGTTGGAAAAACTGATCAGCGTAAATTAAAAGAGAAAACCGATGGACGCTTGGGGGAAGGAAGCGATTGAAGTAGAATGAGAAGGAGAATCGAAGGCGCCTATTATTTCTTTCCATCGTTATCTGATGTGGTCGCGCGCCAAACTCACTGCAGGAAGAAAACAAGCCTAGAATGAAAACAACTGCGGCTTCTTATGCTTATGCTTATATATATCTCTCAATTCCACCGACTTCTGACGCACGCAATCAACGCAGAAATTAAGGAAACAAATTAATGTCCTATTTGCCTTGCCGCTCAAGAAAGATCCTTTCATTAACCATCTTCTCTTAATTCTCTTATCTGTATCACTATTTTTTTATTTTTTAAATTAAATGTTAATATTCCAGGCCAAAAAAAAATTAAATGTTAATATACTTTTAAAAAAATAAAATATATAATATACTTGTGTTTTAAATATCTTTTATTATTAAAAAATATGCATATTTTATGTTCTTACCATTATAATTTTATCATTTTTCTATTCATATACATTTGATCAATTAAATATATAATAATGTTAAATATCACAACAATAATATTATATTATATATGCATATGGATTATATATTTTTCGATTTCTTAGCCTACTTGAATAAAGACCAAATCATATACATTTGGTCTTTATTCAAGAAGAGGGCCACAAACAGGCCAGGCCACAAAGCCTAACAATCCATACGGCTTTCTTCCCTAATCACACTAATACATATAAAGGGGGATTGGGATACATCTAATTAGCTCCATAAGGGAGGTTATGCCCATGCTTAGCCATCAAATCAGCAGCGACATTGCCATTCCTTTGAACATACCTAATGTTGACATCCCAATTTCTGAGAAGCAAATACCTGACATCTTGATGAATAGAGAAAAACTGGTTTTTCCTATCACACTCATTGCGAAGAAAAAACATGGCCTCTTTTGAATCAGTCTTAACAATAACTTTTCTCAAATTATTCTCCCAAGCAAGATATAGTACTCTTTTCTCTTGTTATGTGTTCTTTGTTATTTTTTTTTTCCCCCGAAGTTATGTGTTCAATAGTAAATTGTAAAATAAGAATTACAGATAAATATATTAAATATGATTGATTACATTTGTTTTTAAAGTTAATTTAGCAAATAAAAAATTAAAACTTACGGGAAAAATAATCGTTTATTGATTGATTACATTTGTTTTTAAAGTTAATTTAGCAAATAAAAAATTAAAACTTACGGCAAAAATAATCGTTTATTGTCATTAGATTTAGGTCACGTTTCGTAGCAATGAAGTTGTTTTAGTAGAAAGTGATAGGAAAATAAAATAAGATTTTAAAAAAATATGTTTGGTATATAGAGAAATAGAATTATATTATATAAAAGATACAATTGAAAATGTCTATTTACTATTTTACCCTATAATCTCACACACCCACTCATGAACACATATTTTTTATGATTTGTTAGGAGCAAAATAGACTTTGTATCAATGTTGTAAGAACCGGACCGGATGGTCCAACCGGTTCAACCGCCAACCGAATACAAAGGCAAGTCGGTTGGACCAAAAAACCGTTTTTCTAGTTGGACCGGTCAACCAGTGGTCCAACCGGTCCAATTTTATTTTTTAAAAAAAATTAAAAAATGAAAAAATAAAAAGGAAAAATTACATAAAAAAAAGAAATTAGAGCAATCTTAAAAATTAAAATTAGAAAAGTCTTGAAAATTAAAATTTAAAAGTCATTATTATCAATAATTTCATATTGGGTTTGATTAAGTTCTTTCAAAGCTTGACAAGTCTTAAAAATTAAAACTTTGAAAAGTCATGTAATTTAAAACTTCAAAATTATGTATATTGAAACCTAAATTTTGAGTGATGTTATTTTATATATTAAGAATAATTATTATTTATTAGTTATTGCGTTATCTGGTTCGACCGGTTAAACCGATCAAACCATGAACCAAACACTTGTCCGAGTCTTAGTCCGATTCGGTTCTTACAACATTGCTTTGTATAAATACTTCCTTATCTTTTTTTTCACCATTAAGCAAATTATCTCCACTCTACTCATGGTTCTATAGTTGCTAATTGTTTCAATATTTCGCTGTTACTAAACATGTTTAATACATGAAACAAAAATCCCCACTCTCTCTCTAACCAAATGGGTTATTAGAGTTATAAGGCTAGTACAAAGGCAATATATAAGAAAATTTTATTACATACTGGAGCACGTCTAAATTTATATAAATCAATTACATGTTAATAATTAAGTGATTAAAATTAAAAATAATAATTTAAATTTTTTGTAACCACAATATATACATAATTATTTTAAAATGAACTGATTAACATTAATTAATTAGAAGGTAATCTAACATGAGTAGATTAGATAACATAAAAGGCAAAGAATGATGATGAAGGTTTGGCAACTTTAGCTAAAGAGTGAGCAGAGGTAGGAGGAATGGATGAAAACGCTCCAGAAAAGACCAAATACTGTGACATAATGAACCCAAAATTAAAGAGAAGGTTGGTCACTACTTGGCCTTCAACAAGCTAATTAAGCAAGTCACATGCACACCCAATCAACGGAACTGAGTGAGAAAAAGCACCCAAATTAAACAAACCCCATGGATCGCTGTGAGTGTCCCTAATCAGTCCCCGGCCCCCACTTGAGTTGCTACCAGCATCAACATTCAGCTTCACAACTAGCCGAGGACGCTTCCATCTCCCAATATAATGCACACACATACCTGGATCCATTTGCTACGTGCTGTATTATATTCCCACAATTGTTGCAACACACCAAAACATGGAAACCATCCTTCCTCAACAACTGGAACACCTCAGTTTCGAAGGGCAACCATGGTACGCAAGATATATATAGGAAGCTTCCAAATACACGAATCCACACAGCACTCAACATCAGGACAAATATTCACGCCCATCCATCTCATCTCTATAGCTTTCTTATTATAACAACTTTTAATTGAACCAGAGGAATACTCAAAATCCTATCACAAATCTCATTAAACTTTTAACACATATCATGTTCATGTTGATTTATACGGATTTGAATGTCGATCGAGTCAACTAAAAATGACCACTTTCTATTTAGTCCAATTTTTTTTCTTAATATAACGATACTACAACCTATAAAAATCAATCCGTTTGATACCTCTAATTAAATATACCAAACATCAAACTCAAACATAATCAGTATGTATACGCTAAATCTAACATATATATATAAATATATCACAAATGACTAGGTTAGCGAGGCTATATTAATATTCTCGGACATATATATATGGGACAATATTGGCTGATGCAACAAATTAATTAATTAAGAAGCTCACTAAATCATTAATTTGTTTAGTATCTAGAGTTAGAGCATGACAAACTTGAACCATTTAATTTGAAGGCTCAAATGATAAGCCATAAATTCCTCCGATCCCTTTTACAGGTCCATGCATCAGGAGCTGATGACACAATTATATTAAACAAAAAAAAAAGGGTACAAAATAACCAACACAATCCGAATATATATATATAACTAGAAAAATATAGGAGGAGAAATGAGAGAGAAGGATGGATATGTGATGCTAATTATCCAAGGTCAAGATGGTGCTAAGGTTGAGGGGGTTCATATATGTGGTGGAGCCTGTCATAATCTGGTGCACAATAAGTGTGTTGGCCTTCTGGGAAGGATGGAATGCATCCCAAAAGACATACAAGGTGCGGTCAGGGCACAAGTTGGAGCGAGATGTACATACCCCAATCCCGTTGTAGGGTCCTTGCCCACAGCAAGCTATTTTTGAGGTACTAAATCCTGCACAGCACAGCACAACATATATTTAAATTATATAATTAATTAACTGATAGAAATAGAAGTATATATATGTTACCATATGCATGGGGGTTGGTAAGGAAGGCGTTGTGCATTAGTGGTGTATTTACAGCGATAAAAATGTCTCTGCCAAATTTGTTATTAAGGCCTTGTAGCATACGTTGTAGTTGAGGATTGTACAATGCTGCAGCTCGTTGTAGTTCAGCAGAACATCCCCCATTAGTGCCGCGCATCGCCATTTCCGCTGGAACACATCCTAATGGCCCCGTCCCTGTCACCAGAACTCTGCACGCTCCAACATCATGCAGTCTCTGCATGCGGCCAATCATTAATCATTATTTAATGATATATTCACCCAACCCCATCCATATATATAAATACGTACCACCAAAAGCTTGCGATACTCTAGGATGAGCAAGTTGACATAATCGGGTAATGAATACTGGGTAGACCTTGCAGAACAAGGAACCAAGTAATAGTTGTTCACGAAATCGTTGCCACCAACGGTGATCAGGATCAGTGCTCCATTCAACAGCCTTTTAGTGCGCCCTGCTCCAATTAGACCACTCACACGTTGCTGATATTCTTCAAAATATTCTATCTGTCTGTACATTTTTATTGTGTTTAGCTGCATCATATATATATATGTTAATATTTATTCACAAGTACTATAGCTAGGTGTTGAATGACTGAATTATATATATTGCACGCAGGCTGATGAAGCTTACGAACTGAACCCCGGTGTCGTTAAGGATTCCAACTCCAGCTGAAGCAAAATTGGCACCAACAAGCAGCTTCTTTTTTCCTCTCAATTCTGGACTCAAGTAGGGCAAGGGCGACTGAGCAGCACCTAGTCGTTGACCTGAAATATATAGAAGAGATGCATGGGTATTGCGTGGGTTAACGAAAGTGATTGATAGATGGAATGTAGCAAAATTAAAATTAATAAAGAATGATGTAAACCCAACTGATAAGATCAGGAATGTTGAAGCCGTTAGAGAAACGGCCAGTTGGTTTATGAGTTGGGTAGTCTATTCCATAAGGAGGCGAGTCAGCACGCGCCGGTGTGACCAAGTAATTGTTGTTTCCGCTGTCCACAAGTGAATCTCCGAACACAAACAATGCCCTGGGCCTGCCCTCCGCACTCCTCCCAATTAACAAAACTAGACTCACAATAATCGTGAAACTGAAACACCTTGACTCATATTGCTCCTCATGCCTTCCCATTCTAGATCAGTATCCTTTTAGATACCCAAGTTTCTTTTTTTAAAGCTGAACCTTAACTTCTACTTCTGAAAATAAATAATGGTGGCAGGTAGAGTGAGTGAGTACTCTATATATATATGTATAATATTGAAACAGGCCAGGTTTACGCAATGTGATGCAACCATAAAAGCACATATTTCGACCGCATTAACACCTCTATGTCTAATTATTAATTTCAAAATCAAAACGAAAACTGAACAACTAGTCTTCCTCTCTCCTGCTTCATGTATATTATATATGGATACTTTTAGGCCAATTACCAATCCAATTATTTTTATTTTGGTACCTATCATCAAAACTCTGAAACATTTCTTAATTAGTAATGTTCGTAGGCAGGTGACGACTGTATTGGAGATAATAACACTACTTTACTGCGCGCGGTGCAACGTCCCTTCCCTCTTATTGCAACCACAGCAATAATTATTGCCCTGTCCCTCAATTATCTCTCCTCTCTGCCAATTGGCAAATAAGTCATACTTGTAAGGTTGATTTTTTTTATAATTTTTTTCATTTTTTTTATTTAAACTTAAAAAATTAAAAAAAATTTGTAAAGAATATCTAAAATATGAAAGATATAGATGTAAAAATAATAATACAAATTTTACATAAATCAAAATTTAATATGAATGAATTAGGAACTAACTTTTTAATCCCTGTGGTCTTTAAGTGGAAAACCAAATTAATGTTCGTTAATTTTAGAACAATGCTTCTCACAATGAAACATATCGCGCTTTTTTCTTTCGACATTCGAAAATGATTTCACGGATAAACTTTGCAAATGAAAACAAATTTGAAATTGTTAGTTTAGAGTTTACATTCCAAAACTATATAGAAAATAAATAAATATTAAAAAATATAAAACAAACCGACGTGATTATATTCCTTCCGGTTTGGTTAGTTGTGCCGACACTAATTAGTCCCACGCGTTCCATCGTCTCCGGCTTCATGCCTCCTACTATGCATTAGCCGGTTACGTGAAAATGTGGCTTTTTTATGCATTAGTATGCTAGGCCGTATTTTTTTTATTTAAACTTGAAAGAATGTAAAGTTTTTTTAAAGAATAAGAGTTATAGAGACAAAAAAATAAAAAATTTCACACAAATAATGACCTACCATGAATGGTTTAGGGACCACATTTATTAGGGACTAAAAAGTTAGTCCATAATCCACTCATAATAAATCTCGATTTATGTGTGGAATATTTAATTTTTTTGTATCTATATCTTTCATACTTTATATATTCTTTATAAAAATTTTATAATTTCTCAAATTTAAATAAAAAATGAAGAAAATTAAACTATGAAAAAGGGCCGACCTAGTATACTAATGCATAGAAGAGCCAAGCACTGGATCCATTCTCCAGTTATGTATGAGTATGATACTTTTGAAGCAGGCAGAGAAAACCCGTAGGCTGCGTTTGGTTCAATTCATACTTGGAATTGAAATTGAAATTATACGGTAATCGATGAATTCCAATGTTTAGTTCAACTCTTTAGAATTAGAATTGAAATTACACAAAAATCGATAAATTCTAATGTTTGGTTAGTTTTAGAATTAGAATTGGATTCCAATGTTTGGTTGGCTTTGTAATTGAATTTGGAATTTAAATTATACGATTTTCTATGAATTCTAATGTTTGGTTCAATTTACTGTAGTTTAGAATTGAATTCTTGAAACTGAATTTAGTTGAAAGAATTTAGAATTGAATTCATATGTATTTTTCATAGAATTGGGGTGGGTTTTATGGAATTGGGATAAAAAGATTATTTTGCCTTCGGTTGTTCTGCACTTCTCTCTTGTCTGTCTCGTTACGATATATTTTTTTTAATATTTAATTCCCTTCATTAAATATTAATTTAAAAAAAATCATTTTTCCAACAAAGGACATTTAAAAAAAATTAATTACTTCCATAAAAAAAATAATTAATTACAAACTTTCAATTTTATTTTTACGTACCAAATTAAACATATTTTTTAACTCCAAAAAATCAATTCAATTCTCAATTCTCACCAATTCCAATTCCAATTCTCACTATTCCAATTCCAACTTCAATTCCAAAAAATCAATTCCAATTTTAATTATTCAATTCCAATTTCAATTTCAAAAAAAATTGAACCAAATATAATCGTAGAGATTTTTATTTAGATTTAAATTTAAATAAAAATGTGTATGAATTGACATATATAGAGTTTAACTATATTTAATATTTACCTAAACTAATTATTAAATAGAGTGCTGATTGAGGAAGACTAATTGGCATATGATTTGATAACTAGAAGCTCAATTCCTTTATACTTTTTATCGCAGTTTTTATGAACTTAACAATTTTACAAAGTCAAAAAGGGAAAAGAAATTTGGATCATGCAGGAAGAAATATATAGTAATATATAGTAGTAATTAAATATTGATGAATAGAGAAACACATAATTAACATGCATGTGGTATATATATATATAAATGGAGAGAGAAAAATAGGGTGGTGGATCATACAACTTAATTAATTATATAAGGTATCCACACGTAGATATATAAATTTATTTTCACTCAAGACATTAATTATATTTGATGGAAGAAGGGGGGGGGGGGGGGGGAGATGACACAAAGTGCATGCAAGTAATGAAAATGGGGGGAGATGGTGGAATGAAGTTATGAATTATTTGGGGGTAGAATCCAAGGCCAAAATGGTGGTGAGATTCATGGGGTACATGTATTTGGTGGTGCCAGACATGATCTGCTGAACAATGAGCTTATTGGCCTTCTCGGATGGATGGAATGGATCCCAAAATGCGTACTCATCACGGTTTGGGCATAAGTTGGATGCTACCGTACACAGTCCCAGGCCATTATAGGATCCTTGACCACAGCATGCTACTTTTGATGTTATGAATCCTGCACATGCACGCACAACATGAGCATAATGCATACAGTTGGTTCAATTGTATAATGAATGAATGAATTAATAATATATAATTACCATATGCCCGAGGATTATTGACGAAATCATTGTGCATTTGTTGGGTGTTAGCCCCAATAAAGACATCAGAACCAAGTTCACGGTTGAGTTGGGCCAACATTTGAACCAGCTGTGGGTTGAACAAGGACGCTGCTCGCTGCAGCTCCGCTGAGCACTGCCCATTTCTGCTTCGCATCGCTAGTTCTGCTGGAACACAACCTAGCGGACCAGTCCCTGTCACTAGCACCCTACGTCCTCCAATATCGTACAGTTTCTGAAATTTATATATATATAATGATCAATAATGAAGAACATGCATGCATGTAGCATGTAGCATGTAAATTAGTAATATATATATATATATATATATATATATATATATATATATATATATTAACTCATTAATTACTGACCCGCAGAATCTTCTTGTACTCGGATATCAAATATTTGACATAATCTGGCAGAGCAAACTGGCGGGATCTGGCAGAGTAAGGCACCAAGTAGTAGTTGTTCACAAAGTCGTTACCTCCGAGAGTGATCAAGATTAGTGCTCCATTCACCAATCGCTTCGTCCTTGCGCTTCCAATCAAACCACTCACCCTTCGTTGGTATTCTTGGAAGTACTCTAACTGTCTGAAAATTCTAATGATGTTTACAAATTGGATTCCAGTGTCATTGAGAATGCCAATGCCAGCAGAAGCAAAGTTGGCACCAACAAGCAATCTCCGTCCTGTGAGCTCAGGACTCAGATATGGCAAGGTGGATTCTGATCCAAGTTCTTGACCTGCATGCACAAAACAATAATATATATAATTAAAGCTTTAATTTGAGCAAGCAGCTAATGTAATGTAAGTAGTGCGTACTGATGAAGTCAGGAATGTTGTAGCCATTAGAAAAACGGCCGGTGGGTCTGCGAGTAGGGTAGTCAATGCCGTAAGGAGGAGCGTCTGCTCGAGCCGTGGTTGCCAAGTAATTGTTGTTGCCATTGTCCACAAGCGAATCACCGAACACAAAGAAAGCCCTGGCACCCTCGGCCCCTTGGAAACCACTGCCTACTAGTACTAGGCCCATCACTAAACCCCAAATCCATATCCTACTAAACAAACCCAGACACCTACCCATGGATATATATATATATATTAAGAGAAAAGGCTACGGTGGTCACGATCGATAGATATATATGTATGTAGCTTAATTAGGACTAGGCTACACACACAACTCCATCTGCAAATATATCAACTTGATGCTTGGCTGCAATTGTATGGCAATGGGTGTTATATATAATGATGCGTAGAAATAATTGAGCCACGTTGCAAAAGCAAATTAGTAGAGGGTAGTTGCATATTGGGGCGCTTCACTCATCCAATATAACGGGCATGAATGAGAATGATCATGTAACGCCTCACAATGTGGGTGGATTTTGACTTTAATTTTGAACCTTCACAATTTCCTTCTTCCCCATCTCATCCCAACTTTAATTTCTCTATCTTACAATATATGTACTTGCTTAATTTTCACACCTCTCCATCCTCCACTTAATTTATATCAATTTTTACTCTCTTTAATTTTATGAACGTAGCGTGCTCGCTTTCATGTTTGTAGATATTCCTTCACCAAGTTTAGTGCAATGTGTTTGCATATTATCTGTCCGGCTGTACCCACAGTACAATTGGTCATCGCTTTGTTCCACCGCACTCACAAAAAGGTGAATCACTAACTAGTACCAGTGCCTCTATATATCATACACTTTATATATGGTATCTTCTTTTGGTTGAAAAGATAAGGAAATGGAAATGTCATGTCAATATAATGTTATGTAAATAAAATATAAATGGATAAAATGACCATTTTATTCTTACTTTAAAAGTGATAATAGAATAAAAGTAGGTAAAAAAGTTTGGACAAAAACATAATTCTATCATATTAAAAAAAGTGGAGTTTATTAATTAGGAAGAAAAAAAGAGAGATATGACTTCTCCGTATTACTAAAAGAGATGTTGCGAAAAATTAAAATTTTAGAAAACAAATTGTATTCAATTGCACTGCCAATTAAATTCATTACTCTAAGAAAAGCAAAATTATCAAATTAAAGATAATTAAATGATGGGAAATATATGTATGTATGGTATGGTATGGGAATGGGAATGGGACCAGCAGGCTATAGTAGTTTGATATACATTAATTGAAGTAACAATATAATGAGCTTATAATATATATAATAATTATATACATACACTTAATTTACAATACCAACCACTCTACACCTAATATCCTTGACCTAACATAATTTGGCTGTAAAAACGGATCACCTAATAAGATCACTTCACCCGTGAAATTTTAATTTCATTCCACTACTCCTTTCTTCGTCTAACTTTCCTCGCTATTAAATTTTCCGAAGTTTTCAACTTGGAACTCATCAAGTCCTTTCAAACAGTCCACCTCACCTCATTTACTAAGGTCGGGAACGTTTGGTTAGAGAGAATAATAATAAAAATAAGATTAAAATTTGATGTGAATAAAATAAAAGTAGATAAAATTATCATTTTATCTTTATATTACATTAGGGGCATGCTATCATATATATTGGCTAGTTCAATGTACAAATGAGTTTCTTTAAAAAAAAAAAAAAAAATTCCTTCCATCTTCTGTTGCGTTGTTTCGTAAGTACTGATCTCACATGTATATAAAAAACTGGCGGGAAAAGGAACAATATGTATGAAGAAAGGTCCAACAGATTTGGAGGCTGATTTAATGTTCTTAGGTTGCCAACGCCTAATTGGTTCGCTCATCTTAAATGCATTTGGATGCACATTGTACTCTCATGCCCTCACTTTTTTTGTACTCACTCAATTTACATGCCTACGCGCCCTACATAACACTTGCATGCTTGCTTTTATATTGATTAGATTTAGAGAGAGGCCTTACATACACACATACTTGCACTTGCATATAACTTATCCTTTAAATTTTTCAAAATATAATATAAATTAATACTAATTATATTTAAAAATAATATTAAAATATTTATTTACAAATTTTTCAAATACAATATAAAATTATTATTAATATTATTATATTTTAAAATAATATATTAAATAATGAGAGATTATTTATTTTTTCACTTTTAATAATTATATATTCATCATATCTATTTTTTTCCAAATTTTCCCATCATATATTTGTTTGTATTTTTAATTAAAAAATAAATTATTTGTATCACTAATAATGAGAAGACCATTCATAAAAAATAGCTAAAACATCTAACAACCATATGAATATAAATATATATATATATATATGTATGTATAATATTCTTCATTAAATTAATACCACTCTAGATTTTTAGAACCTCGTCAATCCTAATGATCTTTAATTTGACCCAAAAAACAATCTCACTCACAGTCGTCACAAACGACGTACCAATCCATCGTCACCTATATAATTAGTAAAAAGTACTGAACTTTAATTGTGCCACTTAATTTTTTATTATGTATAAGTAATTTTATAATTTTAAATTTTAACCCCACCCGAATAGTTAGCCGTAGATACAAATAACATCTACTTGTTAAATTATTTAATTATATATTTTAATTTTATAATATCACGCCAACTCATAACTTTTTGTTCTTCTTTGTATATCGACTCATATCTTTCAATTTAACTATCTTCATAAAATGACCAAACATGTACAATCAATTATATTTAGATAGAATTATTATCAAAAAAAGATTATTTAGATAGAATTATGATAAAAAAAATTAACTCATAACTTTCAATCCCCCCCCCCCCCTCTTCAATTTGTTTAGGGATTCAGGATATGAGAAGATCCTTCCTCCTTCCTTGTAGGGTGCTGCCTGTTTGTTAGGCTTTCCGTATTTTATAAAGAAAAACTATTTGAAAATTAAAATTTGAGAGACAATTAATGACGAACAAACAAAATTTTTCTGCAACATAAGGGACATATATTTAAGAGGCATTGACATATAACTTAAGGTAAGAGTTCAGTACTATTAAACTTTGATACTTTTTTTCATCATAAAGTGTCATTTGTTAATATTAATAGAAAGTTACATTAATAAGAATCTACCATAAATGGATTAAATTTAATAGTACTGAATATGTTTTCATAATTTAGGAATAAAAGTTTAGTACTACTGTACTGCTAAACTTCGGTGCATCCCTCTAATTATGTAGTGTCATTTATTAATATTAATAATAACACACGTTAATAAGGGCCTATCTTAAATAAATTAAGGACTGAGTAATAGTGAGATAAGGGACAAATTAAATGGGGCCTAGCTAACGCATTAATTTTGGGTAATTTTGATGTGGCAGCGAGTTGAATCAGCAGAAAAGGCAAATTAGCAAAACATAAACTTAATATGTGTAACTGGTCCTTAATTAAGTTTTGCAATGAGAGTAGAGGAAGAGGCGGTATTAGATATAGGGCATAGGGAATTAAAGTGATAAAGTTAAAGGCATACATAAATGAAGCACATAGAGATAGAGGTGGAGGTAGCTTAGGTAGGGGAGTATGAGAAAAATTATTAAATGAGCAGAAGATATAAAATTGAGAGAGTGAAGGTCAGGTGGTAGAATCAAGGGCCATGATGGTAGTGAGATTGAATGGGTGCATATAATGAGTGGAGCCAGTGAGTATCTGGTGGACAATGATTCTGTTTGCTTTTTCGGAGGGATGGAATGGATCCCAGAAGGCGTATAGATCTCGGTTTGGGCACAAGTTTGAAATGGGGGTGCATAGCCCAATGCCGTTGTATGGGCCTTGCCCACAGCAAGCTATCTTGGATGTAACAAAACCTGCAGGCCAGGCCCAATTAGATTAGATTTTAGAATTTACATTTTACAGGAAGGTAAGGAATAAGGATATTAATTAATTAATTAATATATAGCGTACCATAAGCTTGGGGGTGGGTAATGAAATCCATGTGCATTTGATATGCATTAGCAGCGACAAAAACGTCGGCGCCAATGTCGTGGTTAAGGGTTTTGATCATGTCCACTAGCTGGGGATTGTATAAGGAGGCAGCTCTCTGGAGTTCCACGTCGCAATCTCCATTTCTGCTTTTCATCGCTAATTCTGCGGGAACGCACCCCATTGGTCCCGTCCCTGTTACCAGCACCCTTCTTCCTCCCAAATCATATACTCTCTGCATGCATGCATGCGTACGTTACGTTTCGTTACATTAGGGAATGTAATTAATAAATCTATTATTGAAGGTAATTACGTACCCTGAGAACTTGGCGGTACTCAGAAATGAGATAGGTAACGTAATCGGGGAGGGAAAATTGACGAGATCTGGCAGAGAAGGGGACGAGGTAGTAATTGTTGACAAAATCGTTGCCTCCAAGAGTGATGAGGATGAGTGCTTCGTTTACTAGCTGCCGTGCTCCCTCTTCACCCACATGTGCACTCAACCTTTCCTGGTAATGCTGGAAAAGCTTCAATTGCTTGTATATGTGGATAATGCTCAGCTGCCATATATAATCCATGCACAGTACAACATTCATTCATTATTAATTAATATATAACATGCATAAACTACTACTTAATTAATTAGCTAGGTAGCCGCTTACAAACTGAAATCCTGTATCATTGAGAATGCCAATGCCAGCCGATGCAAAATTGGCACCAACTAGCAGCTTGTCTCCGGTGAGTAGAGGGCTCAAATAGGGGAGAGTGGGGTCTAAGCCAAGCTGCTCACCTGAATATAATTAATTAATTATATACATATATTAATTAATTAATGATTGTAAATATATATTAATGAATGAATATATACTGATTAAGTCGGGGATGTTGAGGCCATTAGAGAAACGTCCAGTGGGTTTGCGTGTTGGGAAGTCAATGCCATAGGGGGGAGCGTCTGCGCGTGCAGTGGTTGCTAGGAAATCATTGTTGCCGCTATCCACTAGTGAATCCCCAAATACGAAGAAAGCCCGCTTACCCTCTGCACAAACCAATAACCTCATGCCTACAACTAGTAATATTATTAAACCTTTACCCATCTCTGATCTCATTCTCTTCTGTATGTCAAGCTGTATATATGCCTTCCATCCATCATATCGTATTCCTATATATAAGCTAGCTAGCTTCAAATATGATCATAAATGTCCGCTTCTACCTGCACCACTTGGCACTTGAGACTAATTTAATGGAATCAAGTACGTAGCCTAGCTAGCTTCTTTTAATTTCCCTCTCCAGGCCATATATACCATTTCATTCTATTCTTCGTACAAATTAAATTTAAAACATGCATGCTCGCTGTAGCTGTACAGGATGACTCCATGCATCATCTGTTTGTATATAATTACAATGTGATGAGAAGTGAGAAGTAGCAAAAACAGGTCAGGCCAGGTGAGGTAAACAGTAGGGTAAATATCGAAACTATTTGCGACATGGAATGCTACACTTATGCTCTGCCAGCTTTGCTGTCAACCCACTTCTGGAACTTTGTTCGTTGCGATATTAATATTAATATTATTACCCCTTTCTCTCTCCCTCTCCCATATATGTACCACGCACGCCTTTATCTTACTTATTTATTAATTATATTCACTTGCTTAATTATAATCATCACCGGCTTTCCGATAACATCCCTTCATATTACTACTTAATTTCATCAGAAATATCCATACATATATATATATATATATATATATATATATATATATATATATATATATATATATATATATATATATATAATTAAGTAGGTATATTTTTATTTTTAATAATGATATATTAAAGCAAACACAGACAAGGGCAGTATATATATGAATGTCGTTATAATTGTACTAAGCAGGATCACTTGTTTATTATAATTACTCTATTGATGAGAGAGATTGCAGTCGCTATTGCAGTATTATTAATAATTGCATGTGTGCATGTCTCATATTTATATATATATCTTGGTTGATTATTAAAAGGAAGAAAAGAAAAGGGCAGTATATATATGTATGTCGTTATAATTGTACTAAGCAGGATCAAGAGAAGTAGGTGGTTTTTCCTCTAATGAGAAATCGGAATCGGAATCGGAATCAGAATCAGAATCAGTTAAGATGTGGGGTCGATTCATATACAATACATACGCATGTGATGTACTTAAGTAGGGTGGGGCTCCGTCACATGCATGCACCTACCATCATCTCATCTCCATTCTCTTATCTATATCTATATCTCTCTCTCTCTCTCTCTCTCTCTATATATATATATATATAGTTTTTGAGTTTTTGATGTCACACAAACAAAGTGTGATATCAAATCAATAATTTTTCCACTGAAAATAACTTCTCAATAAATAACTTCTCATGATTTAATATATTATTTAAAATATGATTATTATATTATATTCTGAAATTTAAAAAATTATCAAATATTTAATATTTTATTATTTTAAATCATAATAATAATTTTATCTTATATAATAAAAAATAAATTACATGTACAGTGCGAAGCTATACTAGAGGCTTCACATGCACATACGTGCATATCAAATTTTTTTTTTATTTACAAAATATAAAATAAATTATTATTAATTATAAAATAATAAATTAAAATTTATTTTCTTTGATAACTACCATAATCATTATTTTTTAAAAACAAAATTACCATTACCACTATTCTCCTATTTTCTCTCACCCATGATTCTCTCACGTCATATTTTTATTTTCTTTTTTAATTAACTATTTTAGGAGACCGTTGACGGGAAGACCCCATAACCATA
This sequence comes from Senna tora, assembly GCA_014851425.1. NCBI lineage: Eukaryota > Viridiplantae > Streptophyta > Magnoliopsida > Fabales > Fabaceae > Senna > Senna tora. The sequence goes on from CM026267.1 coordinate 419,623, forward strand.
TTAATATAAATATATGTCATGCATTTTCCGCACAATTAATCAACCCCTTAACAAATAACAGATCCAGGTTTATGGCATTTTTATGATGCTTTGCAATTTTTTTCTCTCCTATATCCAAGCCTCAGCAGATCCAGTCACATGGGGCCGGGGCATTGATAGTTAAGAGGTCCCCACCTTTCAATACGAAATATCCCAACCTAGATCATAGTGTAGTAATTTTAAACGTGGCGAGTTTGATCAATCTTATGAAAATTGTTGATTTTTAAATGGAATTTTAAAAAATACTATAAGAAGTAAGTTGTTTGTATTTGACAATTTGAGTTGAGAAGTATTTTTTAAAAACGATTTGTGTTTGACAAATTTGTATTGAAAAATGCTTTTGAGTGTAAAATTATAAAGAATGGTATATGTACATTTAAGTGTTATTAATATTATTAAATAAATAAATTATATAAGTATTTATTATTATTAAGTTTTATTACTCAAATAAATATAAAATGACAATTATTTTATTAATTAAAAAAATTATTAATTTTTTTTTATATAATTTTTTATTTATGATTATTATTTTTATTAAATATCTATTGATTAATTCAAATAAAAACTAATTATAAATATTTATTATTGTCTTCACTATTTAATTTAAAATGAGAATGGAGGATGAGGTTAGGGTGAACGAAGGGGTAAACTAGGAATATTAAAATGTTAGTAAATGTATTTTTGTCATAAAATAATTAAATTTTAGTTTCTGCTTTTGGTTAGTAGCAGAAGCTTCAATTTTTAGCTTCTGCTTAAAATTGAAAAACTGCTTCTACTACAACTCAGAAGCACTTCTGTGTAATTTGCCAAACACCTTCATTTTAAGAAAATAAACGCTTCTAGACCAATTTTGAGTTTGGCCAAACAGGCTCTAAGTGAGATATTTTATAGCATGAAAAGATACAGTAAACCTAGTGAAGTCAACTTTAAATGTTAGGGGATCCATTATATTGACATGACCTTTTCATTACATCCAACATTCTTCTTACCAAACATACCTTACTTTTTGTAACGTGATGAAATTATATTTGTGCCCTTACTTTTTTATCCACTTTTATTTCATTTTTACTTTTAATGTAAGGGTAAAATGGTCATTTGTCCACTTTGACATGACATTTTCATTACATCCAACATTCCATTCATATTCTCATTATATCCTACACCTCACTAACCAAACACACCCTTAATGTTCCAACAATCTAGCTAAGAGAATAATTAGTTAATTACCATAGTGGATATATATTTATACATATACCATAGTAAGTAAGAGCATATGAAATATGTGAGTAGTTTTTTTTTTTGTTACAATCGAGATTAAATTGAACGCTTGAAATTAAAATAATATTTTTAAATTCAGATGATAGTCATGAGAAGTTTAAAAAATATATAGAACATACGTTGATCCTTTGTTGTTAGAGTTACACAGTTTGAATATATACCGTGACTAAATTTTTTTTGGTAATATTGTGACTAAATTTGGACAACACATACTCTAACAATAAAGAATCCCAATTTTAAAATATATCTGGTTTGTTTGGTTAAGGGTTGAGGATGGTTTGGGTAACACCCGAGTTTGGTTGAAGTATTGAAAGAGGGGTGGAGGGCTATGGAAAAACCTCCTCTTTGTTGTATTTTACCATTTTGCCCCCAACTACCATCACTAAAATTTAATTACAGGATAAATTGGTCATTCTACCATTTTTACATTCTTATTCTCACTATTTTATCTTATACCAAACATAATCATATTATTTCCATTCCCATTCCCATTCCCTCAAAATAAATCTACTAACCATCCAAACGGGCTGATAATGAATTATGTGATGTTTAAATATTTAACCGTACTGAGTGTATTGTAAAATGTGAGGTAACTTGATATTCTTTGGAGGCAAAATAATTTTTTAGTCCTTCAATAGTTAGTTAAATTACTATTTAGTCTCTGAATTTTGGAAAAATATTAATTATTAGTACCTAAATTTACAACTTTGCCAACTATTTAGTCCCTTGGACATTACTCGTTAGATAACCAAGTGATATGACCGTTCGCTACTGACATGGCTGGACTCCTCTCCCCGTTCTTCCTCCCGCATTGTCGAAAACTGGGTCAATGACCCTCTTCCCGCTATTTTCGAAGTCAAGCTTTGCTTGATAATGTGCAGCTATGGCGGCCACATTATGCCTCGTCCTCACCGACAAAATCCTTCCAACGTCGGCGATAACATTAGCATCGTCGTCATTAGCAGCGCCACGTTAGCAATTAACAACCATGTCACTCAATTATTTAACAGGTAACATTCATGAGATTAAATAATTAACATAGTTACAAATTCGATGACTAAATAATATTTTTTAAAAATTTAGAGACTAAATAATAATTTAATCAATAATTTAGAGACTAAAAAAAATTTGTCTCTATTGTTTGTCTATTTGATGACTTTTTGAGGCTTTGAGTGAAATTTTTGGCGTCTTTTCCCAAAAAAAAAAACTGATGGTGTCTGGCGAAATGATTGGAGTTGAATAGAAGAAAACCAATATATAACTGAACCCGAAATCCGAGGACCAAGTCCAGCTTTAAGTTACTCTTCTGGGCTTTGCTTTGCCTGTATTTTGGGCTTGGTAAAAAAGACAAAATAAAAGCCTTGGACCACACAAAAAAGATAAAAGAAAAGCCGAGGTCTGTTTTTCCTCCAGACTACATTTTAATTTAAGTCAGCCTGGCAACTGAACAAATACAATCTTGAGTAAATAACTTCAGTTTTTAAATAGAAGACACTAGTTGATAGCTATAATAGAAGGGTTAAGTTTTTAAATATTAAAATTTATATTTTAAAATAAAATTGTAGGAATTTCAAGTGATTAAATATTTTATTGAGTAACTAAAAAAACCTGATAAACACTTACTATAAGATAAATACTCCATCCGATTCACAATATCTTCTTTGTTGGGTAGGTACGCACAGACTAATGAAATCATTAGTTCACCTTAAACTTAAAAAAAATATGAGATACAAAGACTAAATTACCCTTACTAATTAATTCGTCCTACTTACTTTTTTTCCATTAATCTTATATTGAGAATAGGTATTAGATTGGGATAAAATTATAAAGAAATAATTAATGCTTTCTTGATTTTCTAAAATAGCAGATATTTTGAAACATACAAAATCCCCCACTCACAGACATTATGAATGATAGGAGGAGAGTATGTTAGAAGTGATAGGGATTGGGGCCCTGGGGCAAAGGAAACGTTGAAGAAAAAAAGAAAATGTTAGGGAGTTAGAAGGAGGCAAAGTGGGTGATGAATTAAAGGTAGCGTAAAGTGTGCATTAATTAACTTATGAATGAGCATTGCATAGATGAAGATATTAATGAATTAGAGGGAAGGGATGACAGAGTAGCAATAAAAGCCGGAAATAATGAAGAATAGAAATTGAACTAGTGTAGTGGAGATGGAAGAGAAATAATTAAGAGCAATAGAGAGAGAGAATAGGTAGGTAGTGTATAATTAAAAAAAAGAAAAGAAAAGGTAGGTAGCTAGGTGGTAGAATCCAAAGCGATAATGGTAGTGAGGTTGATTGGATTCATGTAGTGGGTGGAGCCAGTCATGAATTTGTCAACAATGAAACGGTTGGCTCTCTCGGTGGGATGGAAAGGATCCCAGAAGGCAAAGATATCTCTGTTAGGGCACAAGTTAGAAGCTGGAGTGCAGAGGCCAATCCCGTTATAAGCTCCTTGACCGCAGCAAGCAACCTTGGATGTGATAAAACCGTAAGATTGGGGATCAGAAACAAAATCCATGTGCATCGCGAAAGCATTGGCAGAAATGAACACATCCGACCCGATTTCAGAGTTGAGCTGGTTCAGCAGCTCCACCAGCTGCGGATTGAACAAATCAGCAGCTCGCTGCAGCTCACCCGCACACTCCCCGTTCCTGCTATGCAGCGCTAACTCTGCCGGCACGCACCCTATGGGTCCCGTCCCCGTCACCAGTACGCGTCGTGATCCCAGCTCGTACACCCGCTGCACGCAATCTCATTAATTCATTCAAGCTAAGTAATTAAAAGTTAAAACAAAAATCAATTCGTCTACATATATACCACAAGAATTTTACGATACTCGGAAATGAGGAACACCACGTAGTCCGGGAGAGCAAACTGGCGTGATCTGGCAGAGTAGGGGACGAGGTAATAGTTGTTGACGAAGTCGTTGCCACCCAAGGTTATGAGCACCAGTGCTTGGTTCACTAGTCTCTCTGTCTCCTCCCCTCCTATTAGTGCACTCACTCGCTCCTGATATTGCTCGAAGTACTCCAATTGTCGCCTTATTCGGATTATGTTTATCTATTTATATAATGTAATGTATCACATTCATTTTCATTTCAATCTTTAATTTTTGCAAAATTAAATTCCACATACTAATACTACTTACAAACTGAATTCCGGTGTCGTTCAGAATTCCTATTCCAGCAGAAGCGAAGTTGGCACCAACAAGCAGCCTCTCTCCGTTCAGCTCCGGACTCAAGTATGGTAGTGTGGGTTCTGACCCAATTTTCTCACCTACCACATTAATTATTATTCATCACATGTATGTCTTAAATCATAATACACATGCATGCTGCAGATTGCAGAAATTAAAAAAAGAAATATACTGATAATATCGGGAATGTTGAGGCCGTTGGAGAAACGGCCAGTGGCTCTGTGAGATGGAGAATCAATGCCGTAAGGGTATGAATCGGCGCGAGCAGTGGTGGCTAGATAGTTATTGTTCCCATTGTCCACCAGTGAATCCCCAAACACGAAAAACGCTCGTCCCTCAACACTACCTATCATCATACTCACACTCACTAATATAATCATACAATTACAAACCCCCCATGATGATGATGATGAATATCCCTTAATCTTCTTCAACTCCATCATCAACTCTCTCTCTCTCTCTCTCTCTCTCTCTCTCCTTCCACACTCTCTACTCTCTCCACTTCCTACATTTTCTTTATATAAAAACTTCATTCTTATAACCTTATGTGCTTTTAATTCATTTATAAAACCTACCCCACCACCACCTCTTAAACAAACCTACCATACTATATCATATATAATTATGCCCTTACTACAATTTCATTATCTCTCTCATCCATGCCCTACACTTAATTACCTCTCTCCTTCGAGTTGTTTACTGGTATGCTAGTACTGAACTTCAGTACATCTCTTCAATCAGTTAGTTTTTAAATCATTTAAGGTGGGTCCTTATTAATGTGAATTTATATATTAATAATAACAAATGACTCTACATGATTGGAGGGATGTACTGTGAATTTCAGTGATACGGTACCATTTCACTTTTATCCCATCAATATAATCTTCATCTCTCTCTCTTTTGTTTCAATTTTCACTTCAATTATATTTTCCACAACTACCTAATAATATATAATTCATTAGGTTGCTCAATGGTAGATTAATTTGTTTAATTTGATATCATTAATATTACAATTTACAAATTAAATATTACCCTGCAGTTCAGTTAATTGTCATTAATTAGTCTATAGCCTAGCAGCTACCTATAATTACATTCAAAAACCCCCCCCCAAAAGCAAATTAATGAAATGACAACATTAAGGGGAAAAGTATAAATCATATATATTGTACTTGCTCACATTATGTCTCATCTTTTCCCCCCAACTTTTCTTGTATATATCTATATATATATATATACATATACATATGTAGGTCTAGTCATTTTATATATACCTAATAAAGTTACGCACTCTTTAACTCATGTTTAATTTTATAACATATAAATTAATTAAAAATGTGATTGTTGATAACTTTTCATTGTTCCAGGCTTCCAGCGCTAACAAAAAACTTTCGTCGTTATTAATGAACCTAGCCACAGTATGATACAATAAATTAATTAGTCAGATTATTTTCCTTTAAATTGACCGAGGTGAAGTATTAATCATGTATACACATTCTAGCTCTCAAATATATTGCAATTACAGAACTCACACACTCAGTTTCTCTCTATCCACCATTAATTTCTGACCTCTTTCCTTATTAAGAGATATCTTAATTAGGGAACCACACATACTTAAAAGTTGCGAGCAATAGCAAAGCAGATCTTGACTCCATTAATTTGGAAAAGTGACGGATGCATTGTCATAAATCCGAAGGGACAATTCAATCGCTCGAGATTTTAAGGCATGTGACCAAAATAAATGAGGTAGGTGAATTTTAACTATATATTATATATGAGCACATTCAATTCACACACACACACTCTAAAAGATATATATAGGATTTATCTAATATGTGTCCATGTCATAGGACATATATTAAGGTTTCTTTTGATTGATCAATAGAATATTTAATGTCTTGAAATCTATGAAAATTTATTTTGGAATAATTTTTTATGTTTAAAAATTCAATTGACCAATTATAAGATGAAACCCATATATATATATATATATTATGTTCCATAGGATAAAAGTTCAATGGTATCGTACCACTGAACTTCAGTACATCCCTCTAATCATGTAGTGTCATTTGTTAATATTAATAGAAACTTACATTAATGAGGGCCCATCTTAAATGATTTATGGACCAACTGATTGGAGGGATGTACTGAAGTTCAATACTACCGTATCACTGAACATCTACTCGTTCCATAGATCTTGAAGTTTGTGTGAATAATTAATTAGAAATCAAAGTAATTTAGTGTGTACAACTGCAACAAATCAATAATTATGACTAGAAAGCCGTCTGTAATCTGCTACATATATGTATATAATTATAATTACCGGTTCTTACTTTTTCTTTTTTCCCCTCTTTAATTTTTCTGAAGATTATTGATCACCTCTCAGTACTCCATGCAAATTAATTAATGTGCTTGGCGCCCTGAGCGCTAGCTGTTTGTCACACCGTCCTTTTATCTTTTTGTTAATCCAATTTAATACATGGACTAGTATTGCATGTGAAAGCATGTCCCAGTACCAACCTCTATAAAAGACAAATTACCTTTTACTTTTCATTTCTTTTTGGATAATGATTATCATAACCTTATAATATATTTCAGTCTATATATATGCGTGGCTGAATCTTGAAATTCTTAAACATGCATGACGTTAGAGGGGTTCCTTAAAACCTGCCATAAGAACAAATATTTGTGAGTGAATTTTGATGTTTTGGACGCTTACTTTACTAGCTTCCATTTTTTTTGAAAAAAGAGTAGAGAGTAGAGATTTATTGTGTTATGTGTTGGGTAGCTTTTGCCTTTTGTCATGATTCTCATGTCATGTGAACCTGCCTTTACAAATACAAATGTATACACTGCTCTCTCATTTTTTGGGGGCATATATACACTGCTATATATATGTATATATCTGATGATATCTCACCCACAGTACTCCTTCCTTCAACTACCCCCTCTCATTCTCAACATGGAAGCCCAATACCCCCATGCTGTAGGCCCAAATACATGAACCCAATTTAAATTTTTACCCCACACTCATAAGATCGAACGAGCGAACCTTCTTACTCGGTCAGTCTGTGACAGTTGTCAACATCACTTAATCATTGTCTAACACATTATCGTTATGCATGTGGACTAACCCAGCCCAAATCATTAAACTACCCTCATAAGAAGCTTATAAATAATAGTCGACCATTCCCTCAGATATGATTATTGAATCTATCCTATTCCATCATACATATCATCCGTCGTTCTGATTTAGGCGTCGGAGTCCAATCCAGAGACCCTCCTCGCCTTGGCATTGTTGGCCAAGTTATCAGAGCCACCGTTAGAGTTTAGGAGACCGTATATATATATATATATGTGTGTGTGTGTGTGTGTGTGTGTGAGAGAGAGAGAGAGAGAGAGATTGAGAGTAATTAAAGCAATGTTGTAAGAACCGGACCGGACCGGACGGTCCGACCGGTTCAACCGTCAACCGAATACAAAGGCGAGTCGGTTGGACCAAAAAACCGTTTTTTCAGTTGGACCGGATTGGACCGGATTTAACCGGAGTTGGACCGGTCAACCGGTGGTCCAACCGGTCCAATTTTATTTTAAAAAAAATTAAAAAATTAAAAAATAAAAAGGAAAAATAACATTAAAAAAAGAAATTAGATAAATCTTAAAAATTAAAATTAGAAAAGTCTTGAAAATTAAAATTAAAAGTCATGATTATCAATAATTTCATATTTGGTTTGATTAAGTTCTTTCAAAGCTTGACAAGTCTTAAAAATTAAAACTTTGAGAAGTCATGTAATTTAAAACTTCAAAATTATGTATATTGAAACCTAAAATTTGAGTGATGTCATTTTATATATTAAGGATATTTATTATTTATTATTTATTGCGTCATCCGGTTCGACCAACGGTTCGACCGGTTAAACCGATCAAACCATGAACCGAACACTTGTCCGAGTCTTTGTCCGGTTCGATTCTTACAACATTGAATTAAAGTGTATGATTATTTAGTTTTTTTTATATAAAATAAAAATTGTTATAGTATATGAAAAGATTACAAAAAATTAGATATTAATTATAGTAGATATAATATTAAAAAATATTGTTGGTGGGGGGGCAAGGCAGAGTCATGCATGGTGATGATGATGAGGAGCTTTTCCAAGGTCAGTTGGGTAATTATCATCATGGCTTCAGTGTATTTAGTTAGGTCCAGAAATCTTGACGCCTAATTCACCCATTTCTTGCAATCACCTTGCCTTCAAAGCCAGCTTTCTTCATACGAATCACAATCTTCTTCCTGTCGCATTGTCACATAATTACTTATATATATTTGTTCAAATTAAACTTCAAATCCAATCACCGATCCGATCATAAGTCATAACCTAGCTACATTAATTAATGTTTTTTTTTTCATTTCTCTCTGTTGAAGCGCTTATTTTAGGATGACTACCACAAACCTATATATCTAGCCACCTACAACTCATGTGTAGGCATTGGACCCTCCATCAATTTATGAACACCAAGTACCATCATTAATAATCTCCCTATCACCCAAACCATAATTCATAAATTCTACTTACCCTCTTGTTACTTCTATTTTAATTTAGTACACCAATTTTACACATATTCTAATTGAAAAATCAACCCAAAAAATGTAACACTTTGGCTCGTAGCTAGCACGCAAATCAAATTTCGAATTAACAGATCGATAAATAAAACTATTTCTTAGCCTTAGGTACATATACATATATATATATATATATATATATATATATGTGAGATTTCAAGTTCAAGTAGGTAGAAAGATTCGCGTAAAGTCTGACTAAATGAATGAATTCTAAACTTAAGCCGCACTCTAATGCGATTGATATACATACAAAAATAATATTAATATTATTTTAATTAATAATTAGATGCATTGCAGTGTTAAGGGTTGAAGGCCGCGCCATTAACTTCACCAACACTATCCGAGTCATTTCCGGAGTCTAACACTGACAACTAAAATTTTGTTTCCATTCCAGATCGGAGAATAGAAGCTTACCCAATTTTTTAATTAATTAATCCCGCCCTTCTCATGCCATATTAATATTTAATATTTTATGAAACAAATTTTGTATTATAATGGCACATGCATCGAGGACAGTGCCTTAATTTGTAGCACACATCTTGAAGCTACGCTTACTGATCTCAACTCTCAATACGTTGACTGTATATTTTCTTAGCTTCCTCAAAGTCCAAACCCTCTAGATTCTCGTGGATTTTCATTTCGATTATTGTTTGATCTTAGTTATTTATTTACTTGAAAGGTGAATAACTAATTAATAATCAAGTAAATAATGTTAGTTACCACTTCATAATCAAAGCTACTAATATTTAATAGCAGGCTCCTCTCTCTACTCTAATTGCATAGCTAGCTTGCACGAAATTCCATATAGATGGGTACTATATAGATATGTAAATATGATCTATTTTCTCCAAAACACCATATATATATACAAGCCGTGTTGATCAATGTTATTTTCCTTTTAAACTCTGAGGAGTTAAAGAAAGAATTAATGAAAATTAAGTTAAAATAGATGTTGCATCCTCCTTTTTATTTAAGGGTCTTTTTAACACGTGTCCATAAACGTTAAACACCTTTTCTCATCAATGAATTTTTCAGAGAAATTTGTTTTTATAGATTTCAAGACATGAAATATTCTATTGATTAATAAAAAAAATTCTTTGACATATGTTAAATAAAATTTTTATTTAATTATGATAATTGAAGTTAGGGTTTTCAACTCATTTAGAAAAGATGATATATTTTGGTTGATTGATTTATATATATATATATGTAAATTGATTAGGTGGTAGGATAGGATATATGATATGATAAAAGTGAAATTGTAAGAACATGATCATATGGAAATGAGGAATGAAAGTGAAGGGAGCAGCTAGCATATATGGATGGAAGAAGACGTGGGAAAGGGAAAAGGTAGTAATGGGGGTAGGAAAGCAATAATGATGAGTGAGATTGGAGAGTTAAAAAAAAGGAGAAGTAAGAAGAAAGATGATTGAAAAATATTAATGGTGGCAGATATGGACATTGAAGAAGTGCAATAAAAAGGAGTTTGCGGGTAGGTCTTGGTTTTTAATTTTATAGTGCTTTCAAGGCCAACCCCGCCCGCCCAGACTCACTTCACTTCGCTGCACCCACCTAATTTCTCTTTCTCTCATCTCTCTATTCCTATTCCTATTCCTTCTTAATTTCTTTCAAGTTTGAACCCGCCAATATTCCATGTAGCAAATAGCATCAATTAACGTAACCCTTAGCTTTCCGGCCATATATATATATATATATATATATAGCAAATAGCATCATCATCAATTGATGAATGAAATGCAGCAAGCTAATTAAGGGCAGCTATATATATATATATGCAATGATGATATTGATAGTGAAGATGCAAGCTAAGGCGGGCTCTGACTGAGGCTTAATTGGTCTCACCCACCTCCCTCTCCTCCGGTCCGACCCCATTTAATATAATAATAAGAGAGAGAGAGAGAGAGAGAGAGAGAGAGAGAGGGCTCAATTCAATTCTCAGAAATGAAGTCGTTTTCTTAACATGTTGGGTATAGTAATGCCCATGAAACTCAGATTTACTATGTGCTCTTTGCTTTGCTACTAATGGTTGCTTAGCTTACTAGTTTAATTTAAGCTTACCCATTCAAAACCTCTCTCTGTTTCTTTCAATTCAATTCGGCACTGAAACAAATGAGATGATGGGTATGGGAATGGGAATGGGTGGTGCTCTTCTTGTGGCGCTTCTAATTCTACTTGTACTACTACTACACATACCTTCTCTGGCTTCCTCCACCGCCACTCTAAACTACACTACTCATCACCATCTCAGTAGCCTCAGATTGGAAAGGATTCAAACACACTTGCGCAAGATTAACAAGCCCCCTCTCCTCTCCATACAGGTAAGCTAACTAACTCCTTAATTTATTATTATATTATTTATTTATAAGCTAATGAATTCCAGTTTCATATATACATGTATAGAGCCCAGATGGGGATGTGATTGATTGTGTTCACAAAAAAAGACAGCCAGCTTTAGATCACCCACTTCTAAAGGGTCACAAGATCCAGGTACATCAACTAACATTTTAATTTAATATATAGTAGGTGTTAATTCTAGGAGGGAATAGTGATATATATATATTATACTGTATGTACAGAAAGCGCCAAGAGAGATGCCGAGAGGGATGAAGATGAAGAAGGAGGAAGTAGATGATGATGATGATGAGATAGTATGGCAAATGTGGCACCGTAATGGGACGCGGTGCCCAAGAGGGACAGTTGCCATACGGAGAAGCAGTGTGAAGGATGTGTTGAGAGCCAAGTCTTTGTATCATTTTGGGAAGAAACCTCAGCCTCAGCCTCACCCAAATAACTTGTTCAATCCCACCTCTTCCTCTCTCCGCACCGACGTTGTCAGTGGCAACGGCCATGAGGTATCATTCTCCATCTATGACCTACCTATTTCATTAAACAACTATTTGTGTTTGTTTAATTCATTTGTATTGTGGCAGCACGCAATAGCTTACACGGCCACCGGAGCATCATCGGAGGTGTACGGGGCAAAGGCCACAATCAACGTCTGGGACCCATCCATTCAAGTAGTCAACGAGTTCAGCCTCTCTCAGATTTGGATTCTTTCCGGATCCTTCGACGGCACCGATCTCAACAGCATCGAAGCTGGATGGCAGGTACATACATACATACATACATACATACTACTCAATACTTTTCTTTTTTCTAATTTCATGATTGCACTAGACAGGTCAGTCCGGAGCTTTATGGTGACAGCAGACCCAGATTATTCACTTATTGGACGGTACGCATATAATTCATTATGTATACACTAATCACTCTCATCATCATCACACACACACACACACACAGACTATATATATATATATATGAATTTGGCTATGATGAGTATATCATCTATCTTGTTTCTTTTAATTTCCATCGTCACATATATATATATATATATATAATTAAAGCTCAAGAGTAGTTACATTAATAATATAATTAATCGCGCGCAGAGTGACTCGTATCAAGCAACGGGATGCTACAACCTTCTGTGTGCTGGTTTTGTGCAAACCAATAGTAGGATAGCCATTGGAGCTGCCATTTCTCCCGTCTCTTCCTTCGATGCCAACCAATACGATATAACCATCCTCATTTGGAAGGTAATGTTTGATTGGATTGGATTTGATTTGAAGTGTGTTTGTAGAGAAATTAATGAATTACATATAATAGGACCCAAAAGTAGGGAACTGGTGGATGAGTTTCGGAGATAACACACTGGTAGGATACTGGCCAGCAGAGCTATTCACGCACCTAGCGGAGCATGCGACGATGGTGGAGTGGGGGGGAGAGGTGGTGAACACACGACCCAACAACCAACACACATCCACCCAGATGGGGTCTGGTCACTTCCCTGATGATGGCTTCGGGAAGGCCAGCTATTTCCGCAACCTTGAGATTGTTGACACTGACAACACTCTCTCCGCCGTCCAAAACATCCAGACCTTGGCCGAGAACACCAACTGCTACGACATCAAGAGCTCTTACTCCTCCGATTGGGGCACCTACTTTTACTTTGGTGGCCCTGGCCGCACTCCTCTCTGCCCTTGATTCCTTCATTTCTTCTCTATTCTATTCTATTTGTACCTATACTACATATATGTATCTCTTCTCTATTCATCATATCATACAATTTTCATTCTTTCTTTCTCCATCCACACAACTTGTAATTTACTCAATAATTAACTACACTCCTAATTTAGAATAACTGATGGAATCGCCATTTTCAACCTCTATATGTATGCTTTATACACACTCTCTGATGCCACAGTTGTTATTCCCCAATGTTACGGGCTCTAAAAGGTCCATAATGTAGTATTTTGTAAACAATAATACGCTAGCTCATCATGTGTAGCGCTAGCGGAGCTGCTGACTTCCAATAATGTCGAATCATGCCTAGGCTAGGCAGTCAACTGCACGTGCCATATAATTATCATATGCATGTCACATAACTAGAAAATCGTTTCCTATGACTGCATATATGTAACATCATTTACAAGCAAAACTGAGGGAAATAAGTCCCATAAACCTCATTCTTTCTTTGATTTCAGCTGTATCCCAAGTAGGACCAGTCCGATTGAAGTAAATGCAGACAGCAATGTTGAAGAGTAGAAAAGGGCAAGCAATGCCCCCCTCAGAGACTGCAACCGATGATGTTGTTGGGTTAGGAGTCAGAATCATAGAAGCAATATTAAGAAGGATAGATGTAAACAAGATATTCTTTTAAAGCACCTTAGCCAGAAGCAAAGCATTATCATTTGCATACTGCAAAGAACTTTCAGGAATGCTTTGAATTCCTTGAGCTATTTCCCATGAAAGAACCCTATATTTGAGTTTTGATGACAATTAAACAATAATTAACTTCTCCCGTTCTCAATATTCTTTCATATAAATCAAAATGAAAGGAGAAAGCACAATTAACATGAAAAACTCACCCGAAAACAAATCCAATTACAGCCCCAATATTGGCTTTATCTGGTGTTAATTCAACCTGCAATTCTCCAAACTGCACTCGGCAACAAAATTACCATTTAATTTGCAGCATCATGGTATAGGATACTAATTAATTACAGGCAACATGCAATAATCAGAGCCGAAGTCTCATTTCTAACCTTCAGCATTCTAGATTCCTCTTTCACTTGTTCATCTGTTACTGTAGACGTCAAGCTAGCACATAGAACTCTCCCAGCTGTAATCATGGCTTTTGCAATCTAAAATGGTTAAGCATTGCACAATTAAAATGTTACTTAGAAACACGTCACTACTTCAAGTTTTGTACATTAATCCAGAGAGTAAGGAAGAAAACAACAGCATTAAATTTTTTATGCAATTTAATCATGCTGACAAATGCTAAAAGAGGATTCATTTGCATAATATAAGCAATTAACCAATATGAAATCGCCGTACATAAATTTATGGGATACCCTAATACAGCACAAATAATGCGCAGCTGCAATCTTCAAGTTGTCAATTGATATTACTTCGAGGCATCATTTACATATTACCTTAGAAGATATCAAATATAATTGCACCACATTGTCATTAACCGCATAACAACCAAAAACCAGTAACCCATATTGGGTAGTGTAAATACCTTTTGTGGCTCACCTTGGCCGTACTGTCCCATTGATTGAAACCTTCTTCCAGCAGCTACCAAACGCTTGCCAAGTGCTAAGCAGAAGACGAAACAACGACATCTTCAAATCACATTTATTTATTTATTCTTTGTGGTTCTTTTTTTTTTTTTTTTGGGGGGGGGGGGGGGGGGGGGGGTTGGGGTTGGTTAGGAAACCTCAATGGATGTATGAACATTCCCGCATGCTCATTGGCTTACCCGATTTGGCAGTACCCGTCAAAGTGGCCACCAACAAAGGGAGCTTGCTAACCAAGGAGTGGGAAGTTGATGTGTCAGAAAGCTCCCATGCTCGAGAGAGGTTGAGCAATGTCTCTCCAAGCTCTTGGCCACACTAAGAAATTATGTTCCCATGAGAAAAAGAAATTCCAAGTAGCTTCAAAGAAATGTCCTGTTATTAAAAATAGTAAAGGCACTGGACAAGCATACAGGACAGAGACATCTAGAGTATGATTTGAGAATGAATAATGCAAAAAGGATAACAGGAATCACTTTATCACATGTCACAGCCAATTTCTTCAGGAATACGTTACATCATGATCACCATGTGTACTACCGCTATGAAAATTTGAAAGATGTATCACTGCTTTCTTGCACTGCAGTTCCTTCCAAGAAATTAAAACTTTATTTTCATAAACTATGAGGAGATAAATGAAAATTCAAAGTAAACCTTGTTAATTCATCCAGCAAACAAGTTGAAGGGTGGACACTGGACACAGAAAGGCTTTTTTTTTTTATATATAGGAAGGACACAGAAAGCCTTTTAAAGTGGAAAAGAAAAGCCAGACTAAGCAGAACAATTGTAATTATCACTAACCTCATCCATGATAGGTCCGTTTGAAAGGTCGAAAGCGGCATCGTTTAGCTTCAAAAATCACAACATCCGAACGACACTTCTGTCTTTAATGAATGGAAAAGACTGTATGAAACTGCAGGGTTCAAAATACATATTCCACTTACATCTAATCGAAGGTCGCGTGGAAGCTGCGCAAAGTAATCGGGAGGAAGATCAAAACTGTCCTGCAACGTAAACACGCATAAGAGTGACTAAAATAGAGCAGAAAAACGACAATTTAAATTAACACCTTGACACAAAATCGTCCACCGAAAAGGGAAGCTAGCAGAACTGAAAGCTTACAGCGACTTCTTGCAGAAGAGCTTGAGGCTCAGGTTCCAAGGACTGGGGGGAATCTGACTCTGTTAGAGCAAAATGGACCGCGAAGGATTTGGAAGGGAAAGGTTTCGAGCTATTAAGGAAGCTAAGCGAGGTTAGGGCAGGGGTACGCGAAGCATGCTGATGCGACAGAGGGGCAAGGGAAGAACAGAATTTGGAGAGGGGTGGAAGAAGATGAAGTGAAGCCATAGTTTCCTTCAATAGCGATTTCAGAGTAGCGTCAGCCACTGAAATCTGACCATTTCGATATTGATTGATCCTCTTCGGGTATTGTCTTCATTAAAAAAAAAGCATCGTAACCGAAAAAGAACAGTATAAGTTCAGATTAAAATGAACGAAAATTACTTGAAAGTGAAACTTTTCTAATTATATTTTTCGGAGGGACATCTTTAAACCCTAAACCCTGAAACATTTCACTTGCACTAAACATCTTTTTATTCAAGATTTTTAGAGTATATAGACAATTTCGTCCTTGAAAGATTCGGAATTTGACAATTTGGTCCCTGAAAGATCATAAGTGTACAATTTGGTCTCTGAAAGATTGTACTATTACACAAATTGGTCCTTCTGTCATCTTCAGTTAGATTCTCTTAACGGACTTGCTGACGTGGCACGTTAATTGCACATGGGGGCCATTGTGCTGATTTGGAGGTGGATTTTAGCTTGTGCATGTAAGCATCTCATACTGAACAACTAATGGCCTTCGTCTACAATTAACGTGCCACATCAGCAAGTACGTTAAGAGAATCTAACTGAAGATGACAGAAGGACCAATTTGTGTAAAGGTACAATCTTTCAGAGACTAAATTGTACACTTATGATCTTTCAAGGACCAAATTGTCAAATTCCGAATCTTTCAGGGACCAAATTGTCTATATACTCAGATTTTTATTAATTTAATTTTAGAATTTTAGACACTCTAATATTACTACAATTTTTATCAAATAAGAAACAAATCACAACAAATTTTAAACCGTCACAAAATTGCGAACTGTTTTATACCATGTTCCATTTTACTGCGAACGCCGTTGGCTCAAACTGCATTGGAGCGAGAAACGAAGCTAGCTGCATCAGATAAGACCCTTTGGCCAACCATCAAATAAGACCTTGAAAATTTAAAGTAAAAGGCATATCTAAAACAAGTCTCGGAGTTTCACTATTCAAGCAACAGCTGCATTGCATTGCCCTGAATTGAGAAAATTTTCAGGGTCCATCACACGTGGGTTCTCATGATACATGCTGTTAGTAAGTAAAACAATGTGATAAGTAAGAAATGCTCGCATCCCTGTACTTCAGCTTCGCTTAGGAAAACTGCTTTGAATATTTTTTTTTTTTTTACTCTAATGACAAGGTTAGACCACACCGAAAAACAACACTTTGACGAGGCTTGTTAGTCGAGTTCTAAAAGACATTTTTAAATTAACGAGTGTTGAACATATAGTAGCTTGATGTCTGGTATTGCCTGTCAGCTTGTGGCCTTCGCAACCTTTCTTTGCTCAATTTGACCAGTTAGTGGGCACTGCATCTCTGTCCAACTTATTGGAACCATAGTTGCACCTAAACACAAATAAAGCAACAAAAGTTGAGGCATATGTGAACTTAACCCGTATCTTGAGATCATGACATAGTTCATGACCAAGGAAAGGGAAAAGAAAAGAAAAGAAAAAAGAGGAAAAGAAAGCAGCCGGTATGCCACCTCAACACAAATTTGATTTAACATTCTATTACAATAAGACCAGTATCCATTAATAGGTGCTCTGCTTCAGCATTTATATAATACAGTTAAGAAGATAAATGAGCATTTAATACAGTGGAAATAAGAAAATAGTCAGGATGAGAGCGGAGGAACAACTGACTAAGCTGGTCACCAGATTATACTTCTTCTTTTTTTCATAAACCACCAGATTATACTTTAAGTGGGATCAAATGAGAACGGAGGAACAACTGACTAGGCTGATCACCAGATTATACTTTAAATGGGATCAAAAGAACTCCCGAGTCTTAACTCTATCTATAGTTTTTTTTCCTCTGTATATGACATAAGGGATAGTAGCTTAACATCACCTATAGTTTGCATTCACACCTTCATGACTAATTCAAAATTCCAATGTAAAAATCATCACAACATCCTGAAGCCCAATTCTCTACATAAATTCACTGATAACTAAGTACTAAAGGATTGTTCAATAATATACTGCATGCAACATTCCTACTACTCACATCACACCATATATTGTAAAATCATTTTCTTGCTCCCTTCCTCTCCAACATATTAGACCTATCATCCAATACGAAGATCCCAAACTAAGAAGTTTTTTTTTTGGTGAACCCAAACTAAGAAGTTAACGTCCACAATTTATAGTATGAGTTGAATGCATCAGACTCAAGAGGGAAAATCCTCTAGACCTGATTCAATTCCATCGTTCTTTTGACATCCCTACCCAAAGAGAAACAAGAAAACTAGCAAATAGAAGAAACAAGTAAAATAACTTCTGAGGTGTAATTCCCAAAATAAAATTATTATCTTACCAGCAGAGCTTTCGGCAGAGACAACACCAAGTTCATTCTTTGCAGTTGACAAATAGTATGCTCGTGCATCTCC
Source organism: Senna tora (assembly GCA_014851425.1). Lineage (NCBI taxonomy): Eukaryota > Viridiplantae > Streptophyta > Magnoliopsida > Fabales > Fabaceae > Senna > Senna tora. The sequence continues at coordinate 438,179 of CM026267.1, forward strand.
AAGAGAAAGCTGATAAACAAGAGTTGAATTTAGAAAAGTACCCAAGTCAAATATAACAACTAATCAAATGAAAATTTAATTGATTTTTTCTTTTCAAGATTACCACAAGAGCTCTAACAATGTCACCAGGACGAAAAGATAGATACATATCTACTTTATCAATCTCAGTTGCCCTTACATCTTGCTGCCTGTTAAGGACCATATACAATGGGACATTGTCAGAAATAAAAATACTTTCACTAATTGTATAAATAAAACATCAGAGTTGGAGTTCGCAAGACAACATAGAAATTTTGATGGCATAAGCAGGCACATAAATGTTCTTCAAAGAATCAAAGTTCAAACTCTATCTTTTTCCTAGTAATTACTTGGATCCCTCTAAAATTACAAACTAATGAACTATAACTTGCAAGTTCAGGTATAACTTTGGTTAAATATCAATCAAATATACAACAGCAACACAGTGAAACAGTTTTACAAGAAAGATTTTAGCAAGCTTATCGGAAGATCCATGTATATTAATATAAAACACAGCAAAATTGAGATACATTAATGCCCCTACAGTGAATTTCACACAGCCAATGAGACAAAAGATATTTAAATGAGAGTTAGAATGGTGACTGGTGAGGCAGGCTTTTTACATTCAAATACAAGTATACAACAAAGATTTGTACATGCATCAAATTGATAAATAATAAAAAAAATGTTGAAGCCACTTATACTGGAAAATGTCTGAAACCAAGGTGATATATGAGGTATCATATCAATGCAAGCTCACGATTTTTTTCTTCCAATCCAATGTGATGCTTTTCTAATTAGTATATTTTAGAGCAGTGAGCCTGTAATAAGTCTAGTTGCATACACTGTAAATAACTTTCACTGTGAATGTTGATAACTGTGAAGAGCTAATTTTTAGTAACTGGTAGTAATTTTTGACAAATTTTTTTTTTATAAGAAAAAATAAAAAATAATTTTTTTTACTATTTAATTTTTGACAAATTTTAGCAAGTGTCTGCTACTTTTTGCAAGGAAATGTCACTAACATGTGAATAAAATCAATTTCTGCAATGTTTGTGCACCTATAGTTTTGTCTAATGCAAGTAAACTTAATTTCATAATTGTAGAGCACACAGCTTACCTAAGAAGCCTATGAGATACGATTCAGGTACGATACGATATGGATACGGGGATACGGCTATTCTTTAAAAATTTAATATACGACACTTCTAAGATACGTTAATAAATTATATAAAAATACATGTATTCAAAGTTGAAACAAAGATAATATAAAATTGTAAAAAATAGAAACAAAGAAGTTGAATTATTATTCCAGAAGATCAAAATGTAAACCTATATAGCTAAAAAAAAGTGATCAAAGCTAAAAGTGAAAGAAAAAGAGAAAAAAATTGAAATTGAATATATGTGATGTATTAGAGTATCCGAGGAGTATCGGTGTTGGATACGTATCTGACACGATACGGAAGACTTTTAGAAGTATCCGTGCTTCATAGTAGCTTACCTAATTATGCCAGTAAACTTTTCTCGAACTGACTTGGGGCCAACACACATAATATCAGCAGAAGCTGTCTTAGCCAACACTTTGGTGACCTATCATAGTGCAATAGACAAGTGATTGTTTAAACCAGAACAGAAAATACATCATATATACAATGAGGTAACGAAGTAAAATGCGATAATATATCAGAACCTCAAGAGGAGAGCATTTTGAACTGAGTCCTATATTCTTCAAATAATTAAATTAGAAATATATAATGAAATATAAATTCTGATCCATTTCATGTAACTACTGGAAGTAGTAGGTGTAGTTTTCTGATATAATTAGGTTATATAAAACGTATGACTTGTTCAATATCTATCTAGGACTCCTGAAACTAGAGTTCCACCAATAGGTTAAGAAAGAACAAAAAGAAGATGAGCTAACAACAAGGACCAAAGTATAAATACTTGTATAGAGATATGAAGGATGAAATTTAAGGCAACAATTCAAAAAAGAGTACAAGTACGTTGTAAACAAAAACTAGAATAGATAAACTCGGCGGTACAGTACCCGGGCAATGATAACAGATCCAGGCTCTGGAACAGGTCCATGCGCTTTGTGACCAGTTACTTCAACAATTGGTCGCTGCATATTCACGAAAGACAGTATAATGAGGAGAAATTTGAAGCAAGAGTAGCCAAAAAGAGAGTGAAGTTGGAGATGAGCAATTATAGTGAGGCAGAGTGAAACCCTAGGGAAAAACCTGGTCAGTAGAGTTGGGAGGAGGAGATATGATACGGCGGAAACCAGTCAAGGAGGCATAGACAGTACTGTTGTGAAGAGCCTCATATGCGCCTCTTCCGGCTTTCACGTCGGAGGTCGTGCCCAACACTTCCCCTGGCGTTACCACCACCGCTTCCTTCTCTTCCATTTTCTGTTTCTGCCACCCTCCCCTTTCCCTCTCCTACTGATTTTGCTAGGTTAGGGTCCTGTCCAATTAACTAAACGACGCCGCCTCTTCATTTGAAACCACAACTTCTTTGCTTTCTACTTTATAGTTTATAACAGTGAAACTGAAAATTGAAAACTCCTGCCCAATAAATCTTTCTTTTCTTTTTCTTTTTTATAATTTCCAAAGTAATTATTAAGTTTAAGTCCAGAACACATTTTTTTTTCCTGAAAACGGAACTTGAGAATAGGGCATTTGAACTAGGGGTGAACACCGGTTCGGGTTGGTGACCCAATTTAATCCGTTATGTTGGGTTGGCGGTTTGGTTTGAGCTGAAATTTTTTAGTTCGAATCATGGCGATTCGGATTGCGGTTTTATTAATTTTGAGCCGTCGGAACCGAACTAAACCGCCAACTCGTCAAAAATTATTTTTTATTTTTTTATATACATTTATGATTAAAAATTTATTTGATAGGTTGATTTCAAAATATTCTTCTATGATTTGTTTATTATTCCATTATCCAACACGCAAATCTCTCCAATCATGAAATTAATTAGATAACCACATAGTTGAATTATAAATATATTATGTGCATAATGCATTGAAACTTCAAATAACAATATCACAACTAGTTAGATTAATCATAATTTAAATAAATTTAAAAAAAATAAATGAAACATGATATTAAAAATTTTATGAAATATAATTTATTAAACTATATTTTATTTTATATTAAGCATTTTTAAAATTTTGGTTAGTGTTGCTCAATGAATCAAGGAAGAAAGAAAAAAAAAAAAGAGCTGGGCCGTCAACCCGAACCAACCCAAACCAACAGTGAATGATTTGGGTTGGTTGATATATTTTTCTCCAGTCGGAACCAACCCACCCCTAACCCGAACCAACCCAAACCGTGTGCAATCCTAATTTGAACCGAACTACTTGACTTTGATGATTTTAATCTGATTTTATTAAACTTCCCTAATGTTAATATAATTTAAGTTGGTTGAAGTTTTATAATTCAACTGACTAAATTAATCTTAACCGCTGGTTGATTTTTTCATTATGAAAAGTAAACTCTTTAAATGAAAGTATTTCTATACATAAACTCATGAAGATCAAACTTTTAATTAAAAAAATCAATTAAAACTTAAATTCTAATTAGAAATTAATTAAAACATAAATCCTAATTAACATTGGTCGGCCTCTATCTTCGTCTCAAATTTTTCAGATGAAAGAAAAACTCAAAGTTTGACCTTTAGGAGTGGATATTGTGATGGCAAAAAAAGAAAAGGAGTGGATATTGTGGAATAGCAGTTGCAAGGCGGGCAATAATATGATGGAAAACTGGCAGGTTACTTTCGGGAATTTCTGCTGGCTGGTTTGGAAAGATAGAAATCACTTGTCTTTAATAATTGTGAAATTATAATTGAAATTGAAATTTTATTATTTGAATTAAAAAGTGTATCTGATATGAAAATATGGAATTAAAAAATTGTAAAAAAGTGAGAGGTAAAAAAATTAATTTGTCCCTTAATAAATAGGATAAATTACAGTTTGCTTCCATGTGATTTAACCTAAATTCAATTTGCCTCCCTGTGGTTTAAAAGTCGACACTTAACCACCATGTGGTTTGGCTTAAAATTAATGTGCCCCTATGCTTTAGAGTGTGACACTTGACCCCCATGTGGTTTGTTATATTATCACTTAACTACCTTCACCTAACTTTTATCCAAATTTTAGTCAAATTAATTATCATTTAATACTTTTAATATTTAAAATTTATCATTCAACATTCTATAATTATAAAATGATTCAAAAAAATTATAATTAATATAAAAATAAAATTTTAATTTTAAAAAATCAATAAAATTATTTAATATTTATTGTTTACATTATTTATATTTAGTTATTTATTTATTTTATTGTTATTTTTTATCTTTAATATTTTAGAATTATTAAATCAATCAAAATAAAATTGTAAAAAGAATAATATAATACAAAACTAAATTTAAGTTTTTTTATTGTTCAAGTTCAGAACATACATACCTAGATTGAATGTTAACATTATTGAGCTTAGAAACTCTAACATTAAACAATAATTTTCTTAGAAAAGTATCTTTAGACTATGAGCATAACAGTATTCTTGGATATAGTGGAGAGATTAGAGAAAAGAAAGAGTTTGAAAGAAACACTAAAAAGAGTTGAAAGTAGAAGATTAGAGTTTATTATTATTATTTTAGAGATAAAATAAATATTTAATAAAATAATTAATTAATTTAATTATTTTTAGGTAATTTCTTTTATAAGTTAAATTAAATATTAAATTGTGAGAAAAAAATAATATAGGGTAGTTAAGTGATAACATAACAAACCACAGGGGGGTCAAGTGTCACACTCTAAACCACAGGGGGCACATTAATTTTAAGTCAAACCACAGGTAGTTAAGTGTCGCATTTTAAACCACAGGGGACAAACTATAGTTTACCCCAATAAATATTAAATAATTATTTTTCTTTTAATTTTATTTTTTGGTTATAATTATTTGTTTATATTCATTATAAAAAATTAATTAATAAATATTAATTAAATAATTATAAAAAACATTAATAAGTAATTATAAAAAATTAAAGAGAGAGAGAGAAGAGGCAAACGTGTCTTTTAAATCAAATTCTACAAAACTTATCCCAATTTCACAAAATTTATCCCAATTCCTCAAAAAATACCCTATAATCCAATTTCACAAAATTTACACACTCAAATTCACAAAACCAATTCTATATAATCCAATTTCACATAATCCAACCAAACAAAACCATAGGGTTCTGAATATGCAAGATTTATTCTTTCAGATTTGGTATGCAATTCAAAAAATGTCTTCTCATAAAGTTATGGGTGAGTCTATGATGCAACAAGTTGCATCATGCAATGGGTTATGTGGTATAATTGTAATAATTGATGTGATCTAATTACATTGCATGATGCAACAAAATAACAAGTGTCATAATTTTATTAGCTAAAATTACATTGCATGATGCAATAAATTGCATCATAGACTCACTCTAAAATTATGGATCTTACTCAAAGAAAGGTTCCTTCTTATTTGGTGAAACAAGTCGGATGGAAATTTATAACTAACTATTCTAATTTAATTTGCATAGACAGAGATATCACCCACCGACGTTGCCCATCATTGAAATTAATATATACCGGTAACGGTGCAGATTGGTTCAGCATTTTTTTGATTTCGTTTAGACCAAGAACATGAATAATTAGTAAAGTGGCCTTTAAATGATGGAATTATGAATATACCAACTTTTATTATTAATTATATTATATTAACATGATGCATGTAGAATATAAAATATGGAGGGATTTGAAAAATGTAAGGTTGAGAAGAAAGATTTTGTACAGTACTGAGTATTTGGTGTCACATGCAAAAAGGTTCAAAAGAAGGATTATTACATGCAAGAAAAAGAAATCAAATGATATATATATACAGAATTCAAAATAGGGCAAATTGACCCAGTCAAATTAAAGGTGCAATGCATGCTCGTCCTTTTTATTTCCTAAAATGCCAAATTGCATATCTTTGAATGTTGAACCAGAAATTAATTAATAGCACCTAACTTGTTTATTTTACTTTCCTAGTGAAAATAAGTGGCTATATGATATATATCATTACACAATGAAAACAAAATATACATATGGAATTTGAAAGAAGATACATGCATGCATGCATATATATATATATATATGATGAGTGATGAGTAGGAGGAGGTTGATGAAGACTCGAATTTGTAATGTTTATCTACAGCAACAGATACAACTAAGTCCTTTAGGTATGGTCACAAGGTCTCCACCAACAAACTCCGCAAACTCAGATGACCCTTTACTTTGCCTTTTGGATAAACTTTCACTTTCCGATCCCTCTCACCAAATAGCTAGCATGTCTCTTCGGCTTCCAATTTCCCAGGAGGACAACCCCATCTAATTAATACAGATCCATAAAATTAAAATCAAAGATATTGAGGAATTAATTATATATAGTTGGAAATCAGTAGTACTCACGATGACGAATAGTATATATAGATACCCAACTCTGATAATCGCGATTTTGAGGGGATTCCTTTCAATTCTGATACTTAAAGAAGAAGAAGAAGAAGACCAGGCCATGAAATGAAAGAGAGAAACCCCAACGACAACGTAACGAGAGAGTTAAGGATACCGGTTAAATTAAAGGGGTTCCATTTTCACATTAAGGTGCAAATGAACTAGTTGTCAAATCAAACTAGCTTAACTCGACTATTATGGTAGCCACTGTTGACATCAGTGACTGATTCTCTCGACTATCAGCTCATTTTCATCTTAATTCAAAATAACAGGGGTCAAATTAAATTATTATATTTCATATTTTAAAATTTAATAATTATTATTTGAAAAATTAAGCCGTGCTCCAAAATAGTTAAGCAAAATTGATTCTAAGTAGAGTCTGCATCCAATACGTGAGAATGGATCCATTGCGTTGCTCTTCTGCATTAGTATGCTAGGCCGACTTTTTTTTATAGTTTTTTTTAATTTTTTATTTAAATTTGAGAAATTATAAACTTTTTCTAAAGAATATCTAAAGTATGAAAGATATAGATACACAAAAAAAATAAAAACTCCACATAAATCGAGATTTACTATGAATAGATTAGGGACTAACTTTTTAGTCCCTAATAAAGATGATCTCTAAACCATTTCGTCCTTATTTATATGAAAATTTTTATTTTTTTGTGTCTATAACTCTTATTCTTTAAAAAAAGTTTACAATTTTGCAAGTTTAAATTAAAAAAAAAAGTGAAGAAAACTATGAAATAAAGTTTGCTTATCATACTAATGCATATAAGAGCCAAGCATTTGATCAATTCTCCCAATTTGTGAGGTTGGCTTGTTTAACTTATATATTATGTTGACTTATTTAACCCACTTAACCTACAAGATGGCTCACGTAATTAACTCTTAGGTAAGTGAACCGGATTACTTTTTGTTCATTTATAAATAAGCGTAATCAAGTGACTAGTGACTATTTTTTTCGATTCTAACCCATTTGTATCATTGTTCAAAATAATAATAAAAATATATTATTAAATTTTATTTTATATTTAATTATAAATAAAATAATTATATACTATTTTTTATAGAAAAAATTATATTATTAAAATTTATAATTTAATATATATATATATATATATATATGCACACACGCACCCACCAAAAAAATAATAAGATAATCCGTCTGCTTGGCAGATGATTACCTTTTTATAAAAAAAATTAAAAGTAAGTACGGTTGGGTCTGAGATAGATTTTAATCTGTTTTAGATTCAGACGAACTTTTTACTAGCAAAAAGACAAAAATAAAATATTAAAATAATATTCTTTTTAGAAGAGAACTTAGTTTATTGTTTGAATTGAGTCGGAATATAAACAAGAAATTTTTTTTAGGTATCGATATGATATGGATAGTCCAATCGATGGACCTATCCATGTCATAGACGTTTTGGCGGACTGAACGAACGAACCTTTTCGCTCGATCGTCACGTTGTAGTTGTGAACATCACGCAATCATTGCATAACAAAATACCGTTATGCGAGTGGGCCAACCCCAACCTTAAATGACCTAATTACCCCATCAGAAGCCTATAAATACCTGAGAACCCCTTAAGGAATGACTATTGAATCTATTCTATTTCACTCTTTATATCCTCAGTTGTTCTGAACTTGAGCGTCGAAGTCCAATCCAGGAGACATCCTCGCCTTGGATTGATTGTGCAAGTACTCGGAGTGATGTAAGGGATTTAGGAGTTTCACTAGGTATGATGAGTTACGTAGATCAAATAATTAAGGCAAAAGTACCTTTCCTGCCCCTAGTGTTTGGGGGTCCTGTCAATTTCACCCCTAACGTTTTTCGTTGTCAATTGTACCCCTAACGTTTTACGTTTATACAAATGTCACCATTTTCACTAACACCGTCAAATATTTAACAGTTTTTGCTGACGTGACAGGTGGCAAAAATATATGACTGGGCATATTTTTTTTCACATTAGATTTCTAACTTTTTTTTTCTGTCAATTGTACTTCTAACGTTTTACATTTATGCCAATCTCACCCTTTTCACTAGCACCATCAAATATTTAATAGTTTTTGCTTACGTGGCATCTTATGTGGCAAAAATATCTGACTTGACATATTTTTTTCCATACCAGATGAGTAGGAAATCTGATGTGAAAAAAAAAATGACATAACTTTGAAGGAGAAAAAATGAGTAGGAAATTTGATGTGAAAGTTGGGATCAAATAATTAAAATCAACCTATGTATCCAACATAGTAGAAAAAAATTGTGGAAGTTGGGATTGCAAAGATAGTTGAAATTAGAAAAGTGGATCAAGTAAAATAATTTACATAAAATTATTTGATGAAATTAATCTGAATCACTAATTAATTAAGATAAAATTGTATCGATAAATAATCTGGATGAAAAAAATTAACTTTACGGGATTCAAACGAAGGGGTGGTGTGGTGGGTGATGAGAGAGAAGGCATTGAGGTGAGAAGGGCTTATCCGTTTGGATGGATGTTGTGAGTGACTTAGTTGTGATCAGTTGCACTCGCAATTTGAGGAGTGACACGCATTCCTTTTCAGTCATATCTACGTCTCCCCACGAGCACATTATAAAAGGAATCAATTACTATTTAAATATAATAAATAATACCACATTTCTGATTCACCCTCAATCTCACTCACCAAAACGCCAAAACCGATATAATCCAACGCTTCTCAACCCACTATACCTGCAAAACCCCTTTTTCTTCGTACCAAAATTAATTAAAAAATTCCAAAAACTAAAAAAAAAAATAATTTGCATCCTTCGCCCTTCCTCACTCCCTTCTCTTTCTTCACCCTCCCTCCTCAAAATGGAACCCAATGACAACCAGCTCAGCTCCTACTTCCACCACCAACAGCAGCACCACACCACCACCTCTACCGTCGCCCCTACCACCACCTCTACCGTCGCCACCACATCCTCGCCCACCAATGGACTCTTGCCAAACACTGATGCCTCCCACATGGTATACCCTCATTCTGTGCCCTCTGCGGTTTCCTCTCAATTAGAGCCCCCCAAGCGCAAGAGAGGGAGGCCAAGGAAGTATGGCACCCCTGAGCAAGCTCTGGCCGCAAAGAAAGCTGCTACGTCATCGTCTCACTCTTTCTCTCCCAGGGACAAGAAGGACCACGCTTTGGGTGGTGCCTCTGCTTCGTCTTCTTATTCAACCTCATCGAAGAAATCCCACTCGTTTGCTCTAGGTGGGTTCCTTTGCAAACTCTTATTTTCCTGTTTTTGGTTGCGAATCTTTGAATTTTGGGTTTTCTGGTCGCATTTAGGTTTTTTTTTTGTTGTTCTAAAACTTGGCTTCTGGATTGGTCTTTCGGTTTGTTCCTATGGTTGCTCCTTTTAGGCTTTCAATTTTCGGTGCATTACTTGATTTACGTGGACTACGACACAACTATGTGCTATATTTGATGTATAATGCCGCGTTTTTTATTTGTTTCGACTTTATTTTTGTTTATCAAGTAGCTTTAGTTTTTTCCCCTGCTTTTTCAATTCTCGATAACATTTTCGTTGAAGGATTTTCTCCCCCCAAAAGTTGCCCGACTTCTTCCCTTGATTCCTTTTTTTTTTTAATATTAATTATTTTCATAACTATGGCTGATGAGGTTTTTTTTGGTATTATCTGAATGGCTTGGTGTTATTGCATGTTCAAGTTTGTCATGTCGTGTCAATAGAGGCATCCCATTGAGCTATTTGGTTGGGAACTGGGTTGCTGAAACTCCCATTTCACAGTATTTGTTTATATTGATGGCATCTCTTTCGCTATGTGATGCTTCAAGTGACAAGTTTGGTGGTACACCTTGCTTATCTGAATGGGTAAGTACTCCAATAGGAGATTATTTTCAATAATTAAACTTGTGGTAAATCACAATAAGTAGTTGTGAGTTTTCTGACGTTATTGTTTCAAATGGTGGGAAGTTCAATAGAAAAGTAATTAATTGAAAAGCCTTCGTTGGCCAAGGTGCAGAACACTTTAGAAGTTCATTGCTGGGACTGCAATATGTGCTTGATTTGTCAACTAGAAAACGAAAACGCAGATTTAAATTGAAATGTATCCATGCATTCCATTAGGATCTTGTTAGGATTAAGTACATCTGAGTTAAATTTCTTCTGGGGTTATTGGTAGTTTCTAGATACTCTCCAATAGGCTTCTAATCTGTATTAAATGAAATGTAGGTTCTATCAAAAAATTAAATGAAATGTAGGAATTTTTTTATTTGGACCTATTGGTTACTCCATTACAGGCAGAACAAATTTCTTGTGAGTTAGGGTCTTATTCTTTGTGGAAAGTGGAGTGATCCTTAGAGACAGCTTGTGTACTGGAACCACCTTCTTGATTTATGTGATATGGTTCATTGCATAAGATACTTCTCTTCAAAGTTTATTGCTAAGTAGGTCAATAGTACAAATTTTTAATGATTGAACAATCTTTATTCTAAAACTGGTAGTTATATCTAAAATATTAATATTCTGTCATCCTGAAATCATCTTTATGGATAATTCTGTTTCTAGGGTGCTTTTTGACATGTACAGATGTTTAAGAGTGAATATGTATACCAAATAGCTGAAAGTAGGGGAGAAAAAGAAGTCGATGACACTTCAAAGCTATTCACTTTGTGTATTGTGTGTATCGCTCACTAGTTGTGATCTTATGTGTTAGAGAACTTTATTTAGAGTGACATTTGTCAGAATTCAGCTAGCCAAATATGTAGGAGTTTTGATTTTCAATGAACTATTTGCATTCGGACTTGTCTACTCTCATTGACTCAGGCAGTTTATGAGACTCAATTTAGAGCCGTCTATAGTTGTAACTTCCTAAAATGCCAATTATTGTTCTACTACCAACTTATGCAGGCAATGTAGGACAAGGCTTTACCCCACATGTCATTACTGTTGCTGCTGGTGAGGTATGTATTCTTGACAGCACTTTTATTCTTGTTTATTATAGATGCAACACTTAATAAGCTCTTAAAATAAGAAGCATATTTATCCCAATATATAGGTAAATAAATACAGTTGGAGTCCAGATAAATAGGTTATATGCTATCATGCGTATTTATAAGACCGTTTACATTCAGATCTTGCATAAAGTCTAAGTTTAGTCAAAGTTTTGCCATACTAGAAGGAAGTTAATTCTCCTTTACTATTTGTTGGTATTCCAAAGAGGCTTTCCTTAAAAATTATAACTATGACAAGCGTAGATAGCATTTATAATGAGATCTCATTAATTCTTTAAAGAATTGATTAATTTTTTTGTGATAGTTGATTGAGTCTTTATGCATAAATGATTTTGAAATGGGTTGCATGATTGTACTGCATTTCATATTCTAAACAACTAATGCACTAAATGTGTACAGATTCTTAATTTTCAACTATTAGACATTGCGAGAAAAAAAAAGCGGAATATATTATTTTTAACTCAATGTATTTTTATTAGCCATGCCAAGGGAAACTTCTAAGCGGACCTAGATGATTTTGTTGCTTATATTTCAAACTCTGGAAGTTGTATAGATGCTCAAGCAGTGTCCAAAGAATTTGCTCAGTCCTGATGACACTGTCACATCATGCTTGTTTTATGCTTTAAATAAACTTATGGAACTTTCACCTGGAAAGTTGGAAATTTTACAGGAGGATGTGAGGTGAGGGTTCAGATAAAGTCATAATGCTAAAATATGAATTGCCTCCAAATTCTTTTCAGCAAGAGTATAAGTGCTCTAGCTATCAGTCTCTAGAGCTGCTTTAAAGTTTAAACTCTCCATAACTGGTTAACTGGAGTTAGCTCTGTTGAAGGTGATACTGTTGATGCAGCAGTTTACCCAGTTACCCTAATAATGATATTTTTATTTTTTCCTTTCTAATTGTGTGATTGGTTTTGCCCTAATTGGCTTGTTTTAATGTATTACTTTTACTTGTATGAAAAAATAGGTCCTCCATTAAATATTAGCTTATTTACTTTCTCAGTTAGGTTTTTTTTTTTTTTTAATTTTTAATAACCTAACCATAGAAATGTGTAAAGACAGAATACGCTAGCGTCGTTTGATCCATACAGCCGACACCACCTAGTAAGAAAAGGCTTTGATTGCTGTTGTTGTTGTCTTATCCTAAATTCAAACAGTAACTTTTCAATTTCTTGCCTTTCCTGTCATCATTTCCTTTGGAAGTTAGGAATTGATTTTCTTTTTTTAAATGCTTGATGTTGTTGAGAGGTACAGGCAAGGCTTGTAGAACATGTAGAACATCTAGTGCACTACTCATGGTACAGAGCAAAGTCCTTTTCTCTTAACAGATATGGTAACTCAAAATGCGACATATAAATTCTAAAGAGATGTGATTGATTTTATAATAAAATATAAAACTCATCTTACAATCTGTATTAAGTCAAATGTCAAATGAGGTGGGGAATATTTTCCATGGAAAATAATATTCCTCTGACTACATTAACATCTTTAGTCGATCTTATCTAGTGGGAAAAGGCTTTGAAATAAAGTGAAATATTGAACTTAGAAAGATCCTATTGAAGCAACTATGATAATTCTAGCCTCCATTTGACTAAGTTAGATTACAATATAATTGTGTTCACCTTTATCAAAATTATAGAATGTAATATTCAATATCTTCACTATTTTTCTGTTACCATTTTGGCTCTGCTTAGTTCTATGTGAGGTGTCAGGTTTAGATGGCCGATTTACTTGTGGTTAGCCATGATTCACCTGGACACATGGCATTTCTCATATGGTTTTCTATATTTGTGCAGCCTTTGGTGGCTTTTTCTATCTGGCCCTTCAAAAGTTTATACTCTTGTAAAATGGTGATTTTTTCATAGATTAACTTCTAAGTAAATTGAAGGCTGTGATTCGATTGGTGGTGTGAGTGACAATGCTCTAGTAAATAGGATGGTGTATTGTGTGGTAGCTCCACTGCAATTTAGGAATCAATCCGTTTAGCTCTATGCACACTTGATGTCTTGTCAAAGTGCAATGGACTGCACCTCTGTAATGGCACGTACGATAGTTCTGGGCAAAAGGCACGAGGGGGTGTGCCATATAGATCTGGCTAACATCCAAACAAGTGATATGACAGAGTTAAAGTAATATTTCTTCATTCCTGCTTTGCATCTTTGCATATGAAACAATTTATTTCAGTGAAATAAACAACATTGCATTTATATTCTTGCAAAGGTAGGCCTTGCTGGATTTCACCATCATAATTGGTCTTGGATCTTTTTTATCCACGACACTTGAATATATCATGATTGCTAGCAGCCTAATCTAAGGTAAGGGGTTTTCTTTTTGGTGGCATTCAATAGGATGTTGGCCAGAAAGTTATGTTGTTCATGCAACAAAGTAGGCGAGAAATGTGCATTCTGTCTGCATCTGGTACCATTTCAAATGCCTCTCTCCGTCAGCCAGCAACCTCAGGAGGCAATATTGCTTATGAGGTAAATTATCAATCACTTTTTCTGTTATAATATTTAGATTGTTCTATTCTGATCCCTTGTTTAAACTATCTTCAAAAGGAAATACAACTATTGCAACTTTTGGTCTATGTCTAATTTTATACGTGTAACCAAGACTTGCAAATATGAATTTTTTAACCTATTTTACATCTTGTTTTTATGATGTAATTGAATTTGTCCAACTCCATTATGAGTATATGTATCAACTCAAGAGTTGCAGACAACTTTATTTGATAGACCAAGTGGTTTGAAATTGTAATAAAAGTGAAAGTGCATGAAAGAAACAGTGCCCTCAATTTCTATAGATTTTTCTTGCACACCCTTCCAATGAACAATTTTGTTTTAGTCACCTTTAAGATCACAAAAAGTCAGAGGAGGCTTCATCAAATTTTTTTGTCTTTGTTTATTATATCATGACTGCTTACACGAAAGGCTGAAGATAATCATCCTTTATGTTTTTTTGTTGCTTCTTTTTGTATGTCTCATTTATTAATTTTCATTTCTGGAGAAGTTTTTTTCATGGTTGAGAGTGGACCAAATCTTATGCTTGCACTATAGTTTTCATGGTATGACTTGTTTTGATATCAGGGTCGATTTGAGATTATTTCACTCTCTGGTTCTTATGTCCGTACTGAACTTGGAGGGCGCACTGGTGGTCTCAGTGTATGCTTATCTAATACTGATGGCCAAATCATAGGTGGAGGAGTTGGTGGACCCCTAAAAGCTGCTGGTCCAGTTCAGGTAATTTTAAATAGAATTTTGTTCGAACATTAATTAATAGATGCCTCATGGGAGGTAGGAAACAAGTGCACCCAATTAGACGGGTGGGGAGAAAGTATTAAATTAAATGTTTGCCTTGAGTGAGAATGAGAAGGTGAAAAATAGAGGAAAGAGAATGACTGATGCTGAGACATACTGTTTCCAAATAAGTAGGTGTAGTCATCATCCAGTACTTCATCTCCCCTTTCTGGTCGTACCAAGCACACCCTAGAAAGTTACAACAAGAAGTTGCTTGAAATTAACGACTGATTTACATGCAGGTAATTGTTGGTACTTTCTTTATGGACACCAAGAAGGATGGTGGAGCTGGTGTAAAAGGTGATGCTTCTGGGAGCAAGTTTGCATCACTAGTTGGGGAATCAGTATCAAGTTTAGGTTTCCACCCAGGAGTTGAATCTTCCAGTGGGAATCCGATTCGGGGAAATGATGATCATCAAGCTATTGGAGGGAGTCATTTCATGATCCAACAGCGTGGCATGCACGTAACACCTTCCCAGCCAACGGACTGGGGTGGTCGTCCTGATTCCAGAAGCACAGGGTATGACCTGACAGGTATGAAATTTGAAATTGCACGGCGTCTGCATCAGGCTGAGTGTGAAAGTCACAGTGCATCTTTATGGTTAACGTGAATGTTGTATGCAGGAAGAACAGGTCATGGGGTGGCGCACCAGTCTCCGGAGAATGGGGATTATTTAACATGATTGTTTTGGGTACTGAAAGCACCTGTCTCTTTGCTGTGGTGTACTTGTATGATATCTCTAATTACCACAAGTTTCAGCTCAAGGGATGCTGTTTATAGTAAATGTCGATGCACCGTCCATTAAAGGAAGGGCCGTCGCTTCTGAAGATTATTACTCATTTGCTCATGCTGTAATTTATAAGTCAGGGTTTTGTATCTTGTATTTTGTTTTTGTTTGTCTTTCTTACTACCAGAATAAATAAGGTAGTAGCATACTTGCATGTCAGGTTAGCTTCTGGGGATTATAATAGTCTTACTTCATTGTGCATAGAATGCCATCAGAGTTGAGTTCAGTTGCTGCTGCTGCAAACTTCGAGATCCCTTATACTCGTCCTTGTAGGTTTGTACTCCATGTCCAATGCTTTTTTTTGTTTGTTTTGGTCTGAATGTCCAATGCCAAAGAGGGGGCTTCGTGTTATTTTGATGTCCACGAAACAACATACTTACATATTAACCGAAACAAAATCACCAGGAATTCAGAATAAAAATGTGTGTTGAAATTATAAAAGCTTATGCAATCAGAAGAAACATATCTATTAACGATATTTTATGGTACACGGTGCTCTTTCATTTTCCAAATGACTACTCTGCTACAGAATTTATTTGTTTTAGAGGGTTACATACAGAGTGGGCTAAAGATTCTCTCAGCCTTTGCATTATTTCTTCCTTCAAGACGATCGAATGGAATGGTTCAAAGGATATGGGTTAGCAGGGTTTATAACTCATTAGGCAAAATGTAAACCAAATTCTAAATCACTCTTAATAACTTTATTATATACCTTCTGTCCCATATTAATCAATATTAAATTGTATATCCTATCACTTTTTTTAATTGGTTTCGTTTATATGAACTTTAATTTGTTACTATTATTTGTTTATCAGGAAGAAGTAAAGTGGGTTTATGCTCGTTGTACTACCCAAAAGCAAAAAACTTCACAACCAAGGTTATGAGTTAGACAGGTGCTTTCTGTAATATATCAATAACGATAACACCAAAAAAGAGGAGTAATGCCATGGAGGGCTCAAGCTTTGAGCTCCCATTGGCCTATTTTAATTTTTTAAAAAATTTAATGTCCCATCATCATTTCTCTTTGAAGAGAGAAAGAGAGAAGAGGGCTTAAGTTTTGAAGAGCTTGACCTCTCCATACATTCCCAGAGAGAGAGAGAGAGAGGTCAAAAGTCAAATGATCAGATATACCCAAACCCACGGAGAGGGGACGTCTTCATCATTGGCCGAAAAAAAGGACGCCTTATTGTAGTGTCGTTTCGAGAAAACGATAAAAGGGCCACGTCGTATTGTTGGCATTTCATCGCGGCTATTGGGTTTCCCACAATTGGTTCGGAGCGAGACGAGAGAGAGAGAGAGAGCGTGATGGCGGACAACCTCTTTGAAGGATTGCCCCCTCCTTCTGCAATCCCTCTTCCTGCTTCTTCTCCATCTTCTGAACATGAAGCACCAGAGCCAGTTCCTGATAACATCAGGCAATCTTCTCCAGTTCCTGCATCAAAACCAATCCTCAAAAGTGCCCTCAAGCGCTCTAAGCCCACTGAATCTGACGCACAAGGTCTTTACTTTTTGTTCTCTAAATACAAATTTTCCTTTAGTTTCCTCTTTTTATTGAAAGCCATGGATTAGTTAGACCTCTATTACGGAAGGAAGTTCCATGTGCACTCTCAGATTGCTTTTCCTTTCAAGCATTAAATTGTTTTTTAGATAGATGTCTGCTTTTGGTGATTGTAGTAGCACCCTAGGGATACATAAGGTTGTATTGACTCCATACTTGTATGACTCTATTGAACGCTTAGGGCATCCTGTCTTCCTTTCATTAAGTTCTTTTGCTGAGAGCTGAGTATGCCAGCTATCTTCGTGATCTTAGGTCCACTATATTTTAAAGTTACGATTAAAGAAACATAAGAGCACCAGTTTTTTCCCCCTCCATTCAACACTAGTTGAAGTCTTATGATTTGAAGTATTTTTGGGACAAAGTCTCATGCTTTGCAATTGGATATGCCAAAATCATGTATTGAACTACCAATTTTCTTAATGTGCATAATGGGTAGTAAGAATTAACTTTCTTGGCATGATCAAGCTTTTCGCTTGTTGTGGAGATCATATTTGCTGTGTATAGTATTGAGTATTGTAGAGTTGAACGATGAACATAAACAAGCTAGGTGTAGATGTTGAAATTATTGTTTGGTGTATAACTTGATGAACATAAACTGAGTGATTCTTCTGCATTTATGTTCGGTGTATAACTTGATGAGTATGCTTACAACTGCAAAATTGATATTGGTTTATGACTTATGAGTAGTATGGCTTTAGATTAAGTGGTACCACTTTTCTGAGCAGCTTCCTGATTTGGTGTTCCATTGATTTAAAATATAGATCCTAAGCAAATAAATATTTAAAGACTTTAAAACATATGTTTGATGAACTATATTATAGACTCATCATGACCTCAAAATGTTGATCACTATGTTCTATAGCGGACATCCTAGGGTGGAAATACTATTTATACTTTGATAACAGGCTTTTTTGTATTATGTTGTAAGTATTCTTTGTTAATGCTTAATTTTCTCTCACACCTCTCATGGTATTTTTTGTTAGTTTATTAGCCTTGGAGATACGAACTTAATTTTTTTTTTCTGTCATTAGTTCTATTGTAAGATTGAAAACTTGAAACTCTGTTTTTTCCCCTCCTGATTTTAAGGAATGCCAGTACATCATGTATGTTTTTTTATATGGTTACTTTCTTTCTTTTTAAATACTGGAGTTTATTCTCTGATGAACTTACAATGTATTGTTATTTCAGCTACAACACCTAAAAAAAGCTTAAAGTTTAAAACAACAACTGATGCTTCTGAAACACAAGTTATTGAGGCCATGAAGAAGATATCATCACACATTAAGACCCCTGCAAAGTTTAGTAAGGCTTCGAAGCTTGCGATACAGCTAATTCAGGCAGGAAGTGTGAAGTCTGGAACTAGTGATTATTTTTTTTCTGTATTAGAAGCTGCAATGTCATCATCCATACCGTGTACAGATCCTTCGGTGCGGGCAGATTATTATGCTCTGTTCTCAGAAGCACAAAATGCCACTGAAGTAAGGCTTATGCTTTGCTAAATTATTTGCTATTATTTTTTCTTATCACAGGAAATTCTTTGAGAATTTCTTAACCCCTCTTCTTTTTTCAAATGTAGCACTTCAATAGAAAGCAAAAGAATCAAATGACAACATGGACAATCGCCGCTGTGGTGGCAAATGATTTGTATACAGATGACAGCTTTGTGGTATGTTTCTTACTAAATCTTTATTTTAAATTTGCAGACTATAGTTACTGTAGTTTTCTTCTTATTCAAACCAATCAAATGGTTTCCAATTTTTATACACTCATGTTATTGCCGTTGATGTAGCTATGTTTAAAGTTGTCACTACATGTGTTAATCCTTCAGATTTCCTTGTATGATTTTTTTTTTTAACCAAAGAGGAATTCAAGGAAAGATTGGAAAAGAAAAATCCTCTGGAGCCCTACTAAATTTAGTTGCCAAGTAAATAAGTGATGGGTAAGCACCACTATTTTTCACGGTAACTTTCCACTGTGTCACCTATGCTCTGCTATTTCTATCAGAGCATAGTTGGGGCCTGGAAGTGTTTGAAATGTGTTATCTCGAGTTTTGACTTCTGATAGACTAATTCCATTTCAAAGCATTTTTTTTGAAAGGTTGAGATTTGGATTAGCTCCTATGCTCCTCTTTTGAGGTGAATTGGTGATTAATTTGAGATTTGAACGTGCCATTGACTCACTCTGCTATGCCCTTCCCTTGTATGTCTTTCTGGAGACTGCAGCTGCATTGAATTTATTGCCTTGTAAATTTGTCCGGAAATGATTAATTGTCATGAGTTTAAATTTTGCTTAGTTACCCGATCTAGATTTGGAACCTTGTTACTTATTTTTGTTCTATATGTTTGCCTTGAATATTTTGGTGCATTATGATTAATCATCCGTGACTTTTTTCTTTCTCTTTTTTTTTTGGCTCCACAAAATTTTAACAGTTTTCTAAAGCAGCTGGAAGAATCAAAGAAGCTATATCTAACCTTCCTGTTGCAACAGAGGATGATGATGTTGATGAAGAAGTGTCCCTGAAACATAGCACAGGCAATGTAGATGAAGGTGACAAAATGAAGCAGGACACACCCCTAGTTTCTACTGCCAAAGATAATGAGGAGGAGGCTGATCCATTTGGACTTGATGCTTTGATTCCTGGATCGACAAAGAAAAGTGAAAAGACAAAGGGGAAGAATGGAGGCACAATTAAGACGAGGAAGGAGGAAGATGAGGAAGAAACTAAGAGATTTCTCAAGTCACAAAGAGAAGCCTTGATAAGTTGCTTAGAGATTGCTGCACGACGTTATAAAATTCCATGGTTGATAATTTGCTACTTTGTTTTTTTTGTCGTTTTACTTAGAGCGTTGGTATTGACATATTTATCTAAATCCGTTTGAATGTGTTTGTGTCATCAGGTGCCAAACAGTGATTGATATATTAGTAAAGCATGCCTTTGATAATGTAGCAAGATTCACTGCTCGACAGAGGGATGCAATAGGGAAACTTTGGGCCTCTATAAGGGAGCAACATATTCTCCGGAAGCAAGGGAAGTCAGTGAGTGGAAAACTTGACGTAAATGCTTTTGAGTGGCTTCAACAAAAATATGCGAGTGAGAAGATTAGCATTCGCCATTCTGTTGGAGCTAGTGGAGACCGTCGCGCTCAACAATGGCTTGGTTGATCATTCTTGTCTTTGTGTTGTAATGGTTAAATGAGGGTAGGATGTGTATTTGAGGATTACCTTTATAAACCATGATAGTAAGTCTAGCAAATATGCTAACAAGTTGATACTATGATTCCACCAAGAAAGGGCACTAATATGTTGTGTCAAGTAACGAATCTAACATGCGAGTTCAATTTGTTATATGTCTAGTCATAAGGTTTGTTGAACAAGACAAGAACAAGATTCGATGCTTTTGGTTTAACCAATTGCACTCCTTAACTACCATCATTTTCTCAAATCATGGACCAAGTTGCAGAGTCGCACAATACAATCATTACAAACTCTCCCAGATTCTCTACAACATTTGGGAGTGACATATAAGCATACTTTCTCTCTGTTGCATATGATATGTTTAAAGTCTAAAAAAGTGATCCAAATATAGAAAATATTAGATTTTTACCATATAAAGTTTAAGATTTTCATACCCAAACTTTGACAGAAAAAAATGTTTAAGCATTTAAAATTTTGACAGAAACAGACAAGTTTTTACTCAAGGCTGGCAAGCCTGTCTACAATTGGGCCGGAGAAAGTGGCGGTTTTCATAATTTCAAGTATTGGGCCATACACCCAACAAGCAAAACCCTAAACCCTGGATGCGGTGGTGTCGATCAGCATAAAAGGCACCTGAGGAGAACCCTTCTTTCTCATTCCTCATTTCACACTGCTCTCTCCTGCCAAGGTACTTGCTACACGCTTTCTCTCATATTTTATTTTTGATAACCTTTGTTTGGAACTGTCTCTTCCAGTCCTTCTGATATTCGTTATCGTCGAGGTTGTTTTAATCTGTGTTTTACTGCACATATCGAAGGCTTGCAGGCGCTTTATCGTTGAAGCCTGCGAGCTCAAAACTTGTGCAATATCGTAAGTCATCCACTCAATGAGGATCCTCTGTGGGTGCATATCGCTTGTGCTTGAGGATTTTATGATGGTTGATGAACATCTTCTCACATATCCATACGTTTCAATTTAGGGTTAGGTTCCTAGCCTGTTATCCTGTTAGCTGTTGATCCATTTGTTTTATTTACTAATTCGCTAAACTTGACGCCGTTCTGATCTGTAAGGTCTGATGGACTTGTTTTTTAAATGACATTGTGTTAAACAGTTTATGTCCTTTTTGTCTTAGCAATTGCAATTTGTTGTATCCCTGCTGATACGTGTTTAACTGTCTCAAGATAGTTCGTGGATTTACTTCCCATTGTGCTTATGAACGGTCATGTGCTGATTAGTCCTCACGCCAGCACATAACATAAAACATAAGCTACATCTAATGTTGCCGCACTGTCTTTTGTTGTTTTCCAATTTATGGGAATTCACTAATACATGTGTGGCAAACATCCTAGATCCTACATATCTCTTAGTCCTTTTTCTTTTCAAGAAATAGTTTTACACCATCTTAGTAAATTTAAGTTTAATTTCGTTTCTTCATTGTAATCTATGCCACATTTCTCTGAGAGACTGCCAGACTTTAATGTATAATGATATTTTGCTACTCAACTATGTAGGAAATTTTCACTGCTCCCAGACTTAAATTGGTCATAAAGATGTCAAATCCAAAGGTGTTCTTTGACATTCTAATTGGAAAGATGAAGGCCGGTCGAATAGTGATGGAGCTGTTTGCAGATGTCACCCCAAAGACAGCTGAAAACTTCCGAGCTCTCTGCACTGGTGAAAAGGGAATTGGAATATCCGGGAAACCTTTACACTATAAGGGATCCACATTTCATCGGATTATTCCGCATTTCATGTGTCAGGGAGGAGATTTCACTAGAGGAAATGGAACTGGAGGAGAGTCTATTTATGGCGCCAAATTTGCTGATGAGAATTTCAAGCTGAAGCATACCGGACCTGGTATTCTTTCAATGGCTAATGCTGGACCCAACACGAATGGTTCTCAGTTCTTTATATGTACTGCAAAGACAGAATGGCTTGATGGAAAGCATGTTGTATTTGGAAAAGTTATTGATGGCTACGGTATCGTTAAGGAGATGGAGAAGGTTGGATCAGATAGTGGGAGGACATTAGAACCAGTTGTAATTGAAGATTGTGGTCAGATAGCAGACAAATGATGTTGAAATTTGATGAGATGTAATAAGTTATGGCATCAGTAAATGTTAATAACGGATGTTTGTTGTTTTAAGAGATATAGTAAACCATTTGTATTTTTTACGTATTACTCTGTTTTTATAGTATCTAGCGTTTCGAATTTTCGACATAAATTCCAATTACGCATGGGAGAAACTGCTCAAAGTTTCGGATGGTACAGGCTACAGCTAATGTTTTCAGTGGGATGACCATGCGCTGGCATATTCAACACAGATCCTTGTTGATAAATTCATGTCCTCTAACATCACTTCCTTTCCTTACACATATGTACAGTATCATTATGTAAGTCCATCCAGATATAGCCTTGACGATTGAAATCTTCCCATAGACTGCTGATATAACATAAATCCACGCACGCCTATGTTAGCATGATTTTAAACCCATACTTTGCTGAGCAAGTAATGAAGATGATATAATATAAATTCATCTTGAAAAAGTCTGAGAGATATGTAGAAATAAAATCCTTCCAATAAAATATAGAATAATAAATAAATAACAAGAAGCAAAGAGCCGAAAGGAGGGGAGGGAAAATTTCAGAAGATGATACATCTGAATGAGTAAACTACACTAGAGGATATTTCATTATTCTTAAGAAATGAATGTGTTCTGTATCCTTTCACTCCCAGTCTTCATCACTCAATTGATCATCAACCTCATCTTTTGGAGGCCTAACGACCAATACCAGAGTTCCTAAACTCTCCTCCACACCCACATTCTTCAATGCCGATCCCCTTTCCACTTTTAAGCCCTCATCAACCGCCACTAAATAAAACCCATTATCTGCACCTACTGTCTTCTTGCTTCTATCAGCGACCACCAATATTGGCTCTTCCTTATACCACCTATTCACCTTCCAGGGTAATACCCTTGCATCCGGAAATGACACAACAATTCCACCTTTCCCCAAAAGCACTACTGGCTCCCATCCAGGCAATACCACCCATCTCTCCCATCCCTTTTCTGCTACCACCACACCGAACTCACCCTCACTTGTACACTCCCATGGAGCCTCCACAACCCCCTTCCCCCCCTCCTCAGCCCTACATACAGGAAGAACAACCACAGAACTAGCCTCTGCCACCTCTCCGATCCTCAACCTCACCACCGGCACACGCACCCCTTGTTCAATTTCACCCTCTTTCTTTTCCTCCTTCTCACCCTTTCCCTTCAATTCCTCTGTAACTGCGCTTTTGGCCTTGTCAGTTTCAGCAACGCTCAGTGCTTGCTGTAACGCAGCAGTTTTCTCCTCCGATGGGTTCCTATGTTCCCTACTCTGCCTGTAATACATAAAAGCCAGACAATCTCCCGGGAGAGTATAATCAAAGCTTTCCCACCCTTTGTCACCACGCCTTCGAGGAAAATCCTTCATGGCGCGGGCTAGATCTTGAGCCCCCTTACCATCAAACTTGTTTTCAACAATGAAACGGGCAGCTGCTGCCCGTTGCGGTGCACTGAGAAGGCGAATCTCGTAGAGCAATTCGGATCCGCCGGAGTCAAAGAAGGAAAGAATATCGGGGTCAGAATTGGATTGGACAAGAGAATCGCGGACCTGGGCTGCAACAACAAAGCGATTCTGCTCGACCCCAGAAATGCCGGTGGCTTCTTCGATAGAAGAAGGGGTAAAGCCTTCGCGGATAAGAGAAGTGATAAGAGGGGCGTATTCATACCAGAGACCCATTCGGTTAGCAAGAACTTCAAGGCATCCTGCAGTGTCGAGAGAGCGGAACTGAGAGGGAAGAGGAGAAGGAGGAGGCCTAAAGGGTTGATAGAGTTGCTGCTGAGGACCGGAAGGGTTGAGAGTGGCGGAAATGGGTTTAAGGAGTGAGCGACGGTGGACGGAGAAGGGAAGCAGCCTATTGGAAGGGATGAGAGAGAGGGGCTTCACGGAGAGCGAGAGCATGGTCATGGCGGATATTGCAAGTATCAAAACTCACGCTGCCTCGGTCTGCCTTATCTGATACGCTCACTCTCTGTCTTCCTCTTTCCTTCCCCTTCTTCTACTTGTACCAAAAACATTACTCACTCTCTCTTCACCTTTTAAAAAAATCATTTTGGTTTCATTATTTTTAATTTGTTTTATACTGCTCTATTAACATTTTTAAAAGATTCAATTTCTTCCTTCTTGCTAACAATATTAGCTTCATAAATCAATATATATATGACTACTGACTACTAACTCAACCAACCCTCAACTTTTTTGTTTCAAATTTTTACTCATGAAACATCAATTTATTGCAAATTTCTCAAATTTTTGTTGTAAATAAAATTTTTTTTGTTCCTAATAGAAAAGATATTTGAGAGTTCATTTATTAGTCAATAGTCATCTATGTAATTTATGCCTATCAAAGGAAAATTATTAAAGTTCAAAAATTAAATAACTTAAAGTTTGAATCATCTGATCTAAGTTACAAATTAAAAAAATAAAAAGAAGAAAGCAAGAATCAATAGTTATAAAGAAGGCAGCCACATTGATAGACTTTATGCTCAAATTAATATAAGGTGGAGAAAATAAAGAAATTAATATATGAATGTACTTAGAAGAAATTAATATATAAATATACTGTTGAAATTCGAAATATTCTATAAATCTTGTAAAATTATTTATTAATATTAATAAAAATTCACATTTTTAAATAATTTAAAAATAAACTGAAATTCAATAAGGGAGAAAAGATATGGAAAGTGTGTTACATTGGAAATCGGGCAAGAAAATTGAAGCGGGAGGACGTGGTCAAGTCATCACATATCCCTTATAATATATTATATTATATTATATTATATCTCATCTCATCTCCTTGGGTTACACTCGGATGGATTATCTTCCAAATTCCAAAACGCCACAACGAAACTCAGAAAAAAATAAAATAAAAAATGGTGGATCCACAATCAGAGCAGCAACAAAATTCAGTGGAGGATGGATCGGCGAGTGATGGGCATAGGGAAGAAGAACTGAAGGCTTTTGATGAAACAAAAGGTGGCGTTAAAGGACTAGTTGACGCTGGCATCTCCAAACTGCCTCAAATCTTCATATCACCCACTCATCCATCGCTCTGTGCCAGTGCTTCATCCCTTCCGATTCCAGTCATAGACCTTAATCACTTCCAACAACCTACTACTCTTCGAAAGCACATCATCGACGAGGTTCGTCACGCCTCTGAAACATGGGGATTTTTTCAGGTTGTGAACCATGGCATCCCCAAACACGACCTGGATGACATGATTGAAGGCGTACGCCGATTTAACGAACAGCCACACCATGTGAAGAAGCAATACTACTCCCGTGATACCTCTAAGAAAGTCAGATTCTTTAGTAATTTTGATCTTTATCAGTCAAAAGCAGCTAATTGGAGAGACACTATTTTGTGTGCCATGGCTCCACATTCTCCCAATCCTCAAGAAATACCAAGTGCATGCAGGTACTTACTTGTTGCTAAATATGTGATTTTGCAGCTTTGAAACTTGATTGTGTGTATTATGTATTTAATTAGATTTGTTTGGGATTGGTAGGGAGATTACGATTCGATACTCAGAGCATATGAAGAAGCTAGGAGTAGGCGTGTTGGAACTACTTTCAGAGGCTTTGGGGCTTAAACCCAAACACTTGGAAGACATGGAATGCGGGAAAGGCCATACTCTGGTTTCTCACTACTACCCTGCATGCCCTGAGCCGGACAAAACTATGGGAACTGCAGAGCACTCGGATCCTGATTTCTTCACGATCCTTCTTCAAGATAACATTGGTGGCCTCCAATTGCTTTACCAATCTCACTGGCTTCATATCCACCCACTAGAGGGAGCCTTGGTTGTCAATCTCGGAGATCTTATCCAGGCAACTACCAAACTCATTCATATACTTGATATAATCATATCATATTCATATCCTACTTCTGTTCTGGGTGTCATGTCATTTCTTTCAATTTGCTACTGCAGCTTATCTCTAATGACAGGTTTAAGAGTGCGAGGCACAGAGTTTTAGCAAACCTTGAAGGTCCAAGAATATCGGTGGCTTGCTTCTTCAGTACTCATTATCAACCATCCCAACTGCTTTACGGTCCCATTAAAGAGTTGTTATCAGAGGAGTGTCCTGCCCTTTACAAGCAAACAAGGGTGAGTGACTATGTTGCCTATTACAACTCTAGAGGGCTTGGCCATCCCATATCTGCACTTGACCACTATAGGCTTTAATTTGACACAATGTGAATCAATGTGTGTGAGACCAAACCTGATCAAGCCAAGCAAAAGTTATAGCTTTGATTTATGTGGACTGCTGAAAAGTTGTATTACCACTTCTCATTAAGATTCGTTGATGTACTTTAATTTGATGGAATTCAGTATTAGTATTACCTCTAAGGCATGTTTGGGAGTTGGAGGGAACACATGAATAAATGCCATTGCCAATTCTTAATTGCATTCATCAATTTCTGTTGAGGAATGGACCCAATTAATAGAATAAATGGGCAAAATAATTATGTGGTAAAAAATATGGACACAAGAAATTTAACGTGGTTCAGCTTTAAGACTACGTCCACGGGCAAAGACGGTCAACAGATTTCACTAATAGTAACAAATGGAAATTACAAAAGTGACTTAATTGCACTCAAAGCCCACACCCCAAATACACCCAAAAATATCTAACACAATATTTTTCTCACCGGTATATCACTCCACACATAGAGAAATTGCTTACAAACACTTATGCAATTTACTCTAACTGAAATATGCTCTCACTCACAAAATCACACACTCTCTCACGGATGTATGTCTTTCCCAAAGTGTGTTCATCTTGCTTGATGCCCATCATCCCATTTTATAGGCATTCTACGTGATTGCAAAAGAGAGATATCAAAGTAGCTAGGGTGGCTACTTGTTGGCATTAAATGTGATAGGAGACAAAGCATGCATGACCATAAATACATTATGTGTCATGAGAGTCAAGATTGGTGGCTACTACCAATTGCATGGGTAAGACAAAATGCAACATAATCTCTTCATCTTCATATAGGCATATCTTCATGTGTGTAAAATGTGGGCTAATTAAAATTTGCAGCCACACTTCTAACAAATCTCCACCTTGGCTCAAATTTCCTTCAAAATTAGTGAATACTCAATCCGTCTTTTCCAATGCCCAATCGGGCAACTCACATACTGCAAGCACCAATTAAGTCCAAGCAGTGCTTGAACTTAGATACTGTAAATGGCTTGGTCATCATATCTGCTGGATTTTCCATAGTGCCCACCTTCTTAATCATAATGGCACCTTGAGAAATAATTTCCCGAATAAAGTGAAATTTGACATCAATGTGTTTGGTCCTCTCGTGATACATTTGATTTTTAGTCAATGTATTGCGCTTTGGCTATCACAGTAGACAATTGTAACATATTGTCTTAAGCCCAAATCGCTAACCAAACCTCGCAACCAAATGGCTTCCTTCACAGCTTCTGTTGCTGCCATATACTCTGCTTCTGTAGTAGAAAGTGCAATAGTGGATTGCAGAGTTGCTTTCCAACTAACAGCATAACCCGAAAGTGTGAAGACATACCCAGTCAAAGATCTTCTTTTATCCAAATCACCAGCATAATCAGAGTCCACATATCCAGTAACACAACTACCACTGTCTGTACTCTGATTAAACACCAAACCAAGATCTGCTGTACCTCGAAGGTAACGAAAAATCCATTTCACAGCTTGCCAATGCATCTTGCCAGGATGCGCCATATATCTGCTAACAACACTAACAGCATGTGAAATATCTGGGCGAGTGCAAACCATAGCATACATAATGCTTCCAACTGCACTAGCATACGGAACACGAGACATTTGCTCTTCCTCCTCATCAGACTGTGGTGACATAACTGCTGAAAGTTTAAAATGAGCTGCAAGTGGAGTACTCACAGGCTTTGGATTCTGCATTCCAAAACGCTCAAGTATTTTCTCAATGTATTTCTTTTGAGATAAATACAACTTCCCTGCGCGTCGATCCCTGTGTATCTCCATCCCCAAAATTTTCTTCGCTGCTCCCAAATCTTTCATCTCAAATTCACCACTGAGTTGATTCTTTAACTTATCAACCTCAGACATACTCTTAGCAGCAATGAGCATGTCATCAACATAGAGCAACAAATAAACGAAAGAACCATCTGAAATCCTCCTGTGATATACACAGCTATCAAAGTTACTCCTAGAGTAACCGTGGGTAAGCATAAAACTGTCAAATCGCTTATACCACTGCCGAGGAGATTGTTTCAAGCCATATAATGACTTTTTCAAAAGACAAACATGGTCTTCCTTTCCTTCAACAACGAATCCCTCTGGTTGCTGCATGTAAATTTGTTTTTCAAGCTCACCACCATGTAGAAAGGCCGTTTTAACATCGAGCTGTTCAAGCTCTAAGTCTAACTGTGCGACCAAAGCGAGCAGCACGCGAATAGAGCTATGTTTAACAACAGGAGAGAATACTTCATTGTAATCAATACCCTCATTTTAACTAAAGCCCTTTGCAACCAACCGTGCTTTGAACCGTGTTGCTTCAACTCTAGGGATTCCTTCCTTTTTCTTAAAGACCCATTTGCAACCAACAATCTTCTTGCCTATAGGTGGCTTTACTAGCTCCCACGCCTGGTTCTTATGAAGAGACTCGATCTCTTCACTCATAGCAACAGTCCACTGTTCAGATTCGCTACTTGTGACAGCCTCATGATACGTAACAGGATCATCTGATTCACAAAAGTCTGCCACAGATAGTGCATATGAGACTAAATCTGCATAAGCATATCTCTGAGGTGGTTTGATATGCCTTCTTGGTCTACCCTTGGCAATACTATACTGTTGCTGCTCTTGAGAAGCTCCCGCTTCTTCTAGATTCTCATGTTCATCATCTTCAACTGGTTGATCAGAATTACTATCTTTCTTTTCAACCTCAAGCTCCACCTGCTCATCAACACCGCGATCATTTTCAGGCTCAACAACCTCCTTTTTCGAACAAAGCATGGATGATTCATCAAATTTAACATCTCTGCTAATTATAAATTTAGGTGAACTAGGTTCAAGACACCACAATCTAGAACCTTTCACCCCAGATGCATAACCCAGAAATATGCATTTTAGTGCCTTTGGTTCAAGCTTGCCATCATTCACATGCGCATATGCAGGACACCCAAAAATCCTCAGATCAGAATAATCAGCCGGAGACCCAGACCATACTTCAATAGGAGTTTTCAACTCTATAGCAGTCGATGGAGACCGATTCACTAAATAACAAGCCATGTTAATGGCTTCTGCCCAGAATTCCTTTGACAAACCGGCATTCGATAGCATACACCGTGCTTTTTCAAGAAGTGTTCTGTTCATACGTTCTGCAACTCCATTCTGCTGTGGTGTCTTTCGAACAGTGCGGTGTCTCACAATGCCTTCATTTTCGCAGAACTCGTTGAACTGACCTTCACAGAACTCCGTACCGTTGTCAGTTCTCAAGCGCTTAATTTTCTTGCCGGTCTGCTTTTCAATAAGCGCCTTCCACTTCTTGAAAATAGGAAACACTTCATTTTTGTGCTTCAAAAAATATACCCAGACTTTTCTAGAAAAATCATCGATAAAAGTCAACAGGTATCTGGCACCACCTTTTGACGGAACAGGCGCAGGGCCCCAAAGATCAGAATCGATGTAGTCAACTGTGCCCTTAGTCCTGTGGGTAGCTGTACTGAACTTGACTCTGGTCTGCTTTTCGTAGACACAATGTTCACAAAAATCAAGCTTCCCAATCTTATGACCATCCAACAAGCCTTGCTTACTCAAAATAGACATTCATGTCTCACTCATATGCCCTAAGCGCATATGCCACAAACGAGTTGTTTCTGAATTTGGATCAGCTGATGATACTGATGCAGCACCAATAACTGTGCTACCTTGAAGTAAATAGAGGCCATTAACCAACTTCCCTTTGATTACCACGAGAGCTCCACGTGAAACTTTTAAAGCTCCACCTTCAGCAGAATACTTATAACCTTGGGAATCAAGAGTACCTAAAGATATCAAATTGTTCTTCAGATCGGGTATATGTCGAACATTAGACAGAGTTCTGACAATACCGTCGTGCATCTTGATTTGGACTGTTCCAATGCCAACAACTTTACAGGAATTATTATTTCCCATAAGAACAACGCCGCCATTGATTGACCGGTAAGTAGAAAACCAGTCACGATTCGGACACATGTGGTATGAACAGCCTGAATCAAGAACCCAATCATTACTAAATGGGCTAGTTGATTCTGATAGAACATTAGCTCCTTCAAAATTTTCTACAACAACACTAGCTGTGTCGCTAGTACTAGGAGCATTATCTACTGTCTCCTTTCTCTCTTTGATCTTCGGACATTCTGCTTTCCAATGCCCTTCCTTTTTGCAGTAACGACATCTGCCTTTTCGGAATTTGGATTTTGATCTGGATTTGCCTCTATTATTACCAAAACTTCTCTCTTTGTTTCTACCTCGACCAAACAGACCCTCGGCCTGATTTTCACTCCAATTTTCTGAGACCCTTCTCTTCAACTCACGAGAGTTCAGCGAAGCCTTTACATCTTCCATGGTCAGAGCCTCTCTTCCATAGAGCATAGTGTCAACAAAATGCTCATATGAATGAGGTAGAGAACACAATAAGATCAACGCCTGATCTTCATCATCAATTTTGACATCAGTATTTTTCAGATCCATGATAACTTTATTCAACTCAGCAAGATGGTCTTTTATAGGTGTGCCTTCCTTCATCCGAAGAGTGTAGAGCCGCTGCTTTAAATAAAGCCGATTGGTGAGGGATTTTGTCATATACAGAGTTTCCAATTTAAGCCATAAGCCTGCTGCCGATTTCTCGTCTGCAACCTCCCGCAAAACATCATCTGCTAGAGATAACAAAATAGTGCTAAGTGCACGCTCTAGAAGGTCATCCTTCTCTTGATTGGATAACTCGGTCGGCAGAGCCTCCTTTCCTTCTAATGCCTTTAGCAGCCCTTGTTGCACTAACAAGGCACGCATTTTCACACGCCAAAGGCTGAAATCATTGTTGCCGTTGAATTTTTCGATCTCAAATTTTGCCGCCATCACGTCCGGATCCTATTCCTCTGATACCAATTTGTTGAGGAATGGACCCAATTAATAGAATAAATGGGCAAAATAATTATGTGGTAAAAAATATGGACACAAGAAATTTAACGTGGTTCAGCTTTAAGCCTACGTCCACGGGCAAAGACGGTCAACAGATTTCACTAATAGGAACAAATGGAAATTACAAAAGTGACTTAATTGCACTCAAAGCCCACACCCCAAATACACCCAAAAATATCTAACACAATATTTTTCTCATCGGTGTATCACTCCACACATAGAGAAATTGCTTACAAACACTTATGCAATTTACTCTAACTGAAGTATGCTCTCACTCACAAAATCACACACTCTCTCACGGATGTATGTCTTTCCCAAAGTGTGTTCATCTTGCTTGATGCCCATCATCCCATTTTATAGGCATTCTACGTGATTGCAAAAGAGAGATATCAAAGTAGCTAGGGTGGCTACTTGTTGGCATTAAATGTGATAGGAGACAAAGCATGCATGACCATAAATACATTATGTGTCATGAGAGTCAAGATTGGTGGCTACTACCAATTGCATGCGTAAGACAAAATGCAACATAATCTCTTCATCTTCATATAGGCATATCTTCATGTGTGTAAAATGTGGGCTAATTAAAATTTGCAGCCACACTTCTAACAGTTTCCAGGGTAAGACAACAAAAAGCCATTCATTGCTGAAATGGATTGGTGCTTGTTCATGAATAAAGGTTCAACCGCTCCTCTCAATTTCCCTCCTCACCTTCATCACTCTCTTCAAACCATGCATGCACCACTATGTTTTCCTCTCCCCTTTTGGAATTGAACAAGAGGCACTCCTTCAACAGTCAACACACAACCACTCTTTTGTTTTTCACTGGATATTATGATTATGATATGAATGAAGGAGGTAATACGAACATACATACCCATACCCTCCCATCCCAGGTTTCTTTTTGATCAAAATCCCTTGTTTCTTAACAAATGATTTTTTTTGGGGGTGTGTTTGTCCTGGTCCTGACTCCTGAGTTCTGGTTTTTGGGACAACAATGTAATACTGCTTTCCTATCGACATAGATTGTAATAAATGTGGAGCGGGCTTTGTTTTGTTTTTTGTTTTATGGGACGGGCTTTATTACTCGGCCCTCGTGCATTCTCCATTGTCATTCAAACAAATTAAAAATAAAATGACCATTAAAAAGTTTGATCTATTTACTTGACTTGCATCTCCACTAAGTAGATGTTGTTTTGGGCTAACAAACAAATGATTTGACATTTTGCGGAAAAGCTTAAGCAAAGAGATGGTTTGTGATTTGTATTAAGCGGTGAAATGTAATGTACATTGTGATCATAAAACTTAATAAAGCAAATGTGTGTTGTTGATAGTACACAGCAAAGAATCTTTTTGCTTTATTGGTGTTGGACGTGGAAAGCAATAACATAAGAAGCATGGTGGGACGTCTGATGCTCCATTTAATTAGGCCACGCAAGCCAAACCAGAATGATGGCAGAGATTCACTACAACTACAACCAAGCTTCAATTCAACCTCCGCCACAGATTTTGCCTTTTACTCATTTCTTTATCATAAAAAAACATGTCTAGATTCTTCTTAAACAATCATTAAATAATTATAACATTTATGCCTTTCAAAAAATTTTAATTTGTTATCAAGAGGAAATATTGATTACTACGGTGTTATTTTTATTTTTATTTTTTATTTTTTAAAAAAAGGGTTTTCTACATGAGTAATGAGTTGGCTTCGGTACATTCAGATTTCATAACCCTGGGAGCTCCGCCTCATTTCTCTGATGAGTCCGCTTCCTTATTTCTCCGAAGGAATCGCCTAAAATCCTCTTACATCCAAAAACGACACCTTTTCCACTACCAAAACGACTCTACCCCCAAAACTCAGTTCCACCAAGGCATGCTGTTTCCCTACTCTCGCTTCTCCTCTGTATCATCTTCTCCTTCTCCTTCTCCTTCTCCCACCCTCCAATAACCATTTCCCTTTCGCTTTCTTCTAGCCGAAGAAATGGACCAATCCCTTCTCGATGACATAATCAATCGTCTTCTTGAAGTTCGCGGCCGTCCAGGCAAGCAGGTTCAGCTGTCCGAGTCCGAGATCCGTCAGCTTTGTGTAGCTTCAAGAGATATTTTCTTGCAACAGCCTAATTTACTGGAGCTTGAAGCGCCCATTAAGATTTGTGGTATTTTATTCTCGTCCTATTTTCCATTCTCATCGCTTTATTCTGCCCATCATATAATTCGCTTCTTTATTTCCTGGCGGAGGGTTCATTGTCGTCTTACGAAATATTTTAGCTTTTTCTTGTTTTTCTGAACATCACCTTCTCCATTGTCTCGTTGTATGATTCCCCGTTTCTATACACGAAGATCTGTAGTTAAATATGGAATCTTCCATGGTCAAAACTCGAAACCGGATTAATTTGGCATTTGGGCTTTAGATATAATCGGATTGCTTTTTCCTTAAATCACTACAGTATTAGTATATTATTCTATGATTAGTACTCAGTAGTCTCAACCGAGAACCCTCACAACTATTACAGGTTACTTGTATCTATGTTCATTAAGGCCAACTGAGATTAGACCACTTTTCAGTTGCAAAAGGAAAAATTGTCATTAACGTGACTTGTTACCTTTTCTTGGTCTCTGATATGTGCACCTTGGTTCTCCAATGTAATATTGTCAATAGAGAGAGTTACCAAGACCACGGCATGAGTGACGAGTTTGGCATATTCATTACAAGGACTTTTATTTTTGAAACAATTATGGAATCTAGTATAATCCTTAATAGCATCGTGATTCACTATTGATTGAATAATTTAAGGGTTTATGAGTGGATATGTGAAAAGCTATAGATCATGCTTCCTACTTGCAGGAGAGTGATGAGCTCGTAGTTAAAAGGTTTTACCACTGCAGTGAGTCAA
This sequence comes from Senna tora, assembly GCA_014851425.1. NCBI lineage: Eukaryota > Viridiplantae > Streptophyta > Magnoliopsida > Fabales > Fabaceae > Senna > Senna tora. The sequence goes on from CM026267.1 coordinate 472,730, forward strand.
ATTTCAGTTTCAACAAAATATTTGAAAATTTCTACCTGTAAGAGACACCTTAATAGGAAATACATTGAGTAAATCTACAAAGTCCAAAGTTCATGGATTGAAACTTGATGCAATTATAAGGACTATAGTGGTGTAGTGTAGTCTTAATATGGAACTTAGGTGACAGTTCAAGATGATGTTAAAGCTGACGCCAACAACATAATCATATCATAATACAACTTGATGCAGTTTAAATGCAAATGTAAGAAATAAGTCTGAGGGCTTTATAAATATATATTAGCTGAGGTCTTTTGTCATCCAGTCTTCATTTATAATATTTACGGAATATTTAGTAAAGCTAGAGGCTTATAACATGAAGAAAGTCATATACACCAGGAAAATTGGTGTTCATTAAATAAGGAAGTTTCCTATCTTTTGATTTCTCTTGTGTTGTGTATTATACCTTATATTAAAGAAATGGCTGTATTGACTATGCTTGTGATTCAAACTGGGGTTCTCAACTAAATGATTGATTTGCACTGAAATGCCATGCAAGTGAACACCAGAGTTTCAATTTGGAAGAAATGATTTAACTCATTGGAAACATTAAGTTATTTAACCTTAGTTACTAAATTCAAAATCACCGAATCCTAAAGAATATCATTATAATTATTTATGGCTATTTAATTATTGACTAGACTTGTAATACATGCAAAATATGATATATTATCTGTATCTGAAGAATTATGCTTCTTAAGCTCCTGTAGAAGAAAAGATGAGTCTGAGACTACGTTGACATAAATTGGCCACTGCTGATATGTGATTCCAATCTAGAAAGTTGCGGGCTTTAGTCATTTTTGAAATGACCTACGGATTCTAGTATTGAAGTCTCAAGCTGAGTTACATTAGAAAACAGAGTTTCTGAAAGAAGATTCTGTGGATTTTAGTGTATGAGAAAAATTTTCCATGATACGGGGTACTTGGAATTTTGTAGTAGCTTCTCAGTGTCTTAAGTTTGTCTGTGAGAATTTATGTCCAATGTTCTTAGAGCAGCAGTCCTATACACCACATTCTACTTATGTGATTAGAGGAACCTTATTTAAGGGATGATATCCCATAATCTTTTCTTTTCTTTTACTGTTTCAACTTTCAAGTTACTGTCTCAATGATGGTATATCTGCTTTTATAAAATTGCCAGTTTTCTTCCAAGTCCAACATTCATTAAGCTGACTAGCTGAGATTGTTTCTTCATATATTTTACCTATGCATTAGTTAATACTCAACTAATAAACTCTGGTTGGAATAGTCCAATTGGGAAGGAACTGGTGACACTGTTATATTTTAAGTTTGAAGCAGGATCTTAGAAGTGTATTATCATCTTCAAGTTCAACATTTTGGGGGCGTTTGGTATGGTGCATCTCAGATAACATGGTATCTTACATACCATGGTATAAAAGAGTGTCATCTTAGATACCATGTTATCTTTGATACTCATGTTTGGTATGGTGTTTGACATCACACTGATATAAGATACAAGCATTTGGTATAAAATGGTGTCATCTAAAATACCATGTTATTTATTTTTTTATCTTCCAAATTTACCCTTATAAATTTAAGCAAATTCACTATTATATTTATTTGTTATGATATAACTCTAAATTAAAAAAGACTAATCAACATAGAGAACAAAATATTTTAAATAATCAAATAGTTTAATATAACTAAAAAATAACATTTATCTAAATAACTTCAAATATTCCAAAAATATTTTAAATGTCAATTAGCAAAGAATTTAGAAATAGCACAAGGGTTTGGCGTTCCATTAGGGAAGAAAAAGCCTGGAAGTAAAGAAAACACACGCAATAAAGAGGTGGAAAAAATTAGGGTATTTCTAATAATTTATATAAAAGAAAAAAAAATATAATTAATAAGGATAATATTGGTATGTTAAAAAAAATTCACACCCAAGGGTGTCATCTGACATTTTGAGTGTCATGAGATGACACCATAACAAACAGGGTCATTCAACAGTGTCATCCAAGATAACATAAGATGACACTATACCAAACGTCCCCTTTGTTGATTGCTGGTATGTCTTATACATGCACCAGTTATTGCTTAACTAGTTAAACCTGGTTGGAATAATACAGTTGGGAAGAAACTGTTGACATGGTATATTATGTTCTAAGTTTGGAATAGGATCTTAGAAGTGTATTCTCTGTTAGAACTGCAAACTTTTTTACTTGAGCACTATTTTGTTTGTTTACAGAAAAATTACATGCATATTGTTCTTGCAATGATTTCTTGTCCTGATATCTATTTTTCAGGAGACATACATGGTCAATATTCTGATCTTTTAAGGCTTTTTGAGTATGGTGGATTACCTCCTCAAGCCAACTATTTATTTTTGGGGGATTATGTGGACCGCGGGAAGCAGAGTCTGGAAACAATATGCCTTCTCCTTGCTTATAAAATAAAATATCCCGAGAACTTTTTCCTCTTGAGGGGGAACCATGAATGTGCTTCTATAAACCGTATATATGGATTTTATGATGAGTGTAAGAGAAGGTTCAATGTAAGGTTATGGAAGACATTTACTGAGTGCTTTAACTGCCTACCTGTGGCAGCCCTTATTGATGAAAAGATTCTGTGTATGCATGGGGGACTTTCTCCTGACTTGCATAATTTGGATCAGATTAGAAATCTACAGCGGCCTACTGATGTACCAGATACAGGTTTGCTTTGTGATCTCCTTTGGTCAGACCCGAGCAAAGATGTTCAAGGTTGGGGAATGAATGACAGGGGAGTTTCATATACATTTGGTGCTGACAAGGTCTCAGAGTTTCTTCAGAAGCAAGATCTGGATCTTATTTGTCGTGCACATCAGGTTAAACTCCTGCTCCCCGTTCTACAAATTAAAGGACTATGAAATACATTCCACCAATCCATGTCTGTCATAACTTTTTCAGTTATTTTCTTGTATTGAACTTGAAATTGCTGTTTGTATTGCACATGTGAAGTAATTTTATGCATTGAACCTGAACTTATTTTAATTTCCATTGCAATAACGAGCATATGATGCATCTCACTGTACAATCCTTTGTTTTTAGAATGGAGATTGTAGGTTTTAACTAAAATTTTATTAGTTTGGTTTACTATGTGTCCGGCAGGTTGTGGAGGATGGTTATGAGTTCTTTGCTGACCGACAGCTGGTAACGATATTTTCAGCACCAAATTATTGTGGAGAGTTTGACAATGCCGGCGCTATGATGAGTGTTGATGAGACACTAATGTGCTCTTTCCAAATATTGAAGCCAGCAGATAAAAAACCGAAGATCAATTTTGGAAGTAGTACAGCAACTACTAAGCCTGGAAATTCTCCTGCAGGGATAAAGGTAAAAAAATATATACAAAGTTTATTTGCTAATGCATTCAATACATGCACAATATGAGTAGTTACAGATCTTATGGACTTATCAGAGATATGATTTGTCAGTTTGTATTGTGGAGGATCTACAGAACAAATTAGTATCTGTCGTTACAATCTTACTGTGCTGCAAAGAATTTTTTTTCCCCAATTTGTGATTCATTGCCTACTAAAGCCTTTAAAAAAGTTATAGTTGAACCAGATGTTTCTTACAATGACATAAAATTTGATGCTTGAGGTTCTTGCTTAAAATTTGCTACTAGTTGAGTTTTTGTAGATTTAACTAGTTTTCTGGCATAATAACGACAATTGGTTTGGAGATCCAAGTTTGTAGTGCTAACAATGCTATAACATGTGTGATGAATACAAATGGGCATTCTCCTGATATATCACATGTTTCAGGTGCTGTTTGACTGAAACTTTAATCATATTCATATTGCATCATCTATCATCACTGCTGTCCATGTTTTCCATTCTTGTTGTTTTCCCTTTGATTTATTCACCAATACATTATGACTTCTTTCTCCCTTCTCTTATTATGCCTTGCAGTCCTTCCTGGGTACAAACGTATGAAATGATCTTTGGTGGAAAGGGTTGTTACTTCTAACAGGTCAGGGTGGGTCTTGAATACAGAATACTTGCAAGAAAAGGAAACTTGGGTTCATCTGATCGTCTATGATATGCTGAAGTTGTAAAATCGCGAAACACCATCATGAACTAATATAAATCGTTGTTTTTGCTGGTACAAAGTTGGTTTTCAAGATGGAGAACCATAACCTCCTCCTTGCTTGCCGTCCTTGTACATTAGTGGTTGGTATATGTGGATCTGAAGCATAAGCTTCTCAGGTATAGATGGATACATTGGCTTATATTGCTGAGAACCATTTATGAATGCTCGGACAACTAGCATATTGTGGGCAATTCAGCAGGTTGGCAAAACCGAATTTGAGAGAATCATATTTTGTTGTTTCTTTTTATAGTTTTCATATTTATGTTGGAAGTCCGTTGATTTGGGATTTGGGATACAGATTCACTTCTTTTTTCGTTTCCTTTTCTCGCTTGCGTTAGTTGTTGGGTATTGATAGACAAAAAGGTTCTAACCGTGTGGTCATGTTCTTTATCTCAAAGGTGAAAGAGTACATAATGAATAGGATGAGGTAACGTTTTAATCAGATGTGCCAGTGGTAAGTTTCCCTGTTGGATTCTTTGTGGCATGGTTTGGAGAGGTAGATGTAGATTTCTCTCGTTTAGGCCCCCATTCATCATAACATTAATTTACACTTGGAAGATGGAAAGTCACTGTTATGATTCTGATATCTATTGCTGTAATTTGTAAGAAGATGGAAAGCCACCTTTTAAACCAACACCAACGTGACTTGAAAGTTCAGGTTCACAAACAAATGGTTTTACCTTACCACCATTCTTCGCTCTCTCTTTTAAAAAGAAAATAACATTTAAAATGATTAGTTTAGTTTAGCCTAAACCTAAGTTGTATGCCTTACACAGTCCAGAAACTCTCAGGAAAGGGACATTTCTACTTCTTTGTATTCTAAAGTAAAATAACTAATAATCAGGTTGTTTATTATCTGACCCTCCATGATTGAATTGTGAGGACTCCGGAGGAATATTCAATATCAAGATAAGCTAATATTGCTCCATGTACTACATTGAGTGGATAACCTAATAGACTACTGAAAATATCAGTGTCCAGAAGTAAGGCGCCACATGGGGGTAGGACCATGTTTGGCAGTTGAGACATGTGGTCGGTTTAGGAGTTGGTACTTTGCTACAATTATTGCTTTATAAGTTATTCAATTTTTAATAAAGTAGTGTGGAGAAGAGATAAGGAGGTTGAATCTTTTCATTCACACAAGCTTAACACTTGTTTTTCCTTCTTCCACCTATCATGACTTAAGAGCGGAATATTCCAAATTCATGTCTCTAATCTACTCATTAACAAAACAAATCAGTTTATTTAATTCAATCAGGGTTTGGGTTGAGTCACCTCACCTCAATAATACTGGTTATTGAGAATCTCTCGTGGAGGATTGGAGATTCCCTCTCTTCTCTCACCCGCTAAATAATACTTTATCTATATTCCAGCTAGTTTAGCGTATAGAATAATAACTCCTAGGTGATAACCTATCAAAATTGCATAAAATAAATAACCTATCAAAATCACACGCACTGACTTTTAGTGTAATACTCTACACTACTAGCACGTGATAGGGACACGCGCATATCAGATCAATGCTCACACGTGTCCCATCTCCGGGGAGCGTGTCAACTGTCGATGCATTACCTCTGCCTCCTCTCAATTTAATTAATTAATTAGTAATAACCCGGCCGTTTGCACTTAATTACCGGAGAGGACAATTTTGTCCTTCAAATCTCACAATTAAGACATTGAGTCATTTATTTCCCGCAGCTATGACAAGTTACTGTGCATGTTAGACTCGCAGATATCAAATGCGAGTGAATAAAAAAGACTCGCAGTTATTACCTGCGATCCAAGTTAGACTCGCAGATATCAAATGCGAGTCAAATGTCTGGACTCGTAAATGTGAAAAGCGAGTCATTTACATCAGCTCGCAGCTTACAAATGCGAGTTAAATATGCACAGTAACTTGTCACGACGGCGGGAAATAAAGGACTTAATGTCCTGATATGTAGATTTGCAACTCGGCCGTTTGTTGACAAATTGATAGAATTAATAAGAATCTAAATATATATTAATTTGTTATTATGTTATCTGACTCCGATGCGCATACGGTTTATGCTAAAATAATGAATTGGTGATATTTGTGTTAAGACAAGTGCCGTTTTGAAATATTACTTTTATTAAACAATGCATGTATTTGATATGAAGTATGGTTTATTTTAAAATAAATTAAGCAAGCTTTTCTTTTTTAATCAATTTGATTGTTAATATTGACTTCCTGGTAAAAAAATAGAAATGAAGAGATGACATTATAATTTTCTATAGAACATGTAAGTGATGAAGCAGTGTATACTTGTACTGTAAAGGCAAATCAACAGTTCAAGTGTCAAGGAAAGGCATGCAATCAATTAGGTTGGCAATTTTGGGAGCTTGTGTGGCATTTGGCAATAATAGATATTAATATTATTTCTTTGCAGGTAGCAACCCAACCAGTCCAAAATTGATGGTTTCAAAACTATTGAGTGAGGCAGGTAAGATTAAGAATGGGTGGCAGTGGCAATGGTTGTTATTATTATTACAAAGACATGAAGATGATGATGAATTGGGTTTCGCAAAAGCGGCAGGACCGGGGGCCACGGACAGGGACAGGGACAACCCCACATGCCTCTCTCACTGCTTTACTGTTTCTAAATCTAAGGAGTAAGGATGCTCCAAATTTCAAATCTTTCTCAACAATGTCTTGTGTACAGACATAGCTAGTTACTTCAAAATTAATTAATGTTAGGACTTGAGTTTGTTTTGCTAATTCAACCATATTTGACTTACATAACTAAATCCTGGATTGTTAGGGAGAATTGGAATGGGAAACAGAGAAGCACAACAAAATTAGTATGTCAAGAAGCCTTTTCATTTACAGAAAAAACCAAAGGGAGAGGAATGATGAGCGTTTAGATTTTACCTCATCACCTCATTTGAGCTTTTACAAACCAAAAAACAAGGATGGTGAGGAAGAAGTAAGAAGGATGTCTCAACTACTCTTAATACACATATATCTACAACATCAGTCCATACATCAGAAAGATCTCATAAAAAAAAAAGAAAAGAAAGGATTTTCATAGTAGGCTGCCACGGAAAACATCTATACAGGGGCAAAATTGGGCATGCATCCTTGGTTTCTGCAGGCAAATTCAAGTCAGATCAGTGGTCTCTCCTCCACTCAGGATCCATGGGTGCCCTACAGTACACATAACACTTAGCATCAAAACACACAAAATTGAGAATTGAAAAACGGAAATCCGATCCGCACTTACTCAAGGCTTGCTCTGCAGATAATCGCCTGGAAGCATCCCTACAAATCATCTTCCTGAGCAGATCCTTAGCAGCGGGAGAAACCGACCTGAAAACCCTAGAGGGAAATCTCAGATTAGCCCTAGCCACTGCCTCGAAGATCTCAGCTGGTGATTCTCCGTAAAAAGGTGGAATCCCAGCCAACATTATGTACATAATCACTCCGCTACTCCATACATCCACTTTCTCATCGTATTCCCTTCCCAGCAAAACCTCGGGCGCCACATAGTACGGCGTCCCCACCACCCCACTCATGCTTCTTCCATCGCCGAACCACTCTGCCGAGCCGAAGTCCGCAAGCTTAAGATTATCGCTGGAATCAAACAAGATATTGTCAGGTTTTATGTCTCGATGTGCGATGCCGTGTCGGTGACAATGCGCAAGGGCTTCGAGGAGTTGCTTGATGATGGAAGCCGCTTGTGTCTCCGGCAGAGGGCGGTCGATGATGCGGTCGAAGAGAGTGAGGGGTTGGCAGAGATGGAGGACGATGGACAAGATATCGTCGGTTTCAAAGAAGTCGAAGATCTGAAGGATATTGGGATGGGGAGACAAGAGAGTCATGTATTTGGGTTCATTGTGGAGGCAAGCACGATCGGTGGGATCGGTGAGAAGGTGCTTGTGGATAAGCTTGCAGGCGTAGAATTCGTTGGAGATGTGATCGAAGCAGCGAAAGATGGTGCCGAAACGTCCACGCCCAATCTCATCGCACAGTTGGTATTTGTTTTGAAGGGCTTCGCACATTCTATTTCTCTGTTGTGTTGTCTTTAGCTTTTGCTCTGTTCAACTTCAACGGTAAGTCTCTCTGTTTTTATAGAACACGAAGAAGAGAAGCGGTGTGTGCAATTTGGAAATAGCATTAGGAATAGGAATAGAATTTTTAAGAATATTCGTTGGATGATGCCACTGCCGCCTCTAAAAATTCACCACGTTTTCAACATAACGGAAACCAGTTTTCCGTTCGGTTCCGTTTCCAGTCAGACCTTTTCTACTTCTTTTTTTTTTTAGTAATAATGCCTTGTCATGACTCACTCACTCATGCGCATTAATATAGAAAATAATTTTGTTAACTGAAGTTAAGACTCTAAATTCTTCTCTATATTCATATGATTTCAGATCTTTTCTAATCATTCTTTTGTCACAAAATAATTATTTAATAATTAATAAAGTATAAAATAAAATATATGATGAAAAGATATGTAAAAGAGAAAGTAAATATAATAGATAATAATTAAAAAAAATGAGGAAGTAAATAATATTCGATTATTTTATTTTATTAATTTAAGATATAATAATAAGTTTTTATTATTTTTAAAAATAACATGCACGTTTGTGAATATCAAGTCTCTAGTTTAATATATGCATATTAAATTAATAATAAGTATGTTAAGTGTATTTAATAGATTTGATTTTAGGAAAAAACTAAGGTAAAGTTGCTTAGGTGCTTGCTATAAAGTTCACCAATCATAAACCTTATTTATATTCTCTCTCCAATTTGATTGGTTATGTAATTTATTGCTTTTCATTTTCTCTCTCTATCATGATTGGTTATACAAAAAAATTTTGCCACGTGTTTCAATTATATTGGTGAACTTTATAGCAAACACCTAAGTAACTTTACCTCAGTTTAGTCCTTGATTTTATTAGCAATTAGCATATAATCCCAAATTACAATAAATTAGTCGCTATTCTTTTCTTAACGCGGTTATGTACGTTGCTGCATGAGCATCCTGGCATACTTTTTCTGCGGAAATTGAAATGGAATATATGAACAAGGCTTCTTCCTTAGGATATACCATGAAATTAAATCCAAACAATTTGATTCCAAATTATATTCTCCAATAAAATAAAATAAATGTTAATCATCATGTTTTAATTAGCAAGGTTCGTTTAAAACTGATTCGCTTAAATTTTATATTATATTGCCAACTCAATATTATATACGCACACACACACTATCTATAAACAAACTTAACTTTCATTTGCATTTTCTTTTGTAATTTTTTTTTATTATCTTTTCTTTCTCTTTCATGGCATTACATATTTTATTTTATATTTTATAATATATAATATATAATTTTATAATTGATGCGTGAGTAGAGTAGAGAGCCAAAAAATATTATAATATAATATATAATAGGGTGAATCTAATAATTGTAGATAGGATAGCTGTATATGAAGTAGGACAGTGAAATTGGGTAAAAGGTATCCAATTAATTAGTGGAAGGAGTTTAATTTCAATCCTGCACTAATTGATGACTAATAGTACTTTCATTTTGAGAAAGGATCGGATATGCTTTCCGAGAATCAGGACAAATTAAAACACACTATTGTGGGGTACTTTATCTTTCCAACTATCACGACATTTTTTAAATTAAATTTTCGAATCCATTTAGTGTTAAAGGTATCGCAATTCATTTTTATGTGGTAAAACTAAAAGTGAAGGAGAAGAATAGAAAGGTTGGGGTCCAAAGGCATAGATGATAATGATAATGATATGGATATGCAAGGCGCCTAATATGCTACTTTTGTGGATATCATATAGAGACATAGAAAAGAGCATCTTATAAAAAGTGATTCACCATATTTAATTTGATATTTCTCCTTCATTATATTATATGTTGGTTTAATTTAATTTCTCCATGACTTTGCCGGACAGTATAAGGTACAGCGCTAGGACATCCAATTCCTTATGCATGCATGCCTTTGTTGAGGTTCTCTTTTCCGCAAAACTATCAACACATTTTCTTATTAAGATAGAAAATTTATGATGACTCAGTTATCTTTCTAACATAGTTTCATTTGTATTTATCTTTTCATTAACAATTCAATACAAAAAATATATATATTATATTCCCACCATCACTATTAATTATTAAAAATAATTAAATATTATTGACTGTTAAAATAAGTTAAGAAAATTAATAATAGTATTTTTTTTAAATCAATAATTGTTATATAATAATATTATTTTCAATAATATATTTGTTGACGACGACTATAAAAAAATATTATTGAAAAAAATTATCAAAAAAATAACTATCGACAATTATTTACTATAAAAAATAAGAAAAATATAAAGAATTAAAAATAATATATATATATATATATATATATATATATAAATGACACTATTAAATAATTTTAATTATGTATTTATTTTCACTAGTATAATTAAGTATTGTTATATTAAATAATTTTGGGGTTTTAATCTTCTTTAGTCTCTAAATCATATAATATAAAAATTTGAAAAGTCTTATAAAAAATGTGAAAAAGTAAAATATTACTCAATTTCTCATTTATAATTAAAATAATTTTTTTAAAAGAAATAGGTAAAGCATATGCTATGTTCACACTATTATTATTTGTCATTGTTAGATCGAACATTTATCACTATGTTTCCATCTAAGTTGGCCCAATCTAAATCACACAGTTCAACTATAATTTAACTTATAGTCTGACCTCTGCCACGAGTAGGGGTGTGCAAAACTGATCTAAACCGAACCAATCGATCCGATCCAAACTAAACCGACCAAAACCGATCAAAACCGATTATATAATCGGATGGATTGGTTTATTTTTTTGACAATCGATTTGGTTTGGTTCGGTTGACGAATGAGGTCCAATCCCAACCGAACCAAACCAAACCAACCGATTATAATTTTTTTAAAATATTAAAAATATTTTATAATGTTGATTTTTAAGGTTTTATGATGTTGGATTGTAATTTTAAGTTTGTAATGTTGAAATATTGTACTAATAACTTTAATTTGTTAGTTTTCATGGTTAGGAATAGCTATTTTTATTTTTTAGAATTTAAATTGAAGAGAAAAAAATAGTAAATTTTTTAAAAAAATTTTGTTAAAAAACCGATCAAACTGAACCGAACCAAACCGACTATAATCGGTTTGGTTTGGTTCGGTTGATGTCCAAAGAGCGGATTGGATTGGATGACTTTTTTAGTCATCGGATTGGATTGATTCGGTTATCTAAATCGTCAAAACCGAACCAATCTGCAATTTGCTCACCCCTAGCCACGAGACAATTACAACCACCTTGATAAATAACAAAAACTTGGTTAACCGTGAATTTAACGAGTACTAAGTTTTATTATTATTCTTGGGGCCCTATATCTCAAAGGTCTTCTTCATTCAAATAAAATTGAAGTATTTCTGAGGGAGGCGTTCTATCTGTGAAGGCACATTCTAGGTTTCCCTCAATGCACTCATCTTTCACAGAATGTAATACTATATAGTATATATCCATTATAATGGTTATCAGTATTATTCAAGTGTAATTGATTAAAGTAATACTTGCTACTTTGCGTAGAGAAAAAGAAAAGAAGAGAAATTAATTCAGTAAATTCAGCAAGAATGACATCATGCGGTTGTAGAATAGGCCATTTATTTCTCCATCCTTCGTCAGCGATTACGTATCTCGCTCATCAAATGTACAAATTCGAACACTTATAAGTCACTTGCTTTTTTTTTTTGGGCCTGGTCACCTGTCTTATTACGCATGTCTACTTCACTTTTAAGAGTGATAGAAAGATTATCTCGATTCTAAATAATTGTTTGAGTAATTTACCAGACTTTAACTTAAAAAAAAAACTAGACAAGTGAATTATTTTAGAAGTTTTAGTATTACGAAAGATAATTTAAGTCTCATCATGATTTTTTTTAATTTAAAAATGGAATTTAAATAGTTTAATGTTTAAATCTGTCATAGCTAACATTTTTCAATAATTTAAAAAAGAAGAAAGCATTGAACATTAGAAACGCCTCGCAGCCAAAATCATTTTCGTTTCACAATACTAAAAAAGATCTCACCGCCAATTTACTCCAAGCGATCAATACATATTTCTTACTCATTGGCAATCTCCACGGTCAGATTAGATATCCAAATATCAATATTTAAGTTGGAGAACATTGAGAGGTGAGGACTGAGGAATATCAAAGCATTGAAACAAACTAAGCAAAAATCCAACCGTTTGATATTTAGAGGGGAAAAACATGTTGCCATATATAATCTTTAACAACGTAGGTGCCCCAAATAACAAGCGGACTCAATATTATCAATAAAATCGGCCTGGCTTGCTTGGGCATTGGTACAAGGCAATGATACTTGCCCCAATAATGGCCCCATGTTTGTCTCTACCAGCAGAAGAAGATCAGCTGCTTGCCCATTAAAAAAAAACATTTCAAGGTGAAGCTCACAATTTCCCACTCTTTGGGCAGAGAGTTGGCACGATCCACTTAAAAAGCTGATCCTTTGTCCCGCGTCTCCGAAAAATAGCCACTCCTCCATCAGTGCTGGGGCGTTCATTTCTTTTCTACCCCTGTATTCATAGATCAAATTAGGATGAACTTCAAAGAGTGGCATACATAGCTGAATTAAGATTTTTTTTTTTTTTAAAAAAAACCCTACGAAGAATAAGGGAATAATCACTACATTGTGTAGGAAGGTACAAAGATCTCAACTTTCTGACTTTGCGAAATGCATCTTGAAAGAACAAAGCAACACAAATTGGACTTCTGAGCAAGCATGCATTGTAAGGCATAAGACACAGATCAATATTAGCTCATAGACATATATATAGAGCCATCGTTGTTTTAAATTAAGTCACTTACATAGTCTCAGAAGGGAGCCTCAAGTGATTCATCCCAGACTTCTGCACTACCATTAGAGACATCTTCTACGTCTTCTTCCATTGAAAGCCTAATATATTCCCTATGAGCAAAGCGGTCCCACTCTGTCAATGTTGGATTTTCACGTTGCTGTGAACATAAGAGAGACCAAGACAGTCAATGACAATGGCCCAATATACTAACTCAACAGTTTAATGAGTTCAATCAACTCTATCAAGAACCTGACGAATCAAAAATGGGTCGCGAGTTTCAAAGGCCATGAACTTATTTAGATTGAACAGGATATTGAAAACACTTCCAGAGAGTTTACTGCCTTTCAGATCACGCAGAGTTATATAGCTCTCATTCTGCAGAGTGAAGAATTTCATTTGAGAAAAAATATCAGAATAAAAACAAGTACAACAACAATCAAAGCCTTCTCCCACTAAGTGGGGTCGGCTATTTAGAATAAAAAAAAATTATGAGTAGGAAGAAAGGAGGGGCCTAAAAAAATCAAGTTGGTGGTGATACACCAACTTCCTGGACAGAAAAACACAGGTTTTAATACAATTCTTGAAGTTGCTTACTAGACTTGAATATATTTTTCCAAATAAATGGCTAATGCCCTTAGACCTCCCAAAAACACAATAAAGGGTGATCAATCAAGATAAAAGAGAGAAAGGAAAACCTCAGATCCAATCATGTCAATTATCTGGCACAATATATCCTCAAAAAATACAGGCTCTTGGGCCATGCACTCCATCCGGTGCAGTTGCTCCTCGTAAAAAAATTGCAGTTCATTCCTTGTCAAAACTCCATTTCCATCCAAATCTATGCACTTGAACCTAATAACGACAATTTAAGTCAATTAACACAGCTATTATCAAAAGAAATCAGGAGCAAGTCAAACACAACAATTCCCATTTTTTTTCCCAAGGGTGTTCTTGGTAGAGAAGGCAAATAATGGAGAGAGGAATGAAAATGTTGTTTTAAATATCACAACATGGTACTTGGTCTCTGGTTGGATGATTTCTTTTTAATTATTAAAAAAGTTCCTTTTTTTTCTTCCATTTTTCCTACACTGAGCATTTGTAAACTGATGTACGTCCAAAACTCAAATGCTTCATTTTGCAGTTTCATTTAGCTGTATCAAGCAGTCTAACCGTCACCAGTACACTCAAAACTATCACTGCCATTTGATACTAATCTGGCTTAAAACAGAATTCTATTACAGGATGCCTACAGTAACAAATTTATGCTCTCTAATGGCACAAGGTATACTGTCTTCCTAAGCCAAGATTACCATTCTGAGTTCTCTTCTGCACCATGCTTTAAACTACCAGATAAAGCTGGTATAGAAATGCCTAAGCTATCAATGCATCATCTTCATAATTACAATTTTGCAGGCATTAATCTGATGGCATCTTATATAAGGGGAAAGACCCAACAAATGAAACAAATAACAAAAGGACAAAAAAATACCAATACTCTAGACTAGGCTCAGATGATTTATCCTCTTCAGACAGAATGAAGTAAACAAAATCCTCATATCCCATTTTCCCCTCAGCCTTGCTAGTAAACTTTCTTGGGACCTGAGATAAAACAAGTCAGAATCTGTATCTTCAAAAAGAAAGTTCTGATAAATCATATAAATGAAAGCAAGGACAGGGCTGTCGGAAAAAAAAAAACTTATTTAACTTATAGAAGGTGGGGGGTTGCTCCTGAAGCAGCAGTTATGTCTCAAGATAAAAGCAATGTGCAATTTACACAAACCTGAGAAAATATTCTATCCACAATACGATAGGTAAGCGCATGGTTACCATATCTGATAAGGTTCTCCTTGTCTATCAAGAAATCATGATCTGTATCCAGCTCCCAAAACTTGCAGTATATAACATAAAAATGCTCATAAGAGAAGTACCTGCAAACAATTAGTATAATTTGATCGAGTGAAAAAAGAAAAGTGCACATGTAGTTAAATGCAATAAAACTTTCACATAGTATATCTACCTCAACACCTTGTTGATATCTTCTTCTTCATCAGCATGCTGCATTGCATCAATTATGTTTCCACGCTTCAGCTCCCTCAGAGTAAGACGACCATTCCCAGATCTATTTATGTAGTAATATATTCTATATATTACAGTTTCAGCTGAAACATGGAAAAGACGGCAAGGCATTAGTATTGGTAAAACAGCATTACAGCAGAAACCATGACATATGAGCCCAGCCTAGTCCAGACTTCAACCATCAAAATTGATTGATGCATTTTTGAACTATTTCTCTTTGCACTTGGACAGATGTAATGTAGTGCAACTTTTTCAACGAATATATCTAGTTTGGCAGTGGGAAGTCCCACAAAAATAGGTTAGACTAAATGGGAAAAAAAACATAAATTGGATATTCATTAAATAATCACATCTGTTGTCTAGCAATTTATTGACATCATTATTCCAAAAAATAAAGGAAAAACAAAAAGAGGGGCGTGATGTATCTTCTGTGTTGTAATGAATGCCTGTATAAAAAACAGCTTGCAGGCTTGCAGCTATGATGAACCCTACCAATGCAAGAAACCAAGGTGATTAGGCTCTAAAGTGAGAGTAGCTTCAATTGAACATGATTGCTTCCTCATTTCTAATCTGGTCTAGTCTCAAAAACTAGTAACATTAAATGAATATTAATATTTACATAGAAAAAGGGACTGCATCCTGGGAAGGTCTCAAAGGAAGTCAATCAGCAGAAATGAAAAAAAAAATTATTAGGATTTTTTTTTTTTTGCGAAGAAACCTGATATCCCAGGAATTTCAATTCACTGGCTGTCATATATAAATATGCAAACCCATAAATGCAAGGTTATAGCCAAAGACTAAGACAAACCATATCTTTCTTGAAACTCAGGTGTACTCTGCAGGAACTCCAGCCCTGGATGAGTCGCCAAAAGCTCACGAAGCACGGGTTTAAAATCATCCTGGTATGAATAGAGTATTGTTCTCAAATAAAAAAGATGAATAGGAATATAGTACACCAGCCAAGATGATCAAACCTGAGTAAGATAATTGAGATCCGGTTGCTTTAAAATTTTGTATACTTGAGTTTCTATATCCATTGTCAACATGTTTCCATTAATCCAATAATCAACAAATGCATCCCTATAGAAGCATATAATTAAACATCTAAGAGTAAGTTTTAGAAAATAATTATTGAAGCTGCACTATTAACTATAATTGCCTAAAATCAGGAAAGGAGAATTAAATATATCAAGTGTAGGTTATTAATAACCCATCAAGCATTCACTTAGAAAGCATTGACAAATATGAGGTAATACACAATTCAGTCTCAGGCTCTTAGACACAACAATAATTTGAGGCGGGTTTCATCAGAAATTTATCCCACAATGAGAGACTGGCAGTAGCCCACTCTTTTTTGGAAGACAAAATGAATTAAAGCACATTCAAAGTGCACCAAAAGTGGATTAAATTTCATTGGTATGTTTAAATCATGACCAACGTACAGGAGCCTCTGACGGCTTTCTTTGTACATGAACAAAACACCTAAGTGGGAAAATGCTTCGATTGTTGTTGTTGTTTAAATCATGTCATGTATGACATAAATAGAGTTTTTGGTAATTACAAATTACATGTATAGTCTAACTTAGGGGTGAAGCATTCAGAGAAACAAAAGAAGGAAAATATAATGATAACATAAGACCAAATCGCCCCTCCTTGCACCCCACCAAGAAAAGAAAAACTGTTTGCAAGAAAAACTATGGCAGAAAAATAAATGCAAAATTTGTATGACAATAACTTAAAATACATACCTTGTCACCAGACCAGTTCCATTAACATCAATCTTTTTGAAAAGGGATGTGGAAAAGAAAGATGGCAGCTTGCAAAGATCCTTAGTAACTGATTTGAATTCTGGCATACCAGAGAAACAAGTGGAACAGCATTCTCAGTCCTCATTGTCTCTGCTCTAATTACGTTAGAATGTGATTTTTTACATGAATAATTACATTTTAGCAACTGGCAACAATTAGAAAAAGAAATTTTTATCCAAATTCAAGAAGTTATTATTGAAAGAAGCTAAGATTTGACAACATTCAAAATCACTTATTTCCCATTTGCAACAAACTGAGCCTCCCGGCTATCACCAACATATATGTTTTATATCTCACCATGTATCTGCAGTCCATCCGGGTGACCATAAAATAACTGATCCACTCTCAACAAAACTTGTTCTTTGAGTTCATTTGGTGCCGGGCGTCCATTTTGAAAGTAGAACTGCAAGCATGCAAGTATATATATTATTAACAGTAACATAGCAGCACTAAACCAAAACGGAAGCACACCACACAGACACACATAGCAGGTTAGGCATAACAAGAAAAGTGAGACTGAGGAAAGATATTAAGGAGACATGCCTGACGTATCAACTCTTTTGGTGGTTCACTAACAATCTTCAAAGGAGAACTCAAATTAGAAGGACCAACTCTCTGTTTCACTATGCGAGGAGAACCCGATGTACTTCTCGGTGAAAGAGGAGGTGCTGTGCCTGCGGGAAACATGGAAGGCAAAGGACTGCTCGCAGCATTTGGACTGGAGCAATTCCCAGGGACATTGAGGGGAACGCCTAACTTTGCTTCATTCAGCAATGATGTTACCTACACACATAAACAATTGAGACACCAGAAGAAAATGAATGGTGGTCAAACAGGAAAAAATAAGCATATAAGGAAGAAGAAACCCAAAAATGAATACAAGAAAGTATCTGGTTGTATACAGAATTTCAAAATTCAAATACTTCAAGGATCACAAAGACAAAGAGCTCCTTTGTATGCCTTGGGGAGTAAGCATTGGTTATAACTTATAAGGCATTCAAGTTGAAATGGCCGCACTGTTTCCTTTTGGTAATACATTTGGTGCGCATTCAACTTAGTGGATTCCACCAATTTATCTAAATGATTGTTTTGTCACAAACCAGATTCCTGTATCTCCCATTTTACCATAAAATCGGTTCCCATCCCAATCACTTAGTTATCCATTCGCATATTTACAGGATTTGCGTACATAAAAAAGTATCAAGCAAATTCTAACATATAGAAAAGACGCAGGCCAATGAGACTCTCAACATACAGAATTCAGGCAACTGATTTCAAATTTGAGAATGTCAAATGAAGCGTACCACTCGATTGCTTTCAGGAAGCGAGAGCCACTGCTCGAAGAGCTTGTCGACAAAATTCAGGTTAGACTTAAGGGCCAGAGCAGACACCTCTTGGAGCTGCAGCAAGTCGACGTCTAAAGACGCCACATCACTAACGATTTCCATGTTGATCAAAATCAATTCCTATTGTCTCATTCACAAACAAAATCAGTAAGGCGCATAGAGATCAATCCGAATCCAGGGTTAATTTGAGTTGAATTAGAATGCGTATGATGGAATCCGTGTATATGAATTAAGGTTTATTTTAAAACGAAAGAAATGCAGTCGGAATGGGAGCTGCGGATTAAGCAAGAACCCTAGATCAGATCTTGGAGGTGGGAACGGTGCAGGTGATGTTAAAGAAAGGAGAAGATAGAAAATGAAGGAGGTTGAGAAAAAAGAAACAGAAAGGGGGAAATTGTGCAGAGATCCGCGCGATTTCTATGTTGAATTGAAAGTAGAAATTTTGGAGATACAAGAAAATAGAGAGAATTGTATAATTTTGTAATGAGAAATAGTAGCAGAAAATAGAAATTTGGCAAAGAGACGGATAGTTTGACACGTGCCCCTTATACATCGTATGAAAATACGGTCTTCGCAATCGGAATCCAATCATCACATGCTATATAGCCTATAGTATAGAAGGAGGAGCTCCAGGATCTTGCGTACAGACAACACCAGTACATCACTTCCCAGCTTTTTTTTTTTTTTTCCATATTTCATCTATAGATTTTTCGATATTATTCCGCATTCAAATGTTTATTTTCCTTTCTCGATGTCCTCTCCTCATCTACCAAAAAAAAAAAAAAAGACGTTTAGAAGAATGTTTTTTAATTTATACATATATCAAGCCAAATGTGTCATGTAACATGTTTAATTTGTTTAGAATAACAATTTTATTGACAACATTTTTATACCGCCTTTATCAATTTGGAAAACTAGTCAAATTAATGTGCGCGTGGTTAAAATAAAATTGAAATTCTTGTGTAAAAACAAATTATAGCAGCTAATTTCATATGTAACATAAAAAAAAATAAAAGTATTATCTATGGTGGAGAGTTTATAGTTTTCATAAAAAAACAGGAATTGACTTTTTTTCGTAGGCATTGCTAATTCTAATTCTGTTGAGCTCCTCTTTTAATGGTTCTCATTTTGAATAGCAAGCATGACTTCATTTTTGGATGTGCGAGAAGATGATCCAGAAATTTATGTGGTTAATATTACCACTTGACAAAAAGCAAGTCAACATGAGTGAATAGTTATAGTAGTGGTAAATTATCAAGGATTGGACTTGGACTCACAAAATTCGAAGAGGAAGTTAGTTTTTTATTAATTAATTTATTGGGTATTTTAGAATAAAAGAGAATATAGAAAAAAT
The DNA here is from genome assembly GCA_014851425.1 of Senna tora. Lineage (NCBI taxonomy): Eukaryota > Viridiplantae > Streptophyta > Magnoliopsida > Fabales > Fabaceae > Senna > Senna tora. The sequence goes on from CM026267.1 coordinate 492,346, forward strand.
AAATAAAATAAAATAAAAATGGGCCGTTTATCTTATCTATTTCCTATTTCATAAAATGATAATAGGAGGCGTTGGACCTTGCAGATTGCGAGGATGCAATCCCTTATCCACAACTGGCGTCCTGAAATGAAAGCAAGCACTCGGTATTCCTTAACGGCCAATTTCAGAAGCGACTGGTGAAATCACAAATCACAAATCACAAATCACAGGTACTTGTTTTGTGATGGTAGGTTTTTCTGCGTCGGTCTATGAGGACTGAAAGCTGTAAGAATCATTATCAATACAATGACAACATTTTCTACCGACTTTTTGCCCCCACTTAGAATCCAGCTCAAACCCCACACTAGTTTGTATGCAAAATCAAAATCAAAATCAAATCCCAAGAGTGTTGTTAGTTGCAAAACCCCACTTCTAAATGACGGTACCAACCCACGGATCCCGGCACATGTCCGGGTTTCCTCGCCCAGACTTTCTCAGAATTTTGACTTCAAAGATACCCATCTCATGAAAGCCCTCAACAAGTCCTGGAAGGCAGGCAAATACAACGATTCATTGTACTTTCTTCAGCGAATGGTGAGTAAGGGTTACAAGCCTGACGTCATTCTTTGCACAAAGCTTATCAAAGGCTTCTTCAATATTAAAAAAATCGACAAGGCCATTCGGGTCATGGAAATCTTGGAAAAGTACGGTGAGCCTGATGTTTTCGCCTATAATGCAGTGATTAGTGGGTTATGCAAGGCTGACCATATTGATTCTGCTAATCAAGTGCTTGATAGAATGAAAAAGAGAGGCTTTTCGCCTGATGTTGTCACCTACAACATTCTGATTGGGAATCTTTCTAGCAGGGGGAAGCTTCAATTGGCTTTAAAGGTGTTGGATCAGTTGTTGAATGACAACTGCCAGCCCACTGTGATTACTTACACGATTTTGATAGAAGCAACCATTCTGGAGGGTGGTATTGATGAATCTATGAAGCTTTTGGATGAGATGTTGTCAAGGGGGCTTCAACCCGACATGTATACTTACAATGCAATCATCAGGGGCATGTGCAGGGAGGGGTTGTTAGATCGAGCCTTCGAGTTTATTACCACCATAAGTTCTAAGGCCTGTGCCCCAGATGTGATTTCATACAATATTCTCTTACGAGGACTTCTGAATCAAGGCAAATGGCAAGAGGGGGAGAAGTTGATGTCTGACATGATTCTAAAAGGTTGTGAACCAAATGTTGTGACTTACAGCATTCTGATTAGTTCACTTTGTCGTGATGGCAAAGTTGAGGAAGCTGTAGATGTGTTGAAGGTTATGAAGGAAAAGGGGTTAACTCCAGATGCTTATAGCTATGATCCATTGATTTCGGCATTCTGCAAAGAAGGTAGAGTTGATTTAGCAATAGAATTCTTGGACATTATGATCTCCGATGGTTGCTTGCCAGATATAGTGAACTATAACACAATCTTGGCCACACTGTGCAAGAATGGAAAAGCTGATGAGGCTCTCAACATCTTTGAAAAGCTTGACCAAGTGGGTTGCCCTCCAAATGTCAGTTCTTATAACACAATGTTCTGTGCACTCTGGAGTAGTGGGGACAAAATTAGAGCATTGGGGATGATGTTAGAGATGGTAGACAATGGAATCGATCCTGACGGGATTACCTATAACTCACTTATATCTTGTTTGTGCAGAGATGGAATGGTGGATGAGGCCATTGGGTTGTTAGTGGACATGGAGAGTAGCCAGTATCAGCCGACAGTTATTAGCTACAACATTGTTCTTCTTGGCTTGTGCAAAGTACACAGGATTGTCGATGCCATTGAGGTGTTATCTGCAATGGTCCAAAAAGGATGTCGGCCAAATGAAACTACCTACACTCTATTGATTGAAGGAGTTGGCTTTGCTGGATGGCGAAATGATGCAATGGAGCTGGCTAACTCCCTTGTTAGTATGAGTGCTATTTCTGAAGATTCATTTAAACGTTTAAGCAAAACCTTTCCGATGCTTGATGTGTACAAAGAGCTCACTTTGTCAGAAATCAAGAGCTAGATTGAAGAGGATGCTGAAAAAGATTCCGTGATTGAAGGCCTTTCTTCATATTAAGGGGGGGGAAAAGTTGAACGTTTAAAACAAAAAATATGACAGACTTCGGGATGGATTTCTGAAGATTAAAAAAAAGAGTTTATAAAGGGGGCATTCATCATGCAGCTCAACGTCAACAAACTGATATTATTTCTCTGGTGCTAGTTTTCTTTATTGCCTCTCCAACTTAGGTAGAAATCCCAATTTGTGAGGGGAAAAAACGCGAGGAGAACGTTGATTGTACATCGCATTGTCATGGTGATAACGAATTGTAACATATATATACATACCTGCGTCAAGCTCTGATCTTTGACTGATCTGTGTTATACTTGGCTTCACTGATAATTTCAAAACCTTCCATTTATGACAAGAAACTGATTAACTTATTGTCTATCTTTCTGCTTTCAATACACAATAAATTTATACCCAAATCCCAACACTTCACAAAAAACCTACTCAGACGTAAACTTCCTCAAAGTGGTTAAATTTATTCACAACTATTTTCACACATGCATACAACAATTTAGTAGTCACCACAAAACAGAGTGATCTAGCTTTTACAGTCTTCTTGGGCGGATGTTCGGAGAACCAGAAAAGGAGAAGATTATAGGTACTTTTTTTTTGCCATTAAGATTATGAAAACTTCCAACATCTTTATCAATGTTTCTATGCACCATCCTGACTTAACAAAGCACCATCCTGACTACTTCAGAGTTCTTTTTTGTAAGTTTTTTCTGTAATCTATAACAATATGCATTCCCAATTTGCGTTAATGTTGCAACAGTCTCTGCAAGCATGATCACGCTAATCAGAGTTAAAAAAAATGAAGCATGTAATATGGTACAAAAAACCGATGAACCCTATGATCATCCATTAAGTAAATTTATGATACAACCAAACCATAAAATAATTTGTAAAAGCCAAGCCAAATGTTGAGCACATCTTGGATGCTGCAAAAGGACCTCTCTGCATAGCCTGATTCACATAGCAAGGGTAAACATAATCTAGAAAATATAAAATAATACTAATTCATTGAAGAGAAGAGAGGCCTAACAATTTACCATGTAACAATCCACAAAAGATTAATTTAATTTAATGAAAGTAGATTTCAGTTTAATCGTGTTCTGTGGTGCGTTAAAATCAGTTTGCCTTTTCAAATTAACTGTTTGGTTCTGTATTGGATGCTTTTAACATTGCATAAGAGCACAATTCCTGGATTTCAAGCACACAGGCATATAATTTAGTTGTTTGATAAAACTGTTAGCCCATTTCTTGTATCCTCTTTATCTGTTTCTGAAGGTTGGATTGGACCAGTTTCCCTTTTGTTCTGTCAGATAACAAACATTAGAACCTTGACAAGGAATAAAAGCTTCTACGACCATGTGTTCTGGAATTGAGCCTTGCCAAGACAATGAATGCTTCACATACAAATGATGATATCATGCTCAGTCAAAGAACCTTACCTGTATAGTCCAAAATTTGAAGGAAAAGACCAAACTTGTAGAAAAACGTCTCAGCTGTTTTAAATCATTAACTGGAATTTCCGAAGTACTATTTCCTAAAAGGCCACTGCATCAAAGAAATTAGTTCAGCAATTTCTCTCTACAAAACTTTAACATTCAACTACATTCACAGAAAGCAGTTGGATCTGTCCCTAGTGCATCACACCGTTGCATCATAGATCCAACACTCTTTATGTAGCTGCCAAGTTCAACAAGTGCTTCCTTTCCTCTGCACTGTAATTATACTGCACTACCTACAAGACAAAACAGTAATTATAACAACATGCCTTAATAAAGCTAATGAACTAAACAAAATTATTCTTAACGAAGATGCATAATTCAAAAAATATTATTCATCAGAAAAAACATATGCTAGTTAAGTCAAGTAATATATAACACCTAATACTCCTGAGAAAAAACCCTAGCAGTCGCTTTTTCTCTTCTCTCTACGTTCGTTCTTCAACCAGTTTCTTTCTGTAGATCTAATCGGAGGGGTTGCCAATCCAAAAATTGGCAACCCCTCCCTATTTTTCTTCTTCTTTTGTTACTGTGGTTACGTTTCATAAATAAGGTAGATATTCATTCCCCCAATTTTGGTGGTGATTTTCTTCCAGATTTACTTCTGAGTTTTTTAGTCCTCTCTTGTGAGAGTGTAGTCTCCCATTGTTAGATCGATTTAGATCTAGTAAGTGGAGTTTGTTTTATTTTGTGTGTATTTATTTTCTTTTGTGAATTTTTTTGACAATCAGGTGATTTTGGATTCAAGATTTGTTATAATCATATCTAAATCTACGAATCATCTATGTTAAAAAATTTTCACTCGTTCATCATGATGTTGGAAGAGTCTACGACAATTTCAACTTTGAAGATTACTTCAGATCTAATATGCGGGAGGTATAAGAGTAACAACTCTATTGGCAACACCAAGGACGGTGAGATTTTTCATCCTGAAGAAATAGGATCAGCTGAGCTTACACTTTGTTTACTTAGTTCAATAATTGTTAGGGTTTATTCTTCAGTATTATTAGATTGGAGTTTTCTAAATTATTGTAAGTGTCGTTTGGCTTTTTTTACAATATAATGAAGCTTTAATGCTTTTTTATCAAAAAAAAAAAAAAGTAATATATAACACAAGAATACCTTAAATACATTGATCAGTCTATTGATTTTCGCCTGCTTGTACAAAGATTCACTATCGTTCTCTGATTGTGTTGCTAGGACATGAGAACAGGTAAAACAAGCATAAGGATGAGGCGCTCCGGGAAGAGAAGAGCAAAATCTAATTCCAAAGACTACTAGAACGTGAAGAATGTCTTCAACGCTATATCAAGTCAAGGAACTAAAAAGAGAAAAAAAATTGTAAGGATAAATAATACAGATAAAAATTTAAAAACAAAAAAAAAGGTGATCTGGGTGGCATAAATCAATATAAGTTCAGTACACATACCTATGATAGTTAAAGACAAATGCCAAGAAGTGGAACAGCTGACAAGCTTAAGTGGCGATTCAAGATAAAGTTGAAACTTATGCCAATAATGATTTGACCAATTCCAAGTGATAAAACACCAAAGTAGAAGTATAACAAACCACAAATGAGACATTATGGAGCCAATAATATGGTATTGGTGACTTGTATGAGTGTCTGGATTGAGGATTCTGCTGTAGCTCTTCTAACCCATACCAACCACTTAGATTTATCACTACCACCACCAGTTCTGCTTCGTTTTGGGACCTCTTTACTTTAGTTTGCCAACTTCACATCCACTTTTGCCACTATATGTATAATTTTTTTAAAGAAAAAACAAATTCAGTATTTCTTTAGTGACGTAAATCCCAAAAGCTGTATTGGTTTTAATTGGTAGTGTAGGCATAGAGAAGTGCGGGAATACTCGCAGCCTGAAGTAAAAATGGAGTATGTCATGACCATTAGTCCATGAGACATTGAAGTCTGGGAAGCGATGTAGTGAAGGGTCCCAAGCAGAACCTCCATGAGTTTCTCTTCGGTCCCATTCTTGCTCAACAACTCCCTGCAACACGCAAAGACGAGCATTATTGGGCCTCAAAAGTTTGGGCCTTATTAGACAAACAAATAAATGGGCATGCGAAAACAAAAGAAATGATATCCATACGTGGGATTTGAGTAATTATGTGCATTGATTCGGTGATTGAATGTGTGCACAAAGGATGTCCTGGTTTGATGATGGCTAATGAAGGAGGTGATAGTGCGAAGCAAAGTAGCTGTTTTAGCCCATGCAAGTCGCTCCAGAGATCTGTGGGTTTCAGAACAAATCACAATACTCAATACAAGTGGACAGGCCACAGTGACAAGCTTAAATGGCGATTCAAGATAAAGTTGAAACTTATGCCAATAATGATGTGACCAATTCCAAGTGATTGAGTGGAGAAAAAGTCCTTAAACTCATAACACCAAAAAGCTATCCTGAGTGAAGTAGCCTATTTTTGCGGGTATGGGATACGAAGGCTTAAGAGTTTTCGCTTTTCTTTTATTACTGACCACTTACTAAAAGCCTACTCCAGAGTAGAAGTATAACAAACCACAAATGAGATATTATAGAACCAATTATATGTTGCTCAGGCCGATAAAAATGTTGAATGCCAGAAGCTAGCTGCATAAAAAAAAGCATTCATTTAAATTTTGCTAATTCTAGATCCGGACAATTTTCTGGATAAATCTGAAACTGAGTGAAAAACAATCCTCTACTTTTGAGGAAGCTGATGCCTTCCATAGCTGAATTTCATGCAGACGGCTCATTTTCCAAGTCCAGAACTTGGTATGTTTCCAAGTATAGGACAGCTTGACTTTTTTACATTGAGTCTGGAAGCTGTAACAATACGCAAGAATTGCTGTTCAATGCTAGTATATTTCAATGTTACTTCAAGTTGAAAGACTTACCCTTCCCTCGTTAGTTCCATGTCCAAAGATTGACTTCAACTGAAATTTACCTGAGGAAGTGCCTTGACACAACTGCAATAGGTGTAAGTACAGATGCAATCTCCTTCCCTTCTTGGATGAGGGTTTTATGCAATTTTTTAGTATTTGCACTCAATATCCATAGTTAGAAACAAAATACAAAAATAATCTAAAGAACAGATTAAACACTCAAAATGGCCGCAGAATACCAGCTGATGGAAAGCTTGTGTGTCCTCTGAGAGAGATAAGCCGTATGCGGAAACATCACTATACTTTACAAAAGGAGTGTGCCAATCAGTCTGTGTCTAAAGGAAAAAAAGATGTGTGGCCATAATTACATTCACAGGATAATTTCTTAAGTTCACAACATTATATTTACAACCATGCATAGGAAAGAAAGAAGAAAAACAAAAACGGATACCTGTGGGACTATCCGTTGCACCTCTTTCAGTTGAGAGCCACGCTCCTGGACCTTGCACCTCCGGTTGCTCATCCTGCAAAATTGAGGAAACAGCAGAAGCAACTTAATCTACGGAAACAAATCTAATAAACAAGTAGTTAGTTTCAGCCATCATTTAACATTCCAAAGATATATATGGTATCATGCATAAAAAAAACTAATTAAGCTTAACGGCTTGATAAGACAATTCAGATCATATCAATATACTACACGTACGTTTTTCCGGATCTCTTGTGCCACTACGCCATTGCAACCCAAAGAATATTATCAACGCCAAGGTCTGTAGTGAATTCTCTCCACAGAAATTCCATCTGCGTTTATGTAATGATAAATCTTTGAGTTTGTGTTCAAATTTTGAATCAATAAGTCTTTCTATACATTTAGTTTCACAAAACGTAAATATGAAACTTCTAATATATATATGACTTGATATTTTTTTTGCCCTAGCTTGACTCTAGTTTTTTTTTTTTTTGTGCTTAAAATGATGGTAAGGGAAGGTACTCCCAAGTACTACCGGGCAGAGCGTCAGTAGCATGTTGGAGAGACCAATAGAAAACAACAAGCAGTTTTACCGAATCCTTGACCATTTGTGCCAACGGCCTAGCTTTACTCTAGTTGAAGTGTTAATAACTAATGACCAACTCCGTTGGTGTATGTTTAAAAAACAAAGTCCCTAATTCATTGAAAACAAGTCCCTTTATATTGACAAATCACATTGAATAAATAAAAAGATGAACTAAAAACTCAACATTTTACTAATTTTTTTTTTTTAAATTTAAGGTAAATAAGGATACAATTTATATATTTTTAGATTTAGTAACACAAAAACATGTAACGTTGTAGCAGATCTCTCCCCCTTTTTTGGGTTATAATTATAAAGCAGCTGTATATGAACTAGGAGGACAAAACTTGCGGAAACAGCAATGAGCAAGCATTTTAACAAATGAAAAGGGCTCAGTTCTTACAAACAAATAATATGACAAAACTAAAAGGAATTTAAAATCTGTATATGGTCGCGCATTGAATCAGGCTAATGTCTGTGTGCAACTCCGACTAACTCAAAAAGGTTTCACTTTTTAGAATTTTCCTTTCAATCAACTTTTGATGCAAATCATTAGCCTCTTCTATCATACCCCCATCGGCAACAGCTTTGATTATAGCAGAATATATCCCATTATCTGGCTTGCATTGATCTTTTATCATCATATCTAGAAGTTGTATTGCAGTATCAACCTTCTTTTGTTTACATAATCCAAGGATAACAAGTCTGTAAGCATAATTTCCAATCTTATGTTCTTTCTTACACATCTCCTTTAATATCTCCACAGCATCCTCAACTTGACCTGCTTGGCAAAATCCCCAAGTCAAAGAACGGTGAGTAATTTCATCAGGAATGATTCCCCTTTCTACCATTTCACTGTATAACTCTTTTGCTTTCTCCATAGATCCCATTTTTGCCAATCCATCAATCACGGTATTATAGGTGATCAAACAAGGAGAACAGCTAGTACCAACCAAAAGGTGAAGTAACTGGATGCCCTCATCTACAAATCCCTGTTTACACAAGGCACCTAGAAGAGTATTGTAAGTTACAATGTCCGGTGAACAGTTTTGAGAAACCATTGTATTGTAAAAGCTTATGGCACGATCCAGAAGTCCATTCTTACACAAGCCATTAATCAGAATATTGTACGAAACAACAGTGGGAGGCCTGGAAACCTCATTCATGATCTTCAAGATCTCATCTACTTCATCCCAATATCCATGGTTACAAAGGGAGTGCAGCAATGTGTTGTATGTCACATTATTGGGCAGCATCCCATAGGATAGAAGATTTAAAATAACCAAAGCACTGTCCTCATATTTCCCCAGCTTACAAGTAAAATTAACAAGACTGTTGTATGTAATGATATCTGGATAGCAGCCTTCCATTGCAATATCTTCCAATACTTCTAATGCTCGAGCAGTGCCACAATGTTTGCACACCAGCTCAATAAGCACCGTGTAGGTAATCAGATAAGGAGGGCATCCTTTTCTCAATTGGTCCTTCCAAAAACTAACAGCCTGGTCATAATCTCCATTTTCAAATATGCAGCGAATTATTGTATTATAGGTAATCACATCTGGGGAGCAACCACTCAACCTCATGTCTTCTAGAAGATCAATGGCAGATCTTAAATGACCTTTTTTACACAGACCACCAACAATCATGTTATATGTAATTATATCAGGAACACCACCAGACATGACCATGATTTTCAGGATTTTGCAAGCTTTATCTATCTGACCTAATCTGATGAAGCCTCGAATTATATTTGCGCAAGAAGGAAAGTGGGGGATTTGATTTTTTCGAGCCATAATATCAATCAACCTTGCTGCAGCCTTTAACCTTCCTTGTCTGCAAAGATTCTGAAGAACTTTATTGTTGGTCTCCTCATCATTTCTAACAAAAGGCCCATCGAGAAACAAAAGTGAAGAGTCTGTAGGCTTGTCTGAATCCAGTTGCTCCCTGGGTTTTCTCCCGTTACCAGTATGAAAATCTTCAAAAACCCAACTTCTGTGGTCAACTTCATTGACTCTATCAATAGAAATACTTCGCTGCAAACTTCTACACGGCAAGATATGCAATTTTCTTGAAGATTTAAGGTTTATTCTCCATGGTAAACAGTATAAGCCAGTGGAAAATGATTTAGTTCTTGAGCAATTATCAAAAGAGGAACCAGTACTCAAACTACAACTTTCCTGTTTGTGACACCCATGTGGACCATGTAAAGAATGGAATTTGAAGATATCATTCTGAAGGGTAACTGTATATCCCATCTTTGTTCAGGTTGAAAACTCTCGAGCTACAAAAATCTATTTGAGCAATTCATGCTTGTTTTTGTTGTGGGTCTTCAGATTGAAAAAAATCCACCTTCTACTACCAGACCTGAGAAAGTTGAATAAGAGAAAATGATTCTTTGTTACAAATATATCATGACTCATGGATAACAAACAACGACTAGTAATCTATATGACCAAGCAAATTACTGTGTGAGCTCAGCAACTAATTCTTCCCAATAAAAATTATGACACGCTAAAGGCTAAAACTAAAAGACTAACCGACATATACTGAAACTCAACTATCAACTAGCATATGATATGAGTAGCAGTACCATGATTAAAATTCAATGACGAAATATGTTGGTGATAGCCATAATTTCACAACAGACCCATAGCTTCACCGGGAGATGAAGATAAAGATAGCGATTGCAGTGAGAAGACGATGAGCCGAGATTAAATGAAAGAAGAAGGAGGAGGAAAGAAACATACCGTTGATTTTGGTCTCCGCATAATAGAGTAACAAGGACACAGCCCTGCCCGCCACTTCGATATCAACTATGAACTATGACGTTGACGAGGAACGGAGACGTTACACTAGGGTTGTTCTGAATTAGTGCTCAATTTTTTTGATGATATTGATCCGATTCCCACCGTCAAAGTAGGAATTTTGTTTTTTTTCCCTTTTAGGAAGTAGGACAATGAGGCAGGCCTGATGGGCCTTGTTCGACTGCGGCCCATTTATTGTGAAGTGAATTGAGAGATTTTTTTAAGACTAAAAATTAAGGGTGCCTTTAATTTTCTCCCTTGCACATTGTATTTTTTTGAAAAAAATACAAATACTCCTATTTAACTATTATTTATTTGTATATATCTTTTTTAACTATGATTTGTGACAAATATCTCTTTATATTCAATATTCTTACAAATAATTTTATTTAACATCTTTTTACTAACATCACAAAATTTGACTATCAGTTATTGTTTTGTTATTACTTTTTAGCAAAAAATAAAATTCATTGATTAATAAATATCGTTTTTAACAAAAAAAGAGAGAGGAAAGAGGGATAATGGAGAGATAGTAGTAGTGAGATACAAATGGAAATGGTTAATAAAAGTAATATATATGCTCAGAATTGTGCAAATCATGTAATTTATATTTTCTAAAATATATTTTAACTTTACAAATCAACCACATTTTTTAAATATTGACAATAAAAGGTTTTAATATAAAATTAAAAGTTAGTGTAAATTTTAAAGATAGAAAATTACTTTTGTCTTGTATATATGCTTCACAACTAGAGGATATTATAACTTGAAGAAACTACAAAACAAAAGGCAAATATAAATTGCTTGACTGAAATTGAACCAATAGAAAAATTTATACAAATTGGACCATCATTGCTAAACTAAAAGGAAGGAAGAACACTCTGAACTATTTCTCCATTTCCAAGTAGCTTCTTTCATATTAGATATTGTATTAAGAAGGAAAAGAGTGACCAGTACACGAATTACATACCTGTGAATCATTTAAATATGCTTTCAGAACTTAAGAGTGAGCAGTACAAGATTTTGAAAACAAATGTGATAATTGAATGAAAGGAATGTTAGCAAGTACACAAACCAAATGCATAATACTCACTAGTCACATTTCATTCCATATCTTTATTCAACAAAACTTTTGGAGCAATGTAATTTGGCGTACCAACAATATTGTGTGAACCTAAAGCCAACAATTTCAATGTGTCAAATTTGGAAGTCGAAGGCTATTGCACGTGCCTATATCAAATCACATCAGACGCTATTAAAACCGAGAAGGGAATTGTGTGCATGGGTTAAGGGAAGAACGCACCTTTCCCGTTGCGTCCTGCCTGCATCGTCGCCGTTGAGAGAGTTCGCTGCACACACGATCAGAGGAAGAACAGAGATAAGAGGAGGTTGTTTGATTGTGGACTGATGGCGTGGACAAGCTAACGCTAGGTTTAGAATTTTTTTAAAAAAAATAAAGACAAAATATTATTTAGTCCCCGAATCTGTAACTCTATCAACTATTTAGTCTCCTAACCATTACTCATTAGATAACTTGTTGACATGGCCGTTAAATGCTGATGTGGCATCGTTAAGTGGCCAGTCACATGTCACGTCAGTTTTAACATTTAAAAAAAATGCAGAAAATAATGCAAAAGAAGGGAAGGTTGAGCAGGATTTGGAGTTGTAGAGCAGAGGAGGAACGCTAGTTGAGGAATCAAGGTGAAATGGGTAGGCTCCTTGCATATGCTGTAAATGAAAAGCACTTAACAAAGTCCTCATTAGAGTCATCATCGCCGTCGTCGGGTACGACGCCGATGGAGTGGTGGAGGAGTGGACGTCCTCTCATACGAGAGGCATTGTCCCAACAACAGATGAGGATCACATAAGCTTTGTGGACTTAACACTCTTGTCAACGTTGAATAGACCGTCCAAGGAAAGCCCAATGTTCAACTCAATCTCCTCCGATTCTTCATCACGATCCTCCAAATATTGTGATTGCTTTGCCTGTGAGATAGTACTCCTATTATTATTACTACTACAACAACCTTGGAAGCATATCCCTAGTAGTTCAGGTAATAGTAGTAATTCTTGTTCGGTGGAAGAAAGAAACAAGGCTTGTGGTTCAAATTAGCGAATTCCGTGAAGGACATGTTCGATGTCTTCACCCAACCCAATAATGCATTTCTTTTTATCTTTTTAGTTTTTAATGTTAAAGCTACAGTGACATGCGAGGTGGCATGTGACTGGGCACTTAACGTGTCATATTAGCATTTAACGGCCACATCAATAGATTATCTAACGAGTAATGATTAGGGGACTAAATAGTTGAAAGAGTTATAAATTTGAGGGTTAAATAATATTTTTGCTAAATTTAAGGACTAAATAATATTTTGACTAAAAAATATATATATAAAACGGCGTAGTTTAGAGGGAATTGTAGGGAATTGCAGCAATAAGAATTGCATGCGATCCATTCTCCACAATCTAATAGTGGATGTTATTAATATTATTTTATTTTCTGTTGTTATTATTAAGAAGTTCCAAAGTGCACACAAAACTTTTCATTCCAATTCTATCTACTGTCTATTACTTTTTGGTTACGGAAATCTGTATGTCCACAGGCACCAAATAATACTTCTTCCGGATTTACCCTTATCTGCTTCTTCAGTGAATTGGTAATGTCTGAACACACAAGCACAGATTAATCTTTCCTAAATTTGTAGCATCTCTAGCTGGATCTGTGTTATTGTTTTTGGGTCTTGTTTGCCATATACGAATTTATGGTTGCTTATTAAACTGTAGATAAAAATTGTCGTGGTTTAGTCTTCTCTTCCTGCAATCTGATCTAGGGTTAGGGTTTCGCCAGATCTGCTCTCACAGATTTTTTTTTTTTTTGGTTTTGAAGCTCTTTCGTTGAAATTAGGGTTTCCGTTCTCACTTTTAATTACGCAGTCAATAAAGCAAGTTTCATAATCTGTTGACTACTTCCCAAAAAAGGAAAAAAAAAAAAACTGGAGTTTAATAACTGCATTAGCTCAATGGGAATTTCAGACATCTGGATCAACAACATGTAAGCTTAGTTCTGGTTAATTTTCAACTAATTTTTTTCTCAAATATTAGTGTCCTTTTCTGTGGAATTTAACTAATTTTCATATTTATATTTGACATTACACAGCAATATAGAGGTTTTTCTGTCTGACTTATTGTTCCGGTGGATTATAAGAAACAATTTTGCGTGCAAGCATTTGACTTTGTCTGAGCTCTTTCTCTCTCTGTTTAATGTGGAACATTGCAGATTGATGCTCTCCGGCTACTTTTGAAGATACTGAAAAATTGCATTACCTTCTAGAGTTGACCTCATTTATAAAATGCAGCAGAAAATCAGAGAAGCAAAAAGTTTTGCAGTATTCACTTCATAATTGCTTTTCAAATCACAGTAAGTTTAAAAGAACCTTGTATAAATTATGGTTATGTTGTTTTTGTAGATTTTACTAACTCTTTTATTTTCATGCTAGGAACACTGATTGCATAAATATTTGCTTGCATTTTTAATAGGTTACTGATGGGGACAGAACTGATGAGAATACCTGTTCAAGAAGATAACGATGAATGTCCATCAGTTCCACCAGGCTTTGAGTCATATACATCTTTCTCACTGAATAGGGTGGAAGACCACGAGAGACAAAACAATAAAAACGTGACTAGTTGTTCAGCCGCCTCTACAAGTGCTTCTGAATCACAGTCAATTCAGGTTGAATCTCAGGTTCAAATTGGTGCTACTGCAAAGGTTCCTAGTTCCCTCCGACGAAGACGATCGATTAACCATGGACGATACTATAACAGTTCAGAAGAAGACTCTGATTTTGAGCGGCTTGATCATGTTAGTCTATTTTTCTTAATAAAAAAAATTGGTTGTATTTCTCTTAATTTCCAATTTACTGTATTACAGTTTATAAATTAGAGAATGTATTTATGGGTAGCTTCTTATATTTGATTTTCAATGCAGAATTTTTCCTCAAGACCTTGTCTCCCTAAGGGAGTCATCCGTGGATGTCCAGATTGCAGTAATTGCCAAAAGGTTATCTTTTAAAAGTTAATATTTCTTTCTGTTAGAAATACACTGGCTTAGTTATTGCTCGCATTATGTTTGATTTATTGAGTTTAATGACTTGGGGATGCTTTCCTATTCTATGTCAACAAAAAAATAATGCTTGGTTTACCTTGATATTGAATGGGTCAATCAATGGTAACAAAGGAGCTGTATGTGTCATCTTCACATACACTATAGAAGTAACTTAGTAGTGAAAAAACAGGAGAGGCTCTGCTCAACAATTATTTTGCTTGATAAGCAATTGACATATGAAGTCTTCTGATAGGTTGTTGCCAGATGGAGGCCGGAAGATGCTTGCAGGCCCAACCTTGAGGATGTTCCTGTCTTTTACCCAACTGAAGAGGTCTTGATTAGTCTTTTTGGAACATTTGAATTCTCATCTATCATTGGCATTGATCCTTTTACTTCTCAATTTAGCTATCAATATATATATATATATATATATATATCTCTGACTTGTCTATGATTTTCATTTTCAGGAATTTCAAGATACTTTGAAATATATAGCAAGTATTTGTTCCAGAGCTGAACCGTATGGAATCTGTCGCATTGTTCCCCCTTCTTCTTGGAAACCCCCTTGTCCTCTCAAGGAAAAAACTATATGGGAGGGTTCTAAATTTGGTACTCGTGTCCAGAGGATTGATAAACTTCAGAATCGTGGTTCAATGAGAAACATGTCAAGGATTCATATCAATACTAAAAGAAAAAGGAGAAGATGCACAAGAATGGGGGTGGATAATGGCACAAGTAAGGGATCTAATGCAGGATTTTGTGAGATTGAAAGGTTTGGGTTTGAACCTGGACCAGCATTTACCTTGGAAACATTTCAGAGATATGCGGATGATTTTAAGGTCAAATACTTCAGAATGAATGAGAATACATCTAATTTGGGTAGTAATACAGCAATGTTAAAAGCATGGGAGCCTTCTGTGGAGAACATTGAGGGTGAATATTGGCGAATGGTAGAGAGACCTACTGAAGAAATTGAGGTCAATTTTCCTTTAATTTCAATATTTTTGTTGTTTCTTGGAATTGTTGCCTGTTTGCTTTGTGTCTCTTACTGGTACCTCTCCTTACCTGTCATTTTGTATTCTCTTTTAGGTCCTTTATGGAGCTGACCTGGAAACTGGAGTTTTTGGGAGTGGTTTTCCGAGAAAGCTCAGTGGATTTGATTCCAATTTACATGAAGAGTACATAAAATCTGGCTGGAACTTAAATAACTTTGCCAGGCTTCCTGGGTCTTTGCTCTCTTATGAAAGCAGTGATATATCTGGTGTCCTAGTGCCATGGTTGTATATAGGCATGTGCTTTTCTTCCTTTTGTTGGGTAAGGGCTACATTTTTCCCTTATTCACTAGTTGCTACATATATTTCCTGATATCTTCACACAATTCACACTTGTAATTATTGTTGTTTATTAAATATTTATTTATACCTATTTGCATGTCCTAAATGGGATGATGTATATATATTCATACTTTCTTGATCCTCTTATATAGAAGGTTTTTTGTATGAGTCTGTGCATGTGCATGGTCATGCTTTGCGTGCCATGTAGCTTGTTAATGTCTGTGTGTGCACCTGCAGGGGGAAGTGGAGTTGGGCTTGATGGGAGGGTGTGACTAATAGGAGAGGGGATTTCTACATTTCACATATTGACCCTGATATTTTTAGTATGCTACTAAGCAAGGGTTTTTCGCCTGTTTTATCTCTTATGTTGAACTTCTGTGTGTGTCAGAGAGAGAAAAAAATTACCTAGTTATATTTAGTAGTTGCGGCTGCTTATTATTTTAATAATGGGTTAATTATTTGGTACAGCATGTGGAAGATCACCATTTATATTCATTGAATTACATGCATTGGGGTGCTCCAAAAATGTGGTATGGTGTCCCTGGAAAAGATGCTTGTAAATTGGAAGAGGCCATGAGAAAGCGTTTGCCTGAACTTTTTAAAGAACAACCTGACTTGCTTCATAAGCTGGTGAGTACTAGTCTTTCCACACTTACTTGTTCAGGATGTTGTACATAGGGCTCCCTTATTTGGCTCTTGCCTGTTTGTTTAGTCTTAAGGGAGAAGGAATGGGATTTGAAATGCCTCTTAAATTTCCAAGGGGTGGGGCTGGGCAGAGTTCCATTCATTAATTAATTATAGTTCCATTTTACTTTATTCATCTTTGTGCTCGAATGGAAAAAGAAATGGCCATATTTATCTGTCTAATTCTTGCAGGTCACACAGCTTTCTCCTTCTATTCTTAAGTCTGAAGGAGTACCTGTCTATAGGTGTGTCCAGAACCCAGGAGAGTTTGTTCTGACGTTACCTCGAGCTTATCATTCTGGCTTCAACTGTGGCTTCAACTGTGCAGAGGCAGTAAATGTAGCTCCAGTTGACTGGCTGCCCCATGGGCAGATTGCCATTGAGCTATACCGGAAGCTGGGGCGCAAGACTTCTATATCCCATGATAAACTGTTGCTTGGGGCTGCTAGGGAGGCAGTACGAGCACAGTGGGAGCTTAATTTACTGAAGAAGAATACTTCAGATAATCTAAGATGGAAAGATGTCTGTGGAAGAAATGGCCTTCTAGCAAAAGCACTCAAGGTGAATTCTGCTTCCCTTAAACAATTTTTTTTTTTTGAAAAACTTGTTGGGGAATCTGTAAATTGAAATCATAAATTATTGGTATATTTTGGAATCTTCATTTTCTTTGATGAAACTATTATTTGTGTGGAAGGGGGGCTAGCCAAAAAAACCTGGGAGTTACAATTAAATCCATCTCTAACAACAATACAAGCAAAATAGAAAAGGTAAAAGAAAATTTCTCTACATTAAAGAGGTCCAGGACCACTAGGTTGATTACTGACGTATAAACACAATGATGGGAAAACCCCAGTTCTGGTGAAGTTGTAACCAATAGTATGCAACTTTGTCTTACATGTCAAATGTAGGATTTTTTCCCTTAATTACTTTTGAGAAACATATTTCAATTTTCAACATGATCTTTAACCGTCTTTCATTGGGAAGTTCTTTTTAGAAATAGTATCCTTGGTATATAATGGCCCTCCACACACTGTGAAAAAGGAAGTTTCAAGGCACTGATTAAATTTCAATACCAAACAAAAAGTTATGGATTCAACTTAGGGTATGCAAGTGGTGTAACTATTATCATTGAGACTGAAACTATGTCTTCTATTTAACTTTCTCCTTCTGACTATACTATGTTCTTATTTTCAGGCACGTGTTGAGATGGAACAAGTTAGGAGGAAATTTCTCTGCAGTTCTTCACAAGCACTGAAAATGGAGAGCAGTTTTGATGCCACCAGTGAAAGGGAATGTGATGTTTGCTTTTTTGATTTACACTTATCTGCAACTGGTTGTCATTGTTCCCCAGATCGATATGCTTGCTTGGATCATGTGAAGCAGTTCTGTTCATGTGCTTCAGATTCCAAATTCTTCCTTTTTCGATATGATATTAGTGAATTATATATCCTTGTTGAGGCGTTGGAAGGAAAATTAAGTGCAGTATATAGATGGGCAAAATTAGATCTTGGGCTGGCACTAACTTCATATATTACAAAAGATGATGGACAATTTAGTAAATTATTTCAATCTTCAAAGGAAGCAATACTTCACGAGTTGAGATTAGATTCCTTAAACTCATCTGGTTCTTCATGTGGCACAGTGGACAAAAAGATGGCCTTGCATCCATCAGTTGTTTCTATGGAAGATTCTCATTTGATAGATGTCCCAATAGAGAATCTGGTGAGTGCAGCAAAAAGCATTGATCAGATTCCGAATTATGTACAACAGAGAAAATCAGCAGGAGATGTGTCTCCCTTGGCTCATTTGAAGGAACTGTTTACATCTGATGACTTGACACCTTCATGTGAGATGGCTAATTATAAGACCCGATCCAAGAATGAATCTGTTATTTGCAGATCAGAAACGCCGGTTTTTCAGTTGTCTCAAGAGGACACGTCATATTCCTTACCTCCTCCTTTAGTTGAACATGAACCTAACAAAACTTCACTCTATGGGCACGACAATATTATACTTCTTAGTGATGATGAAACTGATGAGGTAAAGCTGACAGATCCAGATAGAGGAAAGGAGCTTTCTCAAAGGCTTATAGGTTCTAGTGATAAAATAAACCTGTCTAATTGTAGAATAGATCCAGACATGACTACCCCTGTTACAGATGCTGCTGTAAAGGTTGAGAAGGATGTGCCTCTAGAAGATATGAGTTCTCATTCAACATATCATGTGCATGTGAAACAGGAACATCACAAAATTAATGGACCTGTTCAAGATGCTACTCCAGGAGAATTTTCTTGCAATATAGGTTTTACTAGTTCAGGATCAGTCAGAAATATTCAGGCTGCTTCAACAGTAGAGAGTGGAGATCATTGTCTGGATTCTTCAGAGAGTTGTCCTCAGAATGCTGTACAGCATTCTGTCACTGTCAAGCCTAAGAATGAGGACAACCATGGGAAGATTGGAGGATGCGATGCTTCTAAAATAGCAGACAATGTAATAGCTGTTAGTGGAAACTTTTCTTGCAGTTCAAACAATTTGGGAAGGTATTACCGCCAGAAAGGTCCTCGTATTGCGAAGGTTGTCCGGCGTATCAACTGCAATGTTGAACCTCTAGAATTTGGAATTGTGCTTTCTGGAAAGTCATGGTGCAACAGTCGGGCTATATTTCCAAAGGGTATGAGAATTATTGATCTCTAATCAATTACTGCTTCTGTAAGTGTTTGACTGAATATGTAAGTTGATGTTAATTGAATTGGTTGATGCAGGATTTAAAAGCCGTGTTAGATACATAAATGTCCTAGATCCTACCAGTATGTGCTATTATATTTCAGAAATTCTTGATGCTGGACGACATGGACCTCTGTTTATGGTACTTTAACCCGCTTATTATGAATAGGCTTTTCATATCAAATTAGCCATAGAATATTCTTAAAATGTCAATATATCTTAAATGTTTTAATATTTTTCTTATGCATCAAGACTCCCTTGGAGTTTTAAACCCTTTTTTGATAAGATCTTTCTGAGTTCTACCATTGATTATCCTGGCAAAAGTTTTGATGAAAGATTGTTCAGTCATCTGCATGTCATAAAATTACTAACCAGGATCTGTTTTTACTTCAGGTGTCCTTGGAACAGAATCCAAATGAGGTCTTCATTCATATTTCGGCTGTGAGATGCTGGGTACTGGTGAGAGAGAGAGTGAATCAAGAGATTGCAAAGCAACATAAGCTGGGAAGAAAGGACCTTCCTCCTTTACAGCCTCCTGGCAGCCTTGATGGCTTTGAAATGTTCGGGTTTTCTTCACCAGCGATAGTGCAGGTAATTTAAAATAAAAAACAATTCTAAATTAAAAATTACTGAGTATGACTTGGGCAAAAGGTCAATTTTATTCCAGTTCTTGCTTTCCTCACAACTTCAAGCAGAGATATATATGTTGATTATCTTGTCGCAGAAGTTTTTATATCATTTTTTAGGTTAATTAGTGCAGTGTAATGGTGAAAACTATCTTGATTTTTCTTTTGGGTCTAATCTGGGGCTGCACATGTTTCTGCACATTTTTTCCTTTTAAAAATTCTTTGCAGTGAATATTGGATTCTCTGGATCTGATTTAGGCAAGAGCATCTTGCATGATTCCAATTTTCCCCCTTTAATGCTCACACATATATATATACAACTGAATACTATTTGGCCAAAAGAAAAAGTGAATGCTATGTTTTCTTTTACTCGCCAATTTCCCATATATATTTTTATCTTTCAATTTCATGAGGAATGCTATCATATCCTCAGATCAAAAGACTTGTCATCTAAGCGTTTTTAGGTTTCCTTTTCTTTAGTTTTTTTTTTCATGAGGATGGGCTAGTTGAAGATACGATAACTATTGTGTTCACAAGACCGCAGGTTTGAGTATGTCCAGTTCCTTTGGGATTAAGACAGGCATGCGGACCTAGTCATGCAATATTCAAACCTGCTAGAATAAATGAAAACATTTTGACTTGTGCTTTATAATAAAGTTTATGGGCAAAAAGAAATCTAATTCTTTATAAATTTGATCATTTTCAAGTTAGTACTTCTGATGGAAGCTTCTTTGCTTTCAATCTCCTTTAGTTGATCTTAATGCTATGCTCAGTTTTGTTTCCTTTGGTAGTTCTCTAGGCAATTTTATTTATCTTCCTTCTTTTTCCAGGCTATCGAGGCAATGGATCGAAGTCGAGTTTGTAAGGAATATTGGGATTCTCGGCCCTACTCCCGGCCTCAAGGGCAGATTCCACAGGCTTCTCAACATAGTGAAAAAGGTGGAATCGTGGATAGGTCATGTGAGGTGGGAAATGGTGAAGGGAATCAGCTCTTGCCCGTTGGAGTTGATGCAGTACTAAGGAACTTATTCAAGAAGGCCAACACACAAGAATTGAACTCATTATGCAGCATTCTTAGTGACAATAGGCCAGCAGCTAACGGCAGCCTAATTGCTCAACTTCTCAATGAAGAGATCAACAACCGTCCTAGATGATTCATTATTTGCACATAACTGGCCCTAAATCTAACTACATGTAAATTCTTGCAACCTGATCATTTTTTATTTGGCGCCCTTATGGAGGGTAAAGAAAGAGAAGTACACCCAAAAAAAAAAAGTTACATAGGAAAATACCCATTTCCCTGTAGATTTTTGTTTTTTTAAAAAGAGGCAGATGGGGTAAAATCACTTGGTATCATGTTCATCCAAAATATGTTAACCGTTGAGGGAAGATACTGGCCTTCGTAGTTTCCTGTTGTGTATAACAGGGCCAACCTATAGTCAGGTCAAAGTCTTTTGACGTCATATCGAGTGATGTCTGCTGGAGTTTTGTAATGTGAATAACAAAACATACTATGAAAGGGAAATTTAATTTCGAAGCCCTTGGCTTAGGAAAAGTGAGAAGAGTGAAATGATAATGTAGTAACGGTTCGTATTTTTGTTCCTATATATAGATCATTTTATCAACGTTGGCTTTCCCTGATCATAATGTTTCTTTCTCATGCCTATTACTTAACTTTTTTTTTATGGCCTGCTATTACTTAACTCTTTTAAGATGCTGTGTTTGAGGCAGGCTTTGCGCCGGTTAAAATGCTTATTGATTTGACGTTTGAATGACAAAGCAGTACAGTACAGGGAAGACGAACTTCACGCCTACAGCTTCTTCAACGGAGTTTGAAATACATTATCATAATATTATTGAATTTCAAAGCATTTTTTTAATTATGTAAAAATATATAGGACACGTTTGGTATGTCTTTCTTGTAAGTGAGGTGAGGTGAACTTGCTGCATGTTTGGTATGTCTTCAGTATAGGGAAGGTGAGGTGAGGTTTAGTTTAAAGACAAAAAATGTCCTTAAAAATTTTGTGGCTCTTAAAAAAGTAAGGGCAAAAAAGGTATTTCATACTTTTATTTTCTATTTTCCTATCTTCTTCCTACTATACCAAACAATATTACTTTTACATTCCACCCCCATTTCTCTGCATACTAAACATACTTTTTATTACTTACTTTCACTTCTCACTAAAACACTCACTAGATACCAAACGTCACGGAGACAAACTATTTATTTTAATTTTAATTTTAAGGGACTGATTGACTGTTAGGATAAATATCGGTTATTTGTAGAAATATTTTAGGAAAGACTTAAAAAATGAATTCGGTAGATAATATTAATTAACAATAGTTTTTATGGAATTCATTTGGTAAAAAGATGAAAAAGAAATAGGTGAGGAATATGAAAATGAATGGACCCCTTGCCTTGGTTATCCCATAATTGGCAAAATAGGTGACGGGGAAAGATGGAAATGAAAGCAAAGCACAAAGCGTTTGGGAGACACAAAAAAAAAAATCAAAATAGATCTTTTAGGGTGTGTTTGATACAAGAGTTAAATTTTTACAAGATTCCCAAGAATGTTATATTAGCTGTTTGGTTCAATTTTCATAATCCCGGAAATATTTGATAAATTTCCAACTATGCCCTTAACTTCTAAATAGTAACTCAACATTCAATAAATAATTTGTAAAATTATTTTAACTTATATCAATTAACATACTATATATATTCTTACACAATACTTATATTTTTTTATTTATAAAATATTTTAGGTTTTAAAAATATTATATTATATTATATACAATGAACTCAATCGGTATAGCCATTTGACTTGATCTTAATTCTTTGTTGACCAAACATCAATACTATAGCTAATGTTTAATTTGATTATTGAGAGTTACATTCTATTAAATATTTTACAGTAGTCATACTTGAAAATATTACAAATAATAGTTATTAATTAGGGTAAATAATGGTTATTAATTAGGGGAGGGGTAATTTAGTAAAAGTAGGTATTAGAAAATAATTTCATCCCATAGGATTATCATAATCCACCCTTTTAGGTGGGATTAAAAATATGAAGAAACATGGGAACATGGGATAAGAATAATCCCGGGATTGTAAGAGCCCGTTTGGTATCACTCACTTACTGGGAAGGTGAGCTCGATGTGAGGTTAAACACGTTTGGTAAGGCTCACCAGCTGGGAAGGTGAGCTGGACCTTCCCTGTCAAGAGGGAAGCTTCCTTCCCTCATGATAGGGAGGGAAGTGGAGGGAAGGTGAGGTGAGGTGAGGTTGAAAGACCAAAATGGCTTTAAAAAGTTTGTGGCTTTTAAAAAAGTAAGGGCAAAAAAGGATTTTCATACTTTTATCTTCTATTTCCCTATCTTCTTTCCATCATACCAAACAATATTACTTTTACATTCCACTTCCATTTCCCTGCATACCAAACATACTTTTTATCACCTACTTCCACTTTCACTTTCCTCTAAAACACTCACCGGCTATCAAACGCCACCTAAGATTCTCGGGATTAATTTTTTAAAACTTGTATCAAACACGGGATTACAAGATGCCGAAAAAATAATCTCGAGATTATTTTTTTAAACCTTGTACCAAACACTACCTTAAAGTATTCTATATCTACATGGTAGAGAGAGAGATAAGAATAAATAAAAAGAAAAACTTCACACACAAATAACCAAGGGGGTGTTTGGTATTACTGTCAGTTTTTAGATTTCTGTTTTTTGAAAACTGGAATCTGTTATCTATTTTTTTGTGTTCTGTTTCTATTTTCTATTTTTTGTTTGATATCTTTAGTTTTCTATATTAATAAAATAACGGAAAATAAATATTTATGGAAGTTCAAAATATAATTACGTGGATGTTTTGGGAGCAAGATTCATGCACATTCATGGTGGGTGGTGGGTGGCGGTGGTGGTTGGTCGACGGTTAGTGGTGGTGGGTGTACGTGGTGGTGGTTGATGGTGGGTGTGCGTGGTGGTAATACGTGGTGGTAGTTGGTGGTGGCGAGTAGTAGTGAATGGTGGGTAGTGAGTGGTGGCAGTGGACGACGGTGTGTGGTGGTGGTTGGTGGCTGGGGGTGGTGGTGGATGTGGTTGGTAGTGGTGGTGGATGGTCGTGGTGGTGGCTGATGGTTGCTAGTAGTGGTGGCAAGTGGTCTTAGTGATCGGTTGTGGACTTGGTTGATGGTGGTGGCAGGTGGTGTGTGGTGGTGGTGGCAGATGGTGGGTGGTGGTGGTGAGTGGTAGTGGTGGGTGTTGAGTGGTGGTGGTGGTGATGATGGTGGGTGGTGGTGGTGGTGGTGGTGAGTAGTGGTGGTTGAAAAGCAAATCTGAAATGAAATTTGTGCAAACTACATTTTATGATTTCTTATATAGTGTTTTATGTTTTAATATTAAGTTCAAAATTAAAAATAAAATACATTTAGCCAAACGAATTTTTTATTTTTTTTTTAAATAAAATAAAAAATTGAATACCGCAACAATACTAAATATTCCTAAGTGTATAAATTTATTTTTATCTTTTTCATAACTATAATTTGTAGATAGCACTCTAAAAGATTCATACCAAAAAAAAGTGATGCGTCCTTAGGCAATAACATTTACTTTTTAACTTTTGACTATTTTAAAACCTTGAGTCCACTCCACTCCACTGCTGATCCTGAGTCCTGAGTGGATCAACGAAGGAAATGCCCCTGCTCTTGCCGACAGCTAGTACACTTGTCCACGTGGTACCACGAGCCTCGTGGGGACCACACTCCCTGCATTTACCGTAGATTGCGGGAATTTTGTACGGTCTCGGCTTTAGAGCCAAAGCTAGCTTTTGTCATTCTGCTAAACCCCAAAAACTCCTTAAATACTAATTACTCTATTCAACTTTTCTATGTATATATTTATTTGTATTCTATATAAATTTAATTAATCATAAATAACACGTTAGACTAAATTTCACTGACACCTTAACCCTAAACCTGTACGTTTACTTGCCAGACTTGAGACATGCACATGCTAGGTATTAAATTAAGGACAAAGTATTCTTTGTCGTCCTCAAATTTTGTTGTAATGTTTATTTTTATTCTTAAACTTTTTTTTGGGTTCATGCATACTCCTAAACTTTCAATTTTATTCATGCCTGTCATTTTCACTAATACAGTTAACTTGCTTAACAGAATTTGTTGACATGAACTATGAATGAGTTATGTGTATCTCTTTTGCCACATTATTGTCCACCTCATATCTAACTTTTTATTTTTATTTAAAAAATAATAATCTAATCCAAATTAAAAAAAACCAAACTCTTATACTAAAATATATTTTTTTTATTTAGATTAAGTTAATTTTTTTAATAAAATAAAAAGTTAAAGGTGAGGTGGACAATAACGTGACAAAAAAAATACACATTCATCATTTACGTCAGCAAATTCCGTCAAGCAAGTTAACGGTGTTAGCAAAAAGGGCAGACATGAACAAAATTGAAAGTTTGGGGTAGGAATGAACAAAACTGAAAGTTTGACGGTATGCATGAACCAAAAAAAATTTAGGAGCAGAAATGAAATTGCAGTAAAATTTGACGACAACAAAATTATTTTACCCTTAAATTAAAGGTCGGCCTTTCAAATATATACTTGCAAACAGTTTAGACTGAAAATCTTTGTGATGTGTTTATATTGATCTAATTATAAGAATATAATTATAATTATATTTTTATAATTAAATCAATACAAATGCACTGCGTAGACATTTTTTTATTTATACAGAAATTTAAAATAAAAATTTATTGATAAAATTAATAAATTATATATAAAATTTTGTTAACTAATTTTACTTTCAATTAACAAGAGAGTTTATAAAATTATTTTTATTAATTTTTATTAAATTTAAGACAATAAATTCTCTTACAATTAATAAAAAACATTAACAAGTATTTTATAGCACATACAGAATAAATTCATCATATAATTTTTTTTAAAAAATGTATATAAATTATTATTATTGTTATTTAAAATAATAATTTAAAATTTTAAAATTATTCTCTTCATCATTCTTTTGATAACTATTATTATCTCTTTATTAAAATAAAAATAAACTATCATTATGCATCATTCTTATTTTCTCTCTTCCATTACCTTCTCACATCACATATTTTTTTAATTATTCAAATAATTATTTTAAAAGATCATAATGAAAAAAAAAACTAAGGATATGTTTTGTTAGTGGGGTGGATAATGAAATGGGAATGGAGGATGTAATGAGATTGCATAAGAGAATGAAAAAAATAATATGAAAGTGATATGATGTAAATGAAATAAAAGTGCGTAAACTGACTATTTTACTCTTAAATTAAAAGTGAGAATATAATAAATTAGGTAAAAAAGTAAGGACAAAAATATAATTTCATCACATTACAAAAAGTAGAGTGTGATTGGTTAAAAGAATGTAAATGTATTATATCTATAATTACGTCTACTAAACATTCAACCAAACGTGTCCTAACTATTATATATATATATATATATATATATATATATTATTTTTTCGTCACATCATTTGATTAATTAGGGCACATTTGATTTGACGTTTAGTCGGCATAATTGTAGACTTAATTTCTTTGTATCCTTTCAACCAAACACATTCAACTTCTTGTAATATGATAAAATTGTACTTTTACTGTTACTTTTTTACCTACTTTATTCTATTTTCACTTTTAATATAAGGACAAAATGGTCATTTTATTCATTTTTTTTCATTCACATCACATCACTTTCATATTAATTATTTTATTCTCTTCTACAATTCTATTACATTATTCTCCATTCTTATTACTGTTCCCATTATATCCTCTACCCTATTAACCAAATACACCCTTTGGTTAAATGAATAATAATATGATGCTCAAGTATCGTTCTTTTCTTCATCCTTAATTTTCTCATTTGTTTTTTATTTGGTGGACTATTTGATTGCCTTCTATGAATATGAAATATACTTTCTGCCGCGGACTTTAATTTGTTCCCTTGCTTTTCTTATGCGTTCCAATGACAGTGAGATTTAACAGTTGAAGTGGGCTGCGTGGATTAAAGTGATGATAGGATAATGGATATGTTAATTTAATTTGTTTTATATATTTAATTATAAAAAATGATATATAATTAATCAATTAAAAGGGAGGAACTTGAATTGGAAGAAGATGTTGAACTTGAGGATCACATGAAATCTCATAATTACTATTTAAAGTAAGGTCGATTTCAAGAAATATAGTTATTTAGTTATACTATATATATATATATATATATATATATATATATATATATATATATATATATATATATATATATATAAAAGATTGTTGGTCCGATTTTCAAAATTTTATTTTAATTCATTTGAATTCGATTCCTTTCAGATATATGATGATTATAATAAAAAGTCTCTTAATAAAAATAACTATCTCAATTTAAAATCACTAATTATCTACGTATCAGTTAGACTAATTCTAATTGATTATATATATATAATCTAAACAAAAAGCAAAATTATTGTTTCAAAAGTAAGCCAAAGTCCCGTTGCTTTCTTAAACATTGTCAGTGATAGACACCCGAAAGTTGAAACATGATTCGAGAGATAAGCACGTGAATATTGAACACCCCCCAAATCCCAATGGAGGAAAGACACTACACATATGTAATAATGGCATTTAAGTTTCCAACTTAGGTTTATGTGTAGTGTTGTATAAGTTTCCAACTTAGGTTTCGTTATTTGTTCCAACTTTTAACCAAAACATTGACAAGTAAAATTAACTAGCTAGATAGGATTATTTTTCCATGTAATTACTCTCTCTCTCTCTCTCTCTTATCACACACACATATATGTACACATTTAAATGCCTCCTATAAGGCCATGATCTTTTCCATCTTATATAAAAACTGATCGATTCATTTTCATGAGTGTATGGTCAAGCCTCATCCCATCTCTTACAATTAACTAGGCATTAAGAAATCATGCGTGTCTTCTTAGTAAGTTATGTTGTTCTATCAAATCCTATTTTAATAAACATGGGTTTGGTCTCCAATCTCCATGACCATTCTAATGATAGTATTATAGCAGCTCTGAAGCTGTACCTTCTTCCTTCCCACTATTTTTTTGTGTGTAGGAAATTAAAGCATTGATTAACCTTGTTAATTTGCATCCTCTCAAGAATCTAAATGTGACGTTTCTTATAATAACTTACAAATATATTATGATGAATCAATATCCCTGGAATGAAATCCCTTGTAAGATTTCAGCGCTCTTTGCTGTATGATTTTTACAATGATGATGAAAATTAAACCCAATTCCTGTTTCCCACAAATTTTACTTGCATGTACATGAACTGAGTTTGTCCACAATCAAACTGATTTTAGATAATTGCACACCTATCTCTTCAATGAATGTTTTCCCTTTCCTAATTTGGTATTGTTTGATTTTGACATTGCATCACATAAAGTTGCAATAGGACATTCATGGGGTAACCAAGAACATGATGTCAGATTTAAAGTACGTAAATTTTGTATTTTTTCCTTTGCAAACTTTTAAACCCTTTTTTTATTTGTAAATAACTCTACATTAATGTATATTTTTATCCAATTATTTGTCCATATATATATATATCAACAAAATTGAAGGGATGCAAAGAATTCCAAGTTTTAACAGAAAATAATTACTTTTTTAAAGTCTTATAAAGAACTAGATTGCAACTCTAATATTGTTGTCAGCAAAAATTAATAAAAGGATATATATATATATATATATATATATATATATATATATATATATATATTATACATGAGAGTGGATCCTCTAAAAGTAATCATCTACATTTTTTTGTGGAGTTATGAGAGAGATAGAGAGAAGAAAAATTGGGAGAGAAAAAAATTAAGAAAAAAAATATTTTTCTTATCTCTATCTCTCTCATAACTCCACCAAAATTAAAATTAAAATTCTGTAACTCATTAAATTAAAATTAAAAGTACTCATTTCATGCCTTTTCGGCATCTAACTTCCAGTTATGAAAATATTGGCCCAAAAAAAAAAATCTTGCAGTTATGAAAAGAAATAAATGTGCTCCCAGTGATGATTCAGATTAAACTAATTTATTAAAGAAAAAAATTAGGTCGAGTTATTTATATCTTTATGACAAGATTCTTCAATTATAAACTTATTTTATATTCTCTCTTTTATGATTTGTTATGTAAAAAATTATCTTTTATATTTTCTCTCTTACGTAATTAATCATACAAAAATTTTTTGTCATCAGGTATTTTTTTGTATTGAGATACCTTATAAGAAATATATATATATATATATATATATATATATATATATATAAAAAGAACCTTTCCTAATTTTAGTGGCGTGATATTTTATGCATGTACAAATCTCACTATAACTAGTTAATGAGGACAGATATATCATCACATCATAATATCTTACGCCTTGAAATTAATTTCCTATTTCACGAGATCTCGTACGCCTTCCATTCTTAAAGTAGAGATCGGTTAGAGAGGAGGCATATATATAGATCATAGAAGAGATGCAGATGAAAGCTCTGCAACGAGCTGTTTAATTATGCAGTTGTTTTAGGTAACCAATTATTTATGCTAAAGAAAACCAGAATTACCTAAGATAAAAAATTAACATATATATTACAGGGAAAGAGAGAAAGAATAAATATTCATATATATATATAAATTAAAGATGCAAGCTCATGTATGGGGGAGAGAAAAAAGGTATTTTAGATGGTATTACGTAGAATCAAGCGACAAAGTAGTAGGAAGTAGGAAGAAAGTAAAAGGAGTCTTAGATTATGTATAACATAAAGAGGCAACAAATATAAACCAAATATGCATATCCCAGGCCACTTTCTTATTTTTCTTTTTGTGATAATCACAATTAGAATCAAATAAAGTGAAAGCATTATTTGCATCAATATGATTGTTGAGCTCTTCAAACTTCAAAGCTTAAATAGATCATGTTTATTTTTTAAGTCCACCAACAAGATTACGTACAAAGCTTGCGAGTATATATATATATATATATATATGAACAATTTGTTGATTGGAGTAAAGGTGACTTCACTCCCATAAAGAGAGTTTATACCTTAACGTTCCTAACTGATCAACAGAGATGAATCAAATCCAATATGTTTTAAGAATATCATGATTTTTTTACCAAAAGAAGCTTGTTGAGAATATATTATAGAATAAAGAGCTTTCTCTCCTTTACCTAAGATGAACAAAACAAATATTCCCATTTCATGAGGAGGGGAATTCATTTGGCTTTTGTATCTATATATAGAATAAAGGTCTCTGTCCAAGCAGTATAGTAGGGGGTTAGGCACATATATATAGCTTGCCCTGACTGCCAATACTTTGAAAAACTAATCTTCTATACTATCAATATGTGTGTATATATGTCCATTCACTTTTGACACATGTCTATTCGCTTTTGAAATGTCCATTTATAGCTGGCATCTATAATAGAGAAGATAAACTAAGTTTTGTCTTGTTATCTAATTCAGATTTGGCAAGATCATGTTTAATTATAAAATAATACCTAAACAGATTTGACCAATACTAGGTAGGTAGTAGTAATTAATATGAAGCTCGTGAGTTCGAATTCTGCACTGAAGGTTGTTGTTGGCTAGTATGCATATTTATGTACTGATGGTCGAGATGTATGACATATATATAATTAATTAATGATGTTGAAGAGTAATCTCTAATTAATAGTAATAGGGTAAGAAATTAAAGCTTGACCTAGGTAGCTAGAAAGACGTTAGATCCACCTCCCGAACTGATCCAGGTACCGAAGGAACTCCACCACGTGAGCCCCACTGCACATACTTCTTCAGGTACTGGCAGAATGTGTTCCAGTCTCGCCTGGGTTAATTAAATGAACAAGAGAGAAGAGATGTGGCCTCTCCTCCTTAGCTTGTGCTTCCAAACAGGACAAAGTTTGGCAGTGAGCAGCCACGATGTTGACCACACCTTACTCACACACGCCTCCCCATCCCCATCCCTTTTTTTTCTTTCCCACATCACTCACTATGACTATACTATATATCACTCTCACTTCGCCCCACTAAATTCAACTACCTACTCATTATTAACTAACAACCCTTTTAATTTCTTTTTCATCATTTTCTCCTTCCTCAATTCTTTCATTCATCTAATTAATTAATTATATAACCTATAGCTTCATTTATTTCTCACATACCATTCTTGCCTCCACCAATTCCTATAATTCCATATATATTTTTATTCATAATCAATACCTCCCTCTAGTAGGCCATATATAAATATATTACACAAATTAAAGAAATATAATGGTACTTCATTCACACATCTATTACGTACTTGTAAAGTATGTATATAATTAAATTGTATATGGGATCAAAATTTTTCCATTTATCTCAAGATGCCCCTACGTCCTTCCTGTAATTTGTTTAGAGTTTTTAAGTGTAAGCTGAAGCTGCATCGAGTGGGAAAGGGTTCATTATTGAATGAGGTTTGGGGCCTTTTCAGAACCTAATACAAGATGACTTAATATTATTATTAAATATTGTTAGGTTAATAAAGGTGGGGTTTGTTTGCTACGTTTGTAGTGGACATATACATATACATATACATATACATGTTGGTTAAGTAAATCAAGAAGACGACACAAGTCATTTAATATATATATACAAAACTAGTGTTATAAAAGGTAAAGTCTCGGTTGGGGTTAAGTTCCAGTTAGAGTAAGAAGTAAGAATAAGGCATTTGGAATCTCAAAACCCCAAAAAAATGAGACACCTATAGGCTATAGCTAGTGTGGGATTGGTAGGAACCAATAAAGAGTGTAAAATGGCACT
This sequence comes from Senna tora, assembly GCA_014851425.1. Classification (NCBI taxonomy): domain Eukaryota; kingdom Viridiplantae; phylum Streptophyta; class Magnoliopsida; order Fabales; family Fabaceae; genus Senna; species Senna tora. Next base: position 524,056 of record CM026267.1, read on the forward strand.
GTGCCAAAAATGGAAAGAAAACCGCACATTTATATTCCAATGTCTCATCACTCCCTGCATGCCTTCCCTCGTCTCTGGGGAACTAAAATGGGCTAACAACTAGGATATATATCCCTTTAATTTGTCTCATCTTCTTCCTACATTTGCTTAATTTCTACGCAGCTGGCAAATGGCAATTGCATGCCAAACTGTATATATATATATATATATAATAATAATAATATTATCTTATCATCCAATACATGGCAGCAGGCAATTTCATATTTAGAAGCTCTAATTAAGTCGTCACGACCACGAAGGAAATTAAATTAAGGAAACATATATTCTAATTGACCAAAGATAGGCGCGTGCAAAATCGTGAAGAAGAGAATAGCTAAAACAATTAATATATATGAACAAGAAAGTTGATAGAAGTTGGGAGTAAAGATTCCAGCAAATATGAGGAGTGAAGAACCCTGTTTGCGCAAGAAAGTCGTGAAAATGACACCTTTACTTTACTCTACATTGTACTTCAGACATCCACGCAGAATAAGAAAATAAAATAGTTGTATTATTAATTAATTAATTATAGTAAATAAAGAGGAATGGAATGGTCAATGGACAATGGATTTATTGTGTTGTAATACTAATTACAGCTTACTTACACCACATGGCAGATGGCCCTGCCTTAATTAAAGGAGGATAGGACAAAAGCCTTTTGTGGGCCAGGCCCATATTATTATTCTTCCCAATCCCATCACCCTGGGACTGGGACTGGCCCATAAATCCGACCCAATAAATATTGTTTCTTTTCTTTTAATTTTTTAAGACTCGTATTCCCATTCCCAATAATAAATATAAATCCAGTGTTAGACTAACATGTAGATATGTGAAATATCAAATATAGTCGTTTATTTCAATTCTAGTGAACTTGGATCCAAGACTCTAATAAATATAAAAATGTGGGTAATTAATGGCAGTTGAGAAATAATTTTACCAACAATCTCAAATAAAATAACATAGGCTTGCTTATGTAGCCGAGGCCGAGGAGGCCTAAATAGATAAAGATAGATACCATTAAAATAACAGTTTATCACACATAAGACATAGCATGTTCCATAAGGACAAGGTACGTACATCTAATGAAATGAATTAGTTACGAGACAATGGAGTGCGAAGGGGTCACATATATATAATTACGCAACCCAATGGGATTACATATAAAGCAGCATTGTTCCACTAGTTGCCATTTTCAGTTGGTCCTCCCTTTAAAGCCTGCTGCAATATTCAACAGAGTTCCCAGAATATTATGTTGTTATGTTAGAAAAAGGAAAGAACAAATCAATCACATATATATTCTGGATCACCTGAAAGCATGACAAGGCGTACTGCACATCACTCGCTGATATTTGGTGGTGGATCACAATTCTTACTCTGAAAATTGTAAGCACTAAGCACTGTGAAATGTCGTTCTAATTATATATATATGAAACAATGGAAGTAGATTCAGACCTTGATGAGCTCTCTTGCATCAGAAGGATTCCACGTTCTCCCAAGTCCTTACATAGCTTTCCTGCTGTAGTTCTTGAATCCTCTTCAACATCCATATATATCTGGTACGGTTTCAACCCCATTTTTTTTTTCAAAATAACAAGGGAATAAAGGTTGTCAGAGCAATTAAATATGAAGAATTTCCTTTCAAAGTTCCTATAATCTAACTATCTAATGATATTATTCAAGGTCAAGGGTATCCCTACAAATGGGCTCATTAAAGGCCCAACATACAAAGGGACAGAAGCTACCTAAGTAATGGTAATGGACTCAAGACAGATTGAAACATTTGTTCAAAGCATAAGTAAATGCAGTTGGACTAGTATGAACTATTTGTCAAATGTGTCAAAAAGTAAATGTTCTTTTGTACAAATTACAAAGTACTCACAATATTGGTCTCCACAGAACAGAGATCTACTTTAAGTCCTTTAATTTCATTCAGTCCTTCTGAAATGGAGGAATAAATAATTTAATTAGAAGAGAAAAACATGTGAGAACAGGTAATATGGCATGAAATCTACCAGCCAAAGCTCTAGCTTTCTTGTGATCACTCTCGAGCTTAGCAACATTTTCCTGCAAAGCAACAAGTGCAGCAGCACAAAGGATGCCAATCTGTCTCATTCCACCACCTAAGGTTTTTCGGAGCCGCCTCGCCTACAAAAAAGATGTGCATACAATAGATTTCTCTCTCAAGTTCTTTCAGGAAGAAGATAATGGTGATAGTGATACTAATAATCCCCCAAAAGACTGAACTACCTTGGCTATAAAGCTTTTGGAGCCAACAATAACAGAACCAACTGGAGCACCCAGACCTTTTGACAGGCAAACCTATTTCATATATTGATAGAAGTGAAAAGCCTTGTTAATTTGATTTACTATGCAATAGGACATAGAAGTAATTAGAGAGTATAAATTTGATATAAATGAATGAGATAAGCATCTGATCTCAACCAGAAAGAGAAAGAAATAAAAAAAACATACTGAAACAGAATCAGCTGCTTGAACAAGCCTATCTACAGGAACACCAAGTGCCTGAAACACCAAGATTTTTCTGGTAAGTGATCCAATACAGCATGAATGTAATAAACAACAGAGCAATAATTTTCAGAAGAAAGCAAGCATTAAAGAGGCAGGATCATATGATTAGCAGTCACACTAGAACTGGCTTCCAATTACTTTACAATACTTCTCTTCAATTGTGTTAGCTTCAGACATTTCATAGCAGTTAGCATAACCAGGTGCATGCAAATATATTTATATATACACATCCACATCAGTAATAAATTATAGGGTAACAGTGATATAAAGCAGAAATAAAATAGAGAAATGTATATAACAATAATGAATTGTATATTGGATACATGAGGATGAGGTACTCCTCTATATTTATATAGTAGTCTGAATAACATGCCAGCTGTACACTCTAGAGAATTCTACCCCAACTATACCGTAACAGACTTGGTTAAGATCTAACAACTCTCTTCTAGAAGCTGAGTCACAGTAACTAGCACACACTTATCCTATCAAAGGCATAGCCGCATAGGGCAATCAACAAAAGTACTTACAACTGATGCATTGAAAATACGAGCTCCATCTATGTGAAGCTTTAGTCCATGCCTCTTAGCTATTTCTCCAACTCTGTCTGTATATTCTACAGAAAGACATCTCCCACCAGTGCTGCGTTCACAGTAATTTAATTTCCATCAATTCAGATAAAGCCTAAAAAATAGGGAAAAAAAAACGGGAATTAAGAAGAGAGGGGTACTTTGCATGAGAATTCTCCAAGCAGATAAGCCTAGTGGTTGGATACACAAGTTCTCCCTTAGGATCTCTTATGGCAGCCTCAATCAAATGAAGGTCCATGGTTCCATCCGCATTATTTTTGACTGGTCTTGGATGTACACCTCCAATTGTTGCGATGCCTCCATTCTCATAAATATGGATATGAGAATTGTCTCCAAGAATGACTTCACTTCCCCTAATATCACAATGGACAAGCACACTCACAAGGTTTCCCATAGTGCCTGATGGAACAAAAAGAGCTGCTTCCTTTCCCATTATCTTAGCCATCTCGCTTTCTAAGCGAAAAGCAGTTGGGTCGTGCCCTAGAACATCATCATCAACTTGAGCTCTCGCCATAGCAGCTCGCATTGCCTCACTGGGCTTTGTCACCGTATCTGACCGAAAATCCACTGTTCTAGTTACCATTTTCTCTGAAACTAAACAGTAGTCACACCGATTCCCTATGAGTTAGATGGTTAATTCAACAATTCAGTCATAACTTGAAACGGAAAAAGGAACAAATTACTTACACGATGAACTAGTCTCGGGGAAATTCAACTGATCAAATGAAAATATCATATTCATACAAAAAAAAAAAAAAAAGGAAAGAGAGAGAGAGAGATGGGTCTTACACGATTAAGTTGCAAAATTTATATCCTCCTTCGGAATAAGAATGAAAGTGGAGTTGGGCAAAATATGTGAGGCGAAATTATAGCCGACGCTTCCCTATTTGTAGAACAACTTAGAAGATCATTAATTTCTCTGAGGTTAAATTATTATCCGTAGAAAGAAAATATATGCACTTAATAGATAGATAAATAGGTGTAAGCAAAACTCGTGACACATGGAATGCACCACGTGAGCCACGAAAGCATGAAATCAATTAAGTTTCCTATTATTGCACCGTACCTAAGCATAGCATAGCATAGCATATAAACTACGAGAGACGAGACGCTTAATAGTAATAGTAATACTACTCAAATAGCTTAGAAAGAAAAACGAAGAGGCGTCAAGTATTGAGAAGCTAAGTACCAGAAAGTCCCCACGAGACTGCAATTTACAAGTAAAGTAACTCAATTATGATCTCCAAGTATGTATGAGGAGTATGTGGAAAAACAATTCAACTTATAGTCGCCCACTATGAACCTAATTGCATGCGTCATGCAATGCAAGAGAAAGGAAATAGTAATTAAGAAAAGGCAAATGAAGGGAAGAAGAAAAGGGAAATTAGGAATCGTGGACGTGGCTCTGTTGCATATGAGAAGAAGACAAGAAAAAGGGGGGGCCACAAGTGATGGCTTTGCTTTGCTAAAAGATTCTCAACCATTTTGAATATCAAGTTGCTCTCTATGCAGTTTTTATAATTTTCGATTCACTTGCCACAACTGTGTTCTTATCCAATTTGTCTTTTAGTTTTTATTTGACAAATGTTCAGTAAATAATAGAATACTCTGACTTTCTGTTTGGTACAACGGATGGTTTGTCCAGGTAGATGCCTACGAAGCAATGATATCTCTAATTTCATATTTATTTTTAATTTTTCTGACCAATCTCACTCTACTATTTGTTTATTAGCGTTACGTTGTACAAGATATAATATGGTTAGGTACACCAAGTATGACGATTTTGCTAGATTTCCCTCTATGGCCGCCTCGCGTTGATCAAACAGTTTTTACTTGTTAGTTAGATTAGAGATACTTAATCAGATTTCAACATGTGATAAAAATCAATTAGAAAACTGAATCTTCCAGGGAGGTATATATTATAATTTAAATACGACTTTCTATCTAACAAGTTCTCGTGGTCTTAATATTATGAATATTTTTTATATTATAAAAATCTTTGGGGGTAAAATGCTTCTCTTTGAAAGCATTTTCATTAAACATTGGTAAAATTGTAGGGCTTTTCACGTATAATTTGCTCAAAATCTTATTATTTCTAAGTGTTAAAAATTAATATTAACTCAAAAGAAGGGTTAATTTTAAAATAATCTATTATGATTTTGCATTACAAGTTAAAAATGATTTGACTTTTTAACTCTTCTATTTAGTTTTATATTAAATAATTTTAATAGCAATGACCAAGAGAATCTAAAATTATTATTATGTTATGTAAGATAATAAAATAAAATAAATTTAGCTTTTAACCATAGTAAAAAGGTTTGCATTGAAGGAATAATAAGATTGAATGTAGTCTCCTGTATGCTGTTTACAGTCTCCAATGGAACGAGGTTTCGAGATTTGTTGGGTTGTTGAATAGGACTGAGGAAAGGAGAAGGCAGTGCAGTGTGCAGAGACAAAAACTAACGATTCTGTTCTGGGTGACCTTTCATTCTCCAAAATCAGGAAACTTCGAAACACTTGACACGTTCCTTTTCTAAGCTAAAGACAAACATCGACAACAAACAAGCACAATACCTAGAGTAATGACAACATCGGTAAATACAGAATAGACCACTTAATCCACAACAAACAACCACGATACCTAGAGAATTCACTACCCTGTCTTTCTCAAACGTGAAGGAACGCACAACTCCTCATTACCTTGCGTAAAATGCCCATATCTTCCATCATATATGTGGCAAATTTTGACTGTTAATCTCTGCATCAAAAATTTCAGAATTAACCGTCTTGAGTTGAGATACTTTAGCAATAAGCGAGGCCTTGCTCTCCATGCAATTTATGAACTTACATCCCATTAAAGCCCTTTCCCCAAAACTTTGATATCTCAATTGCTTCGGCCCTTAATTCAACTCCTCCCCCTTGCCATCCGCATCCTGCCTTTTATCCCCTTCATAGAAACCAGTGTTCTCCTGTATGTTGTTATCATGTGAGTTCATGGCTTCCACAAAATTTTCATGAACCTCCCCAGATGCCTCCGTAGTTCTGTTAGCAATATCACTATTGCTGCTGTCACTGTTCCCCTCTGCAGCAAGTGTAGCATCTGCTAATTTAACATCTGTTTTGAGAGTCATTTTCTCTTTGTCAACATCCACATCCATATCAGTTTTGGGGCTTGAAGGGTCCTGATCTTGCACAGTGTCAACTTTCTGCTCATCAGTTTCAACAGACATAGCACTTCCATGCTCATTTGAGGGGGTTACAGCTTTACAATTCTCCATACCATGTGCGGTATTATCATTTGCTGCAGTCTCAGCTAACTCAATGGTGAGATTCTGATTCTCTGCTGCAATTTCTTCTTCCTTTCTAGTTTGTACCCTGTGATGGTCCATGATATTCTCTATCCTTTCCAGCTCTTCCTGAAGATCCCCATACTTCATTTGCAGATTTTTCTCTAGTTCCTTTTGCTTCTGTACTTCAGCCCACAGATTGTTTATCCTATGTGATGCTGCTAGTTGCTCCTGCTTTTGTAGAGCCTGGAAGCACTCTAGCTCTGTTGCAGCAGTGTCCATCTGCTTGAAGGTGGCCTCAATTTGTGGCCAAAGACTTTTTTTTGCTCGCATCTGAACAATGCAATAGCAAAAGTAAATCCCTCAAAAACAAAACAGAGAAGTCAGACAAGAAATTAGACAATATAACACGAGATCCATGATTTTAATTCAGTACGCTAATGCCCTAAAATGCAGGTAAAAAAGATATACATCTTCACAGAATAGACTGGCTAAGGCAGCACAAGAGAAAATTAATTCCTACAGCATATAAATGATACAAATTAAATCCTATAGGCGAGTAATAGTTTTTTAAAAAAAAAAAAACTGAAAAGTAATAAATTTGAAGATCAAGTTACTCAAAATGAAAGATATCAGAAGAGTTGGATAAAATTCTTCATGTAAGAATGTGCTAACTTGCAGACTTATGGACGGCGAAATTGCATGCACTTACGATAGTTTCCCTTTACATGGAATCACATAGTATTACGACAACAACAATCAAAGCCTTTTCCCACTAGGTGGAGTCGGCTAATCACATAGTATTACAAATTGAGGAAAAAAAAACACATATTCTACAAATACCTAAAATTACAACATTATAGAGGAAACAAACAACATAAGTTCTCAGGCCTTTGGTCAGATGTTTATGAGATAAATCAGAAGACACGGAGGGCGAGGTTCAATCCTAGAAAGGGGGGTCTGTTTTCCCCTCCACGATCCCCTCGCAAGTCCCTATTCCCAACCACAGTATTGTACATGTATTCAAAATAAATAATAAAAAATGGAAGTCAGCTCTTAGGTAAGAAGAGCAAGAGAAGCCGCATGACATAAATAATAAAAAATGGAAGCCAGCTCTTAAGCAAGAAGAGCAAGAGAAGGCACATGACAGCAGTAACATACCTCATAGCCTTGTGTTAACACTGTCACCTTCTTCTCAAGGCGTACTAACTTCTCTTTGCCATCATCCAGCTTGTTTCTCAAATTCTCAAATTCACTCTGCAAAGCTGCAAGCTTCTCCATGTTTCCAGCAACACTAGAGAGACCATAAGCATTACGAGTGGGAAAGTACATAAGATCGTTAAGGCATGTTCTGTGTGCTTCAACAAACTCATCAAGGGGTTCACTTTCATGCCCCATTGCTACACAAATGTACTGGGCCTCTTCTTTTATCAACTGATCAGCCTGCCAGAAGGAAAAAAAAAAACCCATCCATAAATAGCATGCACATTAAATATTATTTATTAGCCCTGGTTATAAATGCCATTAACCAATCCAACAATTTGTAATCACTGTCAAGATAAATGAGGGAAGGCCAGATAATTCAGCAGGCAAAGATGCAAGATATGCACATGGACATAGTACAGAGTGTCCTAATGTTCAATAGATGGACCAATGGTAAAAACAGAAACAAAAATGTAACAGTAAGGGGAGCACTTGGCCAATCACATCTAAATCAGGAAGCTTCAAACTCCACTGAGAAACATGAATGCCAAAAGGTTCAGAGAAAAGCAAACTCACGAACTGTAACGCTATTGATAAAATATCTATCTTGTCCACTTTCAGATCCCCCCCACCCCTTTCATTCTTCTAAAAACCTTCATTGTCTAATCTTTGCCTGTCAATCTCGAGGGCCATCCAAACATAACTTCAGCATATGTCCTTTTAAAAAAGCACAACAATACAACGAAAATAAGAAGACAACACTGAGAATCAAGTTATTTCAGCAAGCTGAGTAGCTATCAGTAAGTCTTGGTTAGACACTGTTCAGGATTTTTCTTTTTTTTTTTTTTAAAAAAAACTGTGAATAAGACTCGGATAAGTTGTTACAGTTTTAACTCTGAAGATAAGCACAAAAAGCTGTATCATTGGAAATCACATTGACTATATATGGTAAAAGAAAGAAAAGTGACAAGAAACATGACGAAGTTACTAACTGATCACTATCACACAAGAGAGCGGCGGAAAAAGGCATCATAAAAGAAATTAATGGAAAAAAAAAATTAAATAAGTTAGCAGATATATTAGTAAACACATACATTGCTCATTTCATCCTCTTCAAAATCTTCTATCACAGGGATTGCAACAAAGCCATTTGCTGCACGCTTCAATCCTTTCTTTTTCTCCTTATTAGTCTTCTCATCATGTGGATACTTAACATTGTCATGTTCCAGTAAGGTTAATAGCTCCTTTCTTATCATCTCATCGGCTTGCTCAATAGAAGTAGGTGGAACAATTGAGCTCTTGTCCCCATCAGCTCTCATCAAGGAATTTCTTATTAAATCTAATGATGCAGTAGGAGGCCTAGGAAGCTCCCTTTGAAGGACTTTTGATCGTTTTCTTAGTAATGCCTGCTGCCGTGCTTCTTCTTCAGCCCTTTCTCTAGCTAGTCTATCAGACATATCCTCTTCAATTTTCTCCTCAGGCTCTTCAGCATCTTCAGGCACTGGTTGCATAACTATCTGGTACTCATTTTTGGGTTGTGGAAGACTGCTTAAACCAGAGCGCAAACTTCTTCTTAGATCAGCTTTTCTCTGTAGCTCAAGCTTTGCACTATCTTGCATATCCATGCCCTCATTAATACAAAGCTCATCCCTCAAAGGAGTTCCCTTGGGAGTCAAGCCACCAGAAAAGCCGTCCCTAGCTGGTGTCATACCACTTTTAGGAGTGAGGCCTGCACCTCCAGGGGTTGCAGAGGGGGTAAGCATAGGATTGGGAGTCTGAATCTCCTTTTTCCTAGGAGTGACCCCCGAAAAATCTGAGGGATGCAACTCAGGATTATCTCCTCCTAACAATGGTGTCTGAGACTCTCTCAACCTGGCCAAATTTTCAGCTTCCATCAGGACAGCATCTCTACCAGCTGGTGTTCTCTGAGGTGTACGTAAAGGAGTCATTCCCTGGGTTGGCGTCTGTGCATAATTAGCCAAAAGAGCATGTGTTGCACTGCTACCTTCTGTAAGCTCCTCACTCCTTGCAAGGTCACTGGCATAACCCATCTTGGCGATTTCTTCCAATTCATGGTCAGAAATCTGGGGTGGCGGGAGCATCAGTCTTGACCTCTTTCTAACTGTTTCTGGGTCATTCAACTTGTTGGCATGCAGTATAGCAGATGGGGCATCTTGCCTTTGTGCAATTTTATTCTTTACAATATCTTGCTTTCTTAACTGTGCTTCCACATCAATCCTTCTTTTTCCCTCAAGTTCTTCAATAGTGGTAGGAAACTTGGGCTGTTCCACTGATCTATCTTCATCAGTAACATCAAAAAACCCTGGTGGAGGCCTTTTCTCAAATGGAATTTCCGCATTATAGTCTATTCCTTTTCTTTTCCTCCTCCGCTGTCTGACATCAATTCCTGCAGCTTTCAACTCTCTCTTTTTTTGTAAAGAAGCAAGCCTCCTTGCTTCCTCAAGCTGTTTCTCCCTGGCTTTCCTTTTAGCCTTCTTGCCCTTAGTGTTGGCTAATCGAGCCCGGGCTTCAGAAAGCATTTCCTTCTCATCTTCATCCATATCAACCGGATCTGGGCGTGCAGGTTTTGACTCAGGGTTTGGATCAATCTCCCCAGGACGCAATTTCCGAGGGTCATCACCAGGTTCATAGTTCTCATCCTTCACACAGGCTGCATCAAGGAGTTTCTCATATCGCTCAAGGCACTGGGAAGGGGTGCGACCTACAATTGGAGCAATTGTTCTCCACTGAGTAGGCATAAGTTTAGCAAGATGAAGCAGTTTCTCATCCTCTTCCCTTGTCCACTCAGTCTGCAAAAAGCATAGAACTAAAATATCAATTTAAGTGAGATGTAAGGCTTCAATATAACAAGCTCAATATTACACTAGTTATAATGTCAAAACTGTAATATAGATAACATCAAACCAAGTGCCAAAAATCATTGCTCTCTCAAAATAAATAAATAAAAAATAGCCGTATAACTGGAAAAAAAGCCTTGGAAATTATAATCCAAGCTTTCATGTGTTAATCATAATAATAGACATCAATAATGTTTCATCACTTAGGTGTAAACCGAAAATGTTTAAGGGAACAATCAACTGATAATATGGCTTAGGTTCAATCCTAAGCATTCAAACCCAAATAATTAGAGCATAATAGTTAACCAAAATCTGCACTACACTCTTGAAAACTCTTCCGCCATTCTCAGAAATAGAACTGAATAGGTATGACAGCACAAGAACAAAAACGCGAGATATAAAGATGAGCATCCCGAGCAAGAAAATCTAGTAGAAACAGTAATAAGGAAACAAAAGAAGCAATAAGAACTTCCGCTTATTCATCAACAACAACAAAAAAAGGGATCAATGCCGCTATACTTTCCCAAGTATGCAAGTAGGCAGTGGCCAAGGGTAAAACAAATAAAAACGTAATAGGAAAGAAGAGCACCTTCTTAATGGAAGGATCGAGCCACTCATACCAGCGAGCCTTGCATTGCTTGGCGGACTTGCGAACCAAGAGCGAAGAGATTCGAGCCCACTGGTTTTTGCCATATTTCATAACAGCCGCTTTCAGGATTTCATCCTCGGTGTTTTTCCAAACACCGCCCTTTATCATAATCCTCATCTTGACGACCTCTTTTTAAGAGCTCTCACTACCTTGGACCACGAATTGTAGGGTTTTCCAACTTGAAGCAGAAGATGAGAAAGATAAAGAAAAAAATTTCACAAATACAAGACTTGAAGAACAGTAGAAGGTCTCTAATATGACATCTCCTCTAACAATCAATGTGGGACTCCTGCTACCCTGTGCTATTCTTCTCCCTCCTTCTGCTCGCACTTTATGCTTATACTCCGCCTATCAAATCATCGCGAGGAGACTCCTTTAAATTGTGCAAAATCAATCGACAACATTTATACCTGGATCGTTTACGATACGACGTAGTGTTACTAATGCTTTCCTTGGGCCTGGCCTCCCACACACTCCAGCAAATCATGGCCCGGTTAAAATCCAGGACAGTTGGGCCTGGCCATTTCCGATGCGGGCTCTGTTGTTCAGTCCTGGTAATTCAACATGATCAAATGCCTAATCTTTTCTGACCCAAAAAAAACAAAATAGAAAATTAGACCTAATTCCGGAACACATAGGTCACGTTTGGTAGGTAGAAAGGGAGAGGGAAAGGGAAAGGGAATGGGTTTGATGTGTTTGGTAGTAAAAATTTGAAATGGAAATGGAATGGGAATGTATTAAAATTACCACTTTACCCCTTATATTAAAATAATAAAAAGAAAAGAAGGTTATGATTGTGTCAAATCAAAAGGTATAATAGACATTTTATATTTTCCTTTTTCTTTTTTTAATTATACACATTTTTCAAGATGAAAATAAAAAAGTAAGTAACATGTGGGATCCACATGTTTTTTTCTTTCCATCACTTTCTCCCCCTTTGTTTCATGCCTACCGAACGTGATGTTAATTAACCATTGACATTACCTTATTTTCACGTACCAATAAAGTAATTTACAAGAAGCAGATATCAAAATACAATTGACCGAAAAAAGAAAAAGAATCTAAATACAGCATTATTGATATTAAACGCCACTAAAAGTTGCTTTATTCTTTCGATGTACTTTGACTTTTGAGCTAATCAGAAAGCAACCTCACCTCCCCTTTTGTGGTACTAGAAATCCTTGCCTCCTTAAAATACCGAATGAGCAATATTTCATTCAGAAAAATATTCGAATCATGTCTAAAGTAACTAACAAATCATTCAACTTATTCTATCCAATAGGTGTTCGGAATTATTTGCGATCCTTTTATGACAAGACATGCTTTGTGAGTCAGAAATTTGCAAGCTTAGGGTCACTAAATAGTAAATACTGTTATTTGTTTGGATTGCACCAACTACCAAGAAATAAATTAAGAAATTGAATATTATACATAACCACGTTCAACAAATTTGAAACTAATATTGTTTATGCTATCTTGCCATTTATACAGAAACTCTACCTCAACTGACAAAATTTGAGTGAAACGGCGCCAAAAAAAAAGTGTTCCCCATAGAGAGCAGATTCAAGTCCTAGGAGAAGCAAAAAGTATAAAAGAAAAGGAAAGGAACACATCATTCGATGATGACTCGCTGCATGGTTCCATAGCGTCCAGCAAGCTCCACTATCTATAGTAAGATGCCATAATGTAAAGCATTACTGCTGATGTCGTGGTAATTATCAACTCCTGCAGATACAGAAAAGGTTATCATGTCATCTTGCCCATACAACTTACCATTTACCAATGGGATGAAAGATGTTTTTGGCATGACCAAACCATTTGAGTCAGCAAAGTATTTAAAAATTAGCAACTCTTTTTAAAACTACAAATGAGAGCCAGCCAAGCATATTGATTTGCAAGAACTAAGATTAGGCTCATTGCCCGCCATTGAAGAAACAACTTCTTAAAGCCCCAGCTGAAGTTGCACGACACATGCAAATTTAAGATAATCAAGAACACAACAAAACACACACAACCCCCAACCCAAACTGCACTAGCTTTCCTTTCCTTGTAAACAGGTATAAGCTAATGGCAGCAAACACCCTGACAACTTCATATTCACTGAAAAATAATAGCATAATTATAATACTCATGTAATTCAAGACCATAATTATATATCCCTTTGCTGCATGGGAAAAGAAAATATTCATTTAACATCACTCCCCATGAAACAAGAGGAAGAAACTTCCAGAGTTTCAAAAGAAGATAAACTACAAGACATGCATCATATTATTCACTATGCCAGCAAAGTGAACAGCCTATCTCATAAGTTTAACTGTTTAAGCCAGCAAGTACTGCTCATTTGTTCATACCTGATTGTTGTAAAGTAAAGCAGGAATAAAACCACCAGAAAACTCAATGAAGTTCAAAAGACCAGTGTATGCCTGCAAGAACCGCACCACAGAGTATTAATTTTTAGTTTTTTACTTAATATGGAGAAAAAAAAAAGTTGAAGCATAATAATAATGACAAAAGGATGAATATAGAATACTCAAGACATATTTGATTATTCAATTTGGTTATTGTGGTTTAATCAATTAAACATATATTGATCTGTTAAATAAATAGACATTATATTCGATATTCCTCTCTCTAAAAGGTTTCCCCCTTCCTTCCCTTCTTTTTCGTTTGTTAAAGAAATAGATATTATAGGGCTATTGAAAAATTAATCTGACTCTAAACATATCTATGTCACCGGTTCTCAAAAAAAAAAAAAAAAACTATATGTCAGTAAAAGGTGTAATTGTCATACCAAAGATGAAACAGCTATACAACCAAAAACCAAGGCCAGTGATCGAAGTAGTCGTTTTCCCATGCGCAGAGCTTGTCCTGTATCTTCACCATCTTCCTATAGCCAACACCAACTTTTATTGAAATAGCATTGGTTCAAACGAAAACAAAAAATTTACAATTTCAATAAATGTGCTATAATAGAAGATGAAGCTCACATTATAAGTTGGGGTTGTAGGCAGTTCAAAGGATTTTAACTTCTCAAAGAGACGATAAACAAAAGCAAAAGCCAAAAACTGCAAAGGTTTATATTCAGCACTGCGCTTGACAAGGATCCAGGCTGTCTGCAGAATGATGATGAATAATGGCAATTATATACTACTGCTTAAGACATGACACCAACAAATGCAAGATTAGGGTTTCAAAGCATAGTCATTTGCGAAATAATACTCACAAAAACAGCAGATATGGCCAAGTTGATACGTATATCATTTTCACTGGATTTGGAAAACCTGAAATAGCATTGGAAGTCAAAATTACATCATAAAAATGACTACAACTACAAGAAGCAGTTAATAGGGCAGAAAACATTGATTTAATTAAATGTGATACACCACAAAATGCACAATATAACTCAAACACTGAAAAAATGAAAAATAGCATTCTCCTAAACAGGGAGAAAACAAGTGATCTTAAAGTAAATGGAATTGGGCCAAATTACTATTCCAATGCAAGACACAGTATTCTTCTTTAAAAGAATTTGTATATCATGAGTAATTAGATCAAATCAAGTACCAAGAAAGGACATAAAAATTTTCTAATCACTATTATTGATGGTTTAATCAACTATGCTTGACTTAACTTTTCAATCCAATTCAGCCATAACTAGAGAAGTTTAATACTGAATAATCCCTCAATCTATTTAGCTAATTTTAGAAACAATAAAAAAAATTACAAGCCATGAAACATATGAAGCAATTTCAGACCTTGGACCCCAAGGTACAATTGGCTGCTTGTCAGCATACTTTATGTCTTTTGAAACCTGCATTTTACATTGAGTTTATATAAAAAGTTAAAAACTCTTAGATAGAAACAATATCAGAGCCTATACTTGAAAATAATAGGAGAAAAACACAAAATTAGTAAGGTGAAGCTGCAAAACTAAATCTTTTCATATAAATATGTCCCACCTATAGTTGTATAATTTTCCAGTATCTACTTCACATGTGACAAAATAAACACTTGCATGATTGATGTAAAGAACATGATTACCACTTAACAGGGAAGAACATGCATTATATCATATGTGGTAATAGGATGTTGATGGAACACCACACAAAATGAAAGAAAAACACTGAAATATTTTCACTGACAGAACTGCAAGGTCAGTACAAAAACACCACTCTAGCTCTTCGAGAGGCTAGAACTCTCCTTCCATAACCATATTCTTGCCTGAGGAGCCATGACACAGCCCTCCAATATTATATACCCATTCCTGCTCCACTACCCTGCTGATGTCAGAGTCTGTTATGTGGTTGTTTTCCACAATTACCATTCTGCCCTCAGTCCTTTTCTTTTCCCACTATAAACCTTCAGCCCATAACCATCCTTGGGCACATCAGATGTGCACTACTAATTATTACTTCATTTTGTTAAGCTGCCTAACCTCATCCCTCCCTTCAACACAGCCCAAAGAATACAGGGAAAAATACAGTGATGCAAATGCATTAGCTTTTCCCATATTCTTTGTTTCTATAATTTACAGGCAGCTTACCCTCATTCAATAGCAAGAAACATATCAAAAGAAACATTTTTAACAAAACTATACCTATCTCTTCAAAGTAGGTCTGAAAGAAACAGGATGCACCAAAACAAGCAGAATTATGTTAATCATGTGACTTCAACCTCATAAAAAAAAGTATCTTTGAGTCTGTATGTTTGCATGTGCAATTGAGTGCCTAGGGAAAAGGACAACTCCTCTACTTTACCTTGAATGAACCAAAAGTCACACCCTTTTTCCGATTACTCAATTGTGCCATCATCACTCTGTCATAAGCCTTTTCCAGCTGAAATATACATTTATAATACACAAGAGATGATACGTGAGCGCATTAAACTGAGGAAAATCATATATTGATATGAATTTATGAAAAAGGCCTATGCCACATTGCCACTAGTAACCAAAAGAAGAAAGGCAGAAAGCCACTTCCCACACTTATATTACAATCTGTTGATTTTAGCTCTGGCATAGAAAATAGGAGCATCTGAGCTTGAACTAGAGGGTAGGGATTCAAAGTAGAAACCTTTTCATCTAATATAAAATTCTAAGTAGAGACCTCATCAAACATAAATATTGCTTAACTCAAACTTCACTTTTACTTTCCAAATATTAATGCAATGAATTAGACAGAACTTTATAGATAATCTTTTAATAGAATATTTTCCTAATTTACAACAAAATTCTCAAAGAAGAGGAGACAGAAGACAACTTACTCTGGCAGCAGCTGCTTCATCACCACTCCTCTCAGCCTCCTTTCGTTTTTTTGTATATGCTGCCTTGATCATGTCAAATCCTTCAATAGCACTTACACCTAGAACCTAAAAGTTGACATCCTCCTAACAATTAAGACACGGAAATAGCCTACTGAACCCAAGTAACTTCAAGTTTAAGATCAGAAACTGCATACAGACTGGTTTCTACCTCATATGGATTTATGTCACCATCAGAATTAGAACTTCCTGCTGCAGATGCCGCAGCAGAAATAACCCTTCTATCACTTGTTGCATTTATTTTTGAAAACCTGAAAGTTCAAAATCACATTGAAGTATTAGAGGATACTCATACAGCAGTATTATAAAGAAAGACTCATTACACGATACCCAGTTCTATAGTTCCGAGCAGAAGGCATAGCCAAAGAAACAAGAATTTAACAACTTCCAAACAATAAATTTATTCTACTCTTATCACAATAATAAACAAATTATTTAGGTAATCAGGTGCTATTGGCTTAACACAAGCAGTTCCAGTGTGTTCCAGAAGTACCTTAAAAGATAAATTCAATCTTAAAATATTTCAGACATGGCAATTTCAGGAATTCGTACATAAACTTCGAAATGACCATCAGATTAATCAGCTATGAAAGACCAAGTGAGAGTGAATCTTGCAGTAAGTGACGCTCAAATTTAACAGGAACCAGCGAACTAGAAAAATAAATAAGTAAATGCAATTATTGAAAGTGACAAAAAGCTGGATATGGAGGAGACCCTTTGAGAGTTTGCCAGGAAAGGGTTTTACCTGATAAACGATAAAGATGGCTCTAAGACTTTGGGACGGACATTCTTCTGGGAAAACCGAAAATTAGGGCAGTACAGTAAACTGGAGATGGAAAAAGCCATTGGGCTATCCTGCTGTGAAATGAGAATTTGGACGGCGTTTTGATTTAGAGTTTTATCTTTAGAACGGTGGGAAGTGGGAAGTGGGGACTGAAGGTAAATAACCTGCGAGTTGGAAGCAAAACTCCAGACTCCACCACTCCTGGTCTTTCGGTTGCCGATGCTGATATTCCAATGCGTCGTATTATTAGCATAAACAGAGCAAATTTTAATATTTTTAATTAATATATAACTATATATTTTAAATATTAAAAAAAATAAATTGTTAGTTCGGTTCGGTTCGATTAGAATTGTGTCTCATCCAAAAATCGAACCAAACCAAACCAAATCGGTTGATAAAAAAAATTCAATCCATAAGATTATGTAGTCAATTTTAATCGATTTTAATCAGTTCAATTTGGATCGGATCAATTTCAATTTGATTCAATTCTGCACACCCTTCATAAAAAATTTATCCTCAACATTTACTTTATATTGACTTTTTATATATATTTGTCAAAAATTCTATGATAGGCTTCTTTTAGCATGTAACAACTCGAAAAAATAATTTTAATGATACATATAAAGTTTACCATGAGATAGTAACAAGAAGTTGGCTTAAATGGTCAATATTTTATTCCTTTTAAATAATTTGTTTTCTTGAAAAATTTTAGCAGCTAGAGGACTTTTGAATACTAATAAGTAATAATACAAGTCTAAACCTTAAATCACAAAAAACTTAACCTAATCATAACTACTTGACTAGTTATTTGATATCCAATATATATTTAGGTAAGAATATTCACCAAAGAAAGTTTGGAATGAGTTTCTCTTGTGAAGAAATTAATTTTTTTCAATTCTTAATAATTTGTGTTAACCTACATTAAAATTTGAATGTTATGTATCAAAATATTATTATTTAAAAAAATGTTAGTTTTAAAAAATAAAATAGTTATTACTCTACTCTAATAATCCACTCATATATATTTTAATATTATTTTTATATGTACAATCATTTTTTATACATTGCAGAATCGAAAGTATCAAATGAATCACCTAAATTAATAAAAATTAACTTTATAAAATAAACTACTAACCTAAAATCTTAACCCCACCAAGTACCAACACATTTTCCCGGAATGTATATGTACTATCATATATAACTTGGATTTCCTTTTAATTTTCTTATAAACAAATATTTTTTAGAGGTTTAAATCTCAACTTTTAAATATTTTAAAAGTTAATTTAAAATGCATTTTCATTAATATAAATTCATCAATAAAATAAATTATTTTATGAATAGAAACGATCTTTAAAATAATATAACATTTATATTGACATCGTAATGTGGTTCGCGTGGCCTAATGGATAAGGCGCTCGCCTCCGGAGCGGGAGATTGTGGGTTCGAGTCCCACCGTGAACGAATTTAAGTTATTTTGTGTGATGTGTAAAATTTTCCTTTTGTTCTCAAATCTTATTGATCAGAATTGAAGACGAAGAACCATATCACGTAATCTGAAGTTCTGAACCATTCATTACATAATACATGCTCATCATTTGTTTTCCTTTTCACTCTGCCAATTTGGAGTTGAAGTGTAAATAAATTTTGTACACAAGCACACAAGCTGATCTGAAACCAAAATTGAAAAATGATAGTACGAAGCAATCTAATCTATCCTAAATTAGCATGCCCTAGAGAAGATGGCTGTCCTGCTTTCATGAATAGATTGTACCAAAAATCCATTTCTTCACTTATCTTATTGGAATTATGGCTGCTAAGGGTTTCCCCTGATGCATCAGAAGAGATTGCACTGTGAATTGCTGGATCTACATTAAATGAAAATGTGCTTGAACTTGAAGCTAAACCTTCATTAGCAGCAGTTACTACTACTTGTTGAGGCATAGGCATCACCAAATTCACAGCCCTCGAGGAGGAGGACGCACCCACATTGTGTCTTTCCAGCCTCTTCTTCAAGTGGGTATGCCAAAAGTTCTTTATTTCATTGTCGGTTCGTCCTGGTAATCTTGCTGCAATAGCAGACCATCTGGGACCAGATCCATCGGAATTAAGAATCAGTATGAATTGTGAAATAACTACCATCTAGTAGTCTATATATATGTACCTACCTATTTCCCAGAATTTGATGTAGCTTGAGGATGATTTCTTCTTCTTCCTTGCTGAATTTTCCTCGTTTTATATCTGGGCGTAAGTAATTTATCCACCGAAGCCTACAACTTTTTCCACACCTTAACAAACCTGATGATCCATCACACAGTTTAGAGTAGTAAATTAAATGAAACAATAATTCTGCATTCCAAATTGAAACAATATGTTGGAAACTCACCAGCTTGCTTAGGAAGTGCACGCCAGTTTCCATGGCCATAGCGTTCAATATAAGAAATCAAAATCTGATCTTCTTCAGGAGTCCAAGGTCCCTTCTTCAATCCCATCTTCTCACAGCAAGGAGTCCTCGCCATATTTTGATTAAATCTCCTTGAGGCTAGAAATTCAAATGCCTTGTGCTTGTGCTAGCTAGCTCCTCTAAATTCCAAACTAGACTACATATAAAGAGTCCAAATAAACTGCATGGTTTTCAAAGTAAATAGTATTTCCTTATGTGGGATTTTCAATTGTGGCTTTCTCTTTCTGAAAAGCACGCAAATTTGAAGACTAATTGGCGATCATATCACAAGCTAGAGAGATGGATGGGCCACCACCTGAAGAAAGTACTAGTGCATTTTATATGCGAGTCACAAAATTAAAGTTGAGAATGACTAATTCATTTAGTCACACTAATTAATACCAGTGTTTTGGAAGCTCGTTCTCACCTTCTTGGTTGCTTCTCTTTAATAGTTAAGGCTCCTACCTCTAAAAGCAAAGTAATCATATTTCTGGTGCCAAGGTCAAAAGTAGTATGCGCCATGCCCAAAATGGACTTTTTCATGTCTTACTCTTCTGCCGCCCGCCCTCCCCATTATCTTCATTTATTAATAGATTCATGAAAATCTTAAAAAGGTAGATTTTATTTATTTTGAACCAAATTACTTGAACTTGCATGTTGGTAATATCAAGTTTTAATCCTAAAACATACCAATGCAAAGGGAGTTTGTGTTCTGTTGATTCTAGAGTAATGGGAATGAACGGGTCACTATTTATAATTCATATAAAGTAATATTTGAAGTTGTAAAATAGAATTGTGGGGGAAAAAAAAGAAGGATAAGAAAATAGGAGGCAAGGCATCATAATCAACAAAGTCACATGAGGTATGGTTAAGAAAAGGCATGCTTGATCCCTGTGAATTGTGATGTGTATATTTTGTTTTTGAAAACATGTGTGGTTGAAAAGTGATACTATTAAGCCCAGATTCTAGTCACATGTAAGAATGTGTCGGCATGAGGAACTAAAGAAAATGAAAGCAAGTGGTTTTACAGAGCGGAATGTTGGAAAAATAAGAGCATGGCAAGATCTTCTTATAATGATCTCTCTCCGTATCTCTTTGGCCTAATTGCAGCATAGTTCCAGTCATTATAACTGAGGTTGACTCTCGTGTGCAAAAGAGATCCTATTACGCACTTGGATGATCATGCCTTTTTAAGATTATAATTATTTGTCTACTAAAGTCAATAGTTTTATGCTTATCCCAATTTTCTACAAACATTGAATACAACCCTAATTATCAAAACTCAAAATGTTCACCTACTTTCAACTTTGAAGTAAAGCATACATATGAACTCTTTTTATATATAGCAGGGAAACTTCATGGAAGTAGCGAATTTGGGAGTCAGAATTCATCAACATAAATCATAATTCCAGTTACCGTAACACTGTTAGCTGAATATATGTTCCCTTCACAAATTTGGCCCAACACACCCAAAAAAAAAAACAAAAACGCAGACATCCTATTCCTAGGCCTGGCTACTTGTTTCTAGGTTACGTTGTCTTCAGGGTGTATCAATGATATGTCCCATTATCAGACGAAATAGAAAACATAAGATGGTATTTAGATTCTGAGGCATTCCCACTCAAATCTCAATAAACTATAACTTTTTATGGGTTCATCGACATTTTATATGAAATTTAAAGAGATATAAGATAAATCAAATAGTAACATCTTATTATTTTTATAAATTAAATAAAAATGCTATAAATTCTTTTTTACAAATACATATTTATCCAAAAATCATCATCCATTCATAAAAGAGACCACTATTTTTTTTGGTGCTTGACCAAGATATATTGAACAATTTATATTAGAATAATTTCTATAAAACAACTGTTTTTATTAGTGTGTTGTACTAGTGTGATATTTGATTATTTTTTTAAAAAAATGGTGAATTTTTAATATGAGATCATAAGATGTATAACACGTTAGATCATATGATTAGATATATAAAATTGTGATTCTAATGCTATCATAATATATTTTAATTTGATTGATTTCTATAATTATAAATAAGATAGTAAAATCATAACATCTTGGAAATCGAAATTCTAACAATTTTAGATTCAGGCAAAAAAAAAATTAGATGACTTAAATTACATCTTATGATGAAGGACAATTATCTACAATCTCAAATACGGAGCATATATATCAAAGAACCTTCTTAATTGCATCCCATCAACCCGCGGATGTGATTGCAGATCGATATTGCTGCTTACTTTTGGAACTTGCTGGGTTGATTTTTTTTCCTGACAGTTATAATCAAACTATCTGAGTATGTGGGGTGAATGTGAAATTTGTGGTGAACTATTGGGCCCAAAAGAACTAAGTTGGCCCAAACAATAAAAAGCTGCCTTAAGTTGTGTGTCACAAGTCACAACACAACACAAGACAGCCTATGAAACTATGAAGTATGTTTGAAGGAAAAAGTAAGAGGCGCTATGTTTATATGTAGGTGGCAAGTTGTGTGATGGATGATGCAATTAATTAGAAGGTGAAGTCGTGCTAGATAGAGATAGCAATAGAGTTAGAGTAGTAGGTGAATAGTGATAGAAGAAGGTGGTGCCAAGTTTTATTAGTTGTTTTTATGGCCTAAAGAGAGGGCTTTGAGTCTGTTAAAAAGCATAAAGCAAACACAAGGAGGATGTAGCTTTTGTGATCCATAACCCACATGGCCTAGCCTTTGTGGGGGGACCAACAACAGCTTATAAGAAGCAATTGCATGTGTGTATGAGGCAAAACTAGTTGGAGGCAAAATGGGACAACTTATTATCCTCTCTATTCACTTAACATCTTCAATCATATACACGAGTAGATGTTCAGTGGTACGGTAGTACTGAACTTCAGTACATCCCTCCAATCAGTTGGTCCCTAAACCATTCAAGGTGAGCCCTAATTAATGTGAGTTTTTATTAATATTAACAAATGGCACTACATGATTGGAGGGATGCACTGAAGTTCAGTGGTACGGTACCATTGAACTTTTATCCCATATACACATGCCCCACACGCCTTTTATTAATTACTGCTTTTTTTCACACCAAAACGCCCTTAATTTCTCCACTCAACACAACACACAATCTTACCGCCGCCTCATGCAAAATATAAATGTATGTATCTAGAGTGACAAAATAAATTATGCTTTATTTTTGTCATTATAAAAAAAAAGGGGACATTATATGAAACAAACTTAGAAAATTCTTGCCCGACTCTCTCGCCCCAATAAATTCCAACCTACCTACCTCTTATAGCTAAGATTGGTGCTTTGCTTTAATCGCCTTTACCATTGACAATTCCACTGTCAAGGATTGCTTCAAAATCTCCATTAGTACCGTTATTTTTGGCATCTATTATTATTCTTTTAAATATATTAGTAAAATACAAATTATTTATAAATTATACAGATATTAAATCAGAACAGAAAATTTTACCCAACTTAGGCGTTAATTGATAGTAGGTAGGGAGTACGGAGTCATAATGTATGGTAATGAAGGATATGTTGGGGTTAGAATGAAACAAGTATTCCAAGGTACGCATACATTTATTATGATGCTTCATGATGGACTCTTGTGAAGACAGTAACTGTAAATGAGTAATGGTGACAAATTAATAATCGTAAGATCAACAATTCCACGATTCATTGATTACAATACCTTTTGTCTTTTTACTACCTTTTGGTAAATTTAATTCATCTTCATTTAACGGAACGTATTTTTTTGTATCAGTCTCTTCTTCCACTTCATTATCAATTTTAATGTTTGCTGTTCTGTGACTATGCCTCAAAAATAATTCTATTTATTATTTAAGTTTTTCTTGGCCTTCAAACATACATGGAAGTTGGAACTTCAAAATAATAATACACACATTAATTTTAGATAATGTACATAATTTATAAAAACATAGGAACTTATTACATGTCGATGTGTTATTCGATTTTAAAAATAACACTAACAAAATTTGATAAGCTCAACTAAAAATTTTTTTTTAATTAACTTGATGATAATGGCTTAATTTGTGAGAATTTTCTTTTAAATTTTTAAAATTGAAAATTTTATTGTTATACTGTCTCCTCTATATTTATGTTAGAAAAAATGTGTTTAAAGTGTTGTTAAATATAAACAAATATTTTGACAAAAAAAAAGATTTTTTAGAGGATTTTATTGAATATATAAATTTTGTAATTAGTAAATTAAAAAGTAACACAAGAGAAATGCGAATGATTAGGTCTGAGTTTTGGCAGTCTAAAAATGGGAACAGAAACGGATAGCATGGCTGAAATTCAGAGATGGTGATTGGATTTGGTGAGTTAGGGGAGGGGGGTAGGGTAAGTAACTGGAAAAAAATAGCATTTTAGAGAGAGAGAGAGAGAATATGGAAGCAAAAATTTAGCAAAGGCAGCTTCTGCTAAATGAGAAATGAGAATGGTTTGGGTGTTAAATGTTAATCTACTTAGAAAGACAAGTACAGGTAGCCACTCTCTGTGATCTGAGTCCTCCAACGAGTCCGCACCGATTCATGTCCTTTTGAGTTGTGTTGTCAGCATTAATGGTCCCTAGACCCCTCTAACCTATCCTCACCGTTAGATCCCATCTCTGTTATTCCACTCCAGCCGCCCGATTCACTTTCTACTCTCTCTCTCTATCTCTTCCTCCTCTCTTTTTTTTAGTACTGTTTTCCCCCAGTTGCTCAATTTCGGAGCTCAACCCTAAGCGGGAGGACCTCCTACCTCTCAACCCGATCCTTCTCTTCCCGATTCTTTGCTGCTGCTGCTTCTTCTTTCTCAGGTACTTTCTTGGATTCTTGCTCATAATGTAACTCTAACTTACACACAACGTTTTCTATTTCCCTACTTCCCAAAATCATGCAACTATTTACTCTCAAAAAATCATCGATCTTCTATTATTCTGGTTAGATGGGAGATCAACTTAATCAATGGAAATTTCCTAGGTTATTCAATCTTGCTCCGGCAGAATTGTGGCTTCTTTATTATATATTTTAACTTTTTTTAATTATTCTCACCAATTAGAGTTATGTAACACGCGTGCCGAGTTTCAACGCTCGGTTTTAATCTTACTGCTTGATGCCCAAATCTTTGCTTCATACTGTTACACCCCGGTGATTTCGACCTACTTTATCTCAACTCCTGGTTTGTTTACAGATTTGAGCTCCGAGATAGACTCTCTCTCCTCCCATGGAACTCAAGATCAGGCTATATACTTGGATTTCGGACTCTAACTTCAAAAAATCTGAGCAGAATTCGACATGGTGAAAAGATTTGGAGCAAAAAGAGTTGAATCTTGATTTGGTGGAATTTGTAAATCATTTCAGGCAGTTCATGAAGTCTCGAGGAATTTGTTAGAAGAAGCTCATTCTGGCAGGGGAGGGCTAGAGAGTGGAAAAAAATTAAGTGTTTCCATTTCGTGGGTGGGGGGTTTTGGTGAGCTTCCCTAGTCCTTGAAACCATAAGAATTGCTTGCAGTCCTTGAATAGAAACTATGGTTTAAGTGAAATCTGCACTATTTCTTCTCCATAACTTGAGATTTGCATATGATGGAAGGAAATGGTATTCATGATTGTAGTCTAGGACCGGTAAGAAGGGAAAAGAGAGAGGCAGGGGACAAATCAATGGAAGATTTATCCAAATATGCTCACAGTCCTGCTCACTTGGCAGTTGCCAGGCGTGACCATGCTGCCCTTCGGCACATTGTGTCAATTCTACCTCGACTTGCCAAGGCTGGTGAGGTCAATACAGAAGCTGAATCTCTTGCTGCTGAGCTTCGAGCAGATGAGGTCTCTGCTGTTATTGATCGCCGTGATGTTCCTGGTAGGGAAACCCCTCTCCACCTTGCAGTACGTCTCAGGGATCCAGTCTCGGCTGAGATCTTGATGGCTGCTGGTGCGGATTGGAGTCTACAGAATGAACACGGATGGAGTGCTCTCCAAGAAGCTGTGTGCACCAGAGAGGAAGCGATTGCCATGATTATTGCTCGGCATTATCAACCCTTGGCTTGGGCCAAATGGTGCCGTAGACTACCCCGCATTGTTGCTTCAGCAACTCGTATCCGTGACTTTTACATGGAGATAACTTTCCATTTTGAGAGCTCTGTCATTCCTTTTATTGGGCGCATAGCCCCTTCAGATACATATCGCATTTGGAAACGTGGTTCTAATCTTCGAGCAGATATGACTCTTGCTGGATTTGATGGCTTTCGCATCCAACGGTCAGATCAGACATTTTTGTTCCTTGGAGAGGGTTATACTTCAGAGGATAGTAACTTAACTCTATCACCTGGTTCTTTGATTGTTCTTGCACACAAGGAGAAGGAAATCACAAATGCTTTGGAAGGAGCTGGTACACAACCAACGGAAGCTGAAGTTGCTCATGAAGTTGCCTTAATGTCTCAAACAAATATGTATAGACCAGGTATTGATGTTACTCAAGCTGAGCTTGTTCCCCATTTGAATTGGAGGCGCCAAGAGAAGACTGAGATGGTCGGGAACTGGAAGGCAAAAGTTTACGACATGCTTCATGTGATGGTGAGTGTGAAATCAAGGCGAGTTCCTGGTGCTATGACTGATGAAGAGCTTTTTGCTGTGGATGATGAAGAAAGCAGCATGGTAAATGGAGAACACAATGACGGGTATGATGATGTATTGACTGCTGAGGAGAGAATGCAATTAGATTCGGCACTTCGTATGGGAAACTCTGATGTTATCTGTGAGGATGAGGAACATGGAGTACTTGATGGTCAAGAAAATGGTTCTGCAGTTTCCTATGAGAATTGTGAAGCCAATGGTGCAGTTAAAGAGAAAAAGAGCTGGTTTGGTTGGAACAAGAAAAATGTGAAGACAGGCAGTGATGACCCTGATGATTCAAAAATTTTGAAGAAATTCTCAAAGCTGGCTCCAGAAGGTAGCAACCAAAAACCAGGGGAGCAACAAAAGTTAGCATCTGAGTTTCCAAAGGAGGATGCTGGGGACACCAAGAAGGGAAAGGATAAAAACAGTAAAAAGAAGAAGAAGAAAGGAGCAATTAATGAGTCTAAGAACGAGAGTGAGTATAAAAAGGGATTGAGACCTGTGTTGTGGTTGACACCAGACTTCCCTTTAAAAACAGATGAGCTCCTGCCTCTACTTGACATCTTAGCCAATAAGGTTAAGGCTGTTAGGAGACTCAGAGAACTTTTGACAACTAAACTTCCTCATGGAACATTTCCTGTCAAGGTAACCTGAAATTCTTAAATTTCAATATCACATAGTTACTTTTTAGTTAACTCTAGTCATTATATATCATATTATACACGTTATTTGGTCGTAAATAACACTAATTTTACGTCTTGTTTCTTTTATGTTCAAATAACATGAACTTCACATTTCATTTCTTAGTGCATATTTCCTGAATGAATGTTTGATTTTTCTCATGATGTTGTAAAGTTACATAGTGTAGTAACTTCGACGGAAATTTTGACCAGCATGTTGTTGGATATAATGTGGCCACTCTAAATAGTATTTTTGTATGACTCCAATTCAAGGCGCAGTCAATACAAGCCTGCTTCATGTGCAAATTGAAAAAGAGTTTTATTTGGTCTAGGATATAGAGTTAGAAGATTATCATAGCTAGACTCATCCCCCCTTGGATTAGGTATATACCTATGTGAACTTGTTTAGACAGTCAGTCAGGTTAGTCTATTTAAACATGAAGCAATTAATGTGTTTCCATTGGCGGGTGTAATAACATTGCAGTATTGCACTGATTTCTGGCTGTCATGTCATGCTCCAAACATTGATGGTTAATTGTTACTAATAGAAATTGTACAATGATCATTCCCTGAAGATATTCAATCATCACTGTCGTGTCAAACAGGTTGCTCGAATTTAATGTCATTAATAATGAAGACATTGATAATTTGTCATTGTCTTCGTCATCATTATTATTATTTTGGGTTCATCTTCCTGGTTAAGCGCTTGCATTAGATTACATTTAATAAATGAGCTGTTTTACAAGCTACTTGCTCGCAATCAAGCTTTCTGTATAATGGCTGACTCACTGGATAGCCTTTCTGATTATTATTTTATGAAGATATAGTTCTTGGTTATTATGCAGGAAAATATATTTTGTGAAGTCATTATTACTTTTCTCTTGAATATACTTTCACCTGTTGATTAATATTTCATGGTTGCATATACTTACATTACTGAATTTTTATAATATTTTATTTCTGTACTTAAGAATTTGGCTTGTTGATGTGTCACTTCTGCGTTCATGCTTATACTTGAAAGGTTTCTGATTTTTGTTATGATCTCTCATTTTCTGTGCAGGTTGCCATCCCTATAGTCCCTACTATACGAGTGCTTATCACCTTTACAAAATTTGAGGAACTTCAGCCAACAGAGGAATTCTCAACTCCGCTCTCCAGCCCGGCACATTTCCAGGATGCCAAATCAAAGGATTCGGAGGGGTCTACATCCTGGATTTCATGGATGAGAGGAAGTCGTGGTGGACAATCCAGTGATTCTGATAGTCACCGATATAAGGATGACGTTGACCCTTTCAACATACCTTCAGACTACAAATGGGTAGATGCCAACGAGAAGAAGCGCCGTATGAAGGCAAAGAAAGCCAAAAGTAAGAAAAATAGGAAGCAGACGGCGACAAAAAGTGGAGATGGAGTGCATCAGGTGAGTGAGGATGTGGAAGAACAATAATAAACCATCTTCAGGTAATATTCCGCTTTGAGAATTGTTGAGAGAAAGAGAAATAATAGTCTTCCTTTGTGCACAGCTGACCTTACTCTCATCTCATTGAATGGATTTCGCCAAGAATTTACTACAAATTTCCTTGGCGACCAGTTGTCACTCCTTAACACAAGGAGCCTTTATTTTTTCCCCCTTTTTCCTTTTCGTGATATTGGATTAATTATGAAAGCTTTTTCTTCTGGAAATTGTTGTATTGTCACGTGAAGTAAAATTGAAGAGCTAGAGTCTCAGTCTATTCCGCCCTTCAATAGCATGGCTTCGTTCTAATTTTTTCTTAGATGCCAATATTTGTATCTACATCTATATCCATTATTATCGATTTTACAATCATGATTGTTGTTCGTTAAGCAAAAATTCAGTACTTTTTATACCTTCCAAATTATCCTTAAATATCTTACTTGATAAATCTGTGCGGTAATCATATGGTTATTTATTTTGAAATTTCAGACATATAATGATACTTTATAACTATTTAGTTTCAAATATTAATTAAACTTTTGATTGATAAATTTTTCGTATTTGTTTGCAAATTTCAACATCAAGTGATCAGCATGTTTCCTGTTCCAGACGCTTGGGATGAACTCAAAAGTTAGTTTTATAGAATGTTCGGGCAAAGTGAAATAATATTCAATTACAAAAATTAAGAATAATATCATAATTTAATGTATTTCAATAATTTCGTTTAGATGAAACTACTTAAATTTTGATGCAATCACATTTTCCATTTTTAAAAAGGTAGGAAAAATTTACAAATGTCCAATTTTTCAGGTATTAAAAAATGGATATAATATATGATATATCTATCGCCGGAGACAACAAATATCTAACAACCAGTAACGGAAATTGAGGCGCATTGAACACATTTCAACATCGGCTTGGGTGCTGTATATAATGGTTGGTCGTACACGTTTCACACTTTTAAGATCACGTGTAATTTTCTTCCTTTTTCTCCCCTTTGTATTATAAGAAGGTTGAATAGTAAAATAATTATATGCAAAGCAAGAACAGATTTCTTTTAGTTTTAGCCGCCCCTTAACAAAGGTACTTGAAATAGTCAACACTATTACTTTGTCAAACAGTGAAACAATGGTAAATTTAATAGGCGAGAGGTGAGAGTGTTCAAAGAGAAAACGCCTGATTATGCTAAGCCTTTCATCATTAGAAACAAGGATGTACTACTACTACTATTACTATTATTTGTTATAGTTATTGTTATTATGCATACAAAAGAATAAAATTATATAAGACAACATATTGGTTGACTACTGAACTGACCTATTTACAGGAATGAACTCTACCAAAATCTGTCCTTGTTTACACTCAAGTAGCCAGACATTACCTTTCCTCCAGTATTCCTCATCCCATCTATAAGGAAGCACCAAGTGGACCCCAAAGCTCCCACAAAGAAATCTGACTCAGCAGCCATCAAGAAATTCACCATTGGATAATTAGTGCTCTTCTCCCTACCCAAGCTCCCTTCATATTCTGCCATTGACATGTTACTCCTTACTTGCCTTCTTACCTCTGTATAGTAAACCTTCCAATGAGAATATTCTCTGCTTTTGTTGATCACTTCCTGAAATCTTCATAGTGTTAGACTGTAATATTATATAGCATTACCCACCATCTGAGAAATTAAAAAAAAAAAAACAAAACAGGTTTGGCACCTGCATCTCAGTGGAGAGCCAAATACTGTCAAGGTTAGGGAAGTGATTCCTAATTCGACCAGCAAGCTTCATGTATTCCTCAAATTCCACCACTTTCATTTCACATGCTTTGTCTCCCATCCTTACATGCATGCTTAGAAGAGGCCTTGGCACCCATGGCTTGTGATTTGACCACACAAACTCATCAATATCAGACCTTTGCTTGTTTATTATATTCTGCACCACCAGAAATCATCTAGGTGAAATTGACAACCAGTTTTAATAGAAACAAGTTCAACACCAATTTATGAGAGAAATCTCAGAATACCATCTACTTGTCATACAATCAGATGAAAAGCTAATAGTGACAATTGACAAACCTTTGGCCAGTCTCCAGGAAGACTGTCAAGCACCATTTTGGCAGCTAATTTACCAAAGGCATCATGGCGGGCCCCATTCAATAAATTGCATGTGTATTCAGTTGGAAACCTCATTAAGTAGCGTACTGCCTGAAAGCAAAATTAGTAGCAACTCCGACATTATATAATGTAATGAAGCAAATTTCCCATGAACACCGTAAGACTAGATGATGAATGTCATCCCTAACCCTAAGTAAGGAATGGAAATTCTGAAAATTGCCTATGGTATGGAACTAACCTGTGCTCGCCACCACCGTCTGTCCATTTTTCTATGAGAAGCAACAAGGCTGCCATTTATTTCAGTTGTTGGTTGCAAATAGTTCCAAGGCTCACCCCATACCCTGCAGCATATATAGAAATTAGAAGAATAAAACTTCTGTATACAGATTCTCAGTGTGGAAGCTGCTCAAATATATATATGTTGTTGCAGTTACAAGAGCTTGCCTAGGTGTTGGTCCAGCCCATATATGCTTTGATGTGTAATTTTCTTTTGTGGTTACTATTCCCTTACTCAATGCCTCTTCACTTTTCATTAGCTCAAAAGCACGGTTCCGGCATTCTCGGGATGTTTCAGGAAAAAAGTAGCAACTCCATCTAGATTGCGAGGACCCTACATATATAAGTTTGCAACTTTCAGTATTAGCAAATTCATATTTTTCCCCTCTCCTTCCAATTCAAGTAAAAGTATTACAAGTAAGACTATGGTATACCTTTGCAACCTTCATGATCAGCCCTATTATAATAGTTGGCGACAAGGACTCTCCCTTCACTGATCGCAATAGCAAGAAGCCCACACATTCCAGCAATCTGAGCTCCAATGCCAAATCCAGGTAACCTCTCCCAGTCAGCTACGAGGAACTTGACATCTGGGTCCCAGCAGTTCAACGGATGCTGATGCATCCATATGTCCCTTTGCACTTTTCTAGTCAAAGGATAATTTTCTTCATCAGATCCTGCAATCTGTGAAACTGCCTATATAAGCAATCTATTGGGGAATGACAACATTCTATCTGCTCTTCAGTATTAGTTAGTGTAATTTTACGCACTAATTTCTGTAGTATCTACAGGACGTTATTTTGGAATTGAATTTAAATAAGCAAAGCTTTTAGCTATGTGGCCAGAAGGCTTGACTCAAGTGTCTAAGAAGCACAGAACTACACGAGCAATGAGTGAGAATAGTGCATTGGTTTTGACTTGTGAATGGTATCTTCTTCTATAATTAATGTTACTTCAATAATTAGCATAATTTGAGGTAAGAAATGAAAATTCTCACACGGTGAGTATAAAACAGGGATAAACTTATAGGGCATGTACCCAGGGTGGATAAGCGCCGTCAGATGCAGCTTGATGCCTAGAATATTTAACATGATCATTGTTTGCTGAAGCAGGGAAGGTGTCTAGGAATCCCTTCCAAGTTGTCCATGGAGGGAAGCTTTCATTTCCTGTACGCTTATCTTGGCGCTCATATAGCTTTGCTTTCATCTTGCAGTTTTCCAAATGAGGTGCATTTGGCAAATTGGACCTATTAATTCCAAGTTTCTGTAACTCCTCAATTTCCCCTGTGGAAGATTTCGTTAACAAAGCACTCCACGCTGAATAAAGCAGAGACACTCTCTCATCGCTATTCCTCTCTCTACCGTTCATCACATCCAATAACTTATCTGTTTCGTCAAGTTTAAAATCGCAGCCCGCAGTTGTAACCATATCTAACAAAAAAGAAGAAACAACACACAGATTTTCAATCATTCTATAATGAAATCAATCACAGAGCTACCACATTCTCTTATTGTGTTTTGCGATTTATTGTTTGTTTTTCCTTCACTTGGTAACTAAAAGAATATTTCGAAAGAAAAATATAAATATTTCGCTAGCAAAAGGAGTGAACAAATCAGAAAGTAATCAAGTATAGTATACTTAACGTAAAGCATTTAAAATTTTGAGTAGCTTCAAGTACAAGACTTAAAAATCATTCTCATCTAGTGCCCTTCATGAAAATTAGAACCCAAGTCTAATAAATCAATCTCACTTTTCACCAAACTTTGGAAAACAGTAAGAATTCATCATATCACCGGTTTATTCTGTCTTTTCCTGGAAAATATTCAGTTCCAGTTAAATTAAAAAACGAGTTACACAATATTTTGTAGTGAGGAATGAAAAAGAAATATAATAGAAAAGAAGCAGGAAGGAAATTGAAATTGAAATTGACATACTTATAGTAGGAGAAGTTGAATTGGAGGAGAATGTTGAGAATGAAAGGCGACCAATCTGAAAGGAGGCGAAGGAAGTAAGAGCAGCCAAGAACAAAGAGGTAAGGCAGACTCCGCACAGAAAGCCGACGACGCAAATCTGACATGGAAACGAGGTTCCCATTTGCACAGCCTTCTGTGACACCACTCTCTCCAGAGATTTTTGATTCGTTGATGCCTCCATTTTGCTCCTCTTATTCAACTTGTGCACACACAACGCCTCAAAAATCACAGCATTCTTAATTGCTCACGAATTTCGCGGCAAATCCTTCCAACTGCAATGCAATGCAACATAAATGTCAGTTTCTATTACAATTATTAATTAACAAAGCTACAAACATACCAGAACAGGTAAAGCTGGAAACAAAAAATTGTATAATCCATGAAAATTGCTCAGAATTATCTAGAAAAAATAATTTTTTTTTTTTTAAAAAAAAGCTATAACAAGAAAAGGCGTGACTCGATGACAGGTTTTGAAAAGACTGACAATCTTACAGTTGCAAGGCGGAAAGCAAAAGAAGGTCATCCGAGTGAAGGAGAGAGAGAGGCCACACAAAATAACAATCAAGTGGAGAAGATAAGAATGTAGTGTGAGACAGTAAACAGCTTTAGCAGATTTTTATGAGATAGAGACTGCTTTTGTAAATTGAAATGGGTAAATTTTGTAAAAAGGGTAGGACATTTTGGAGAGACAAAGAGTAAGAGAGGGAGAAAGAGGAAGGTGTGAAGAAGAAGAGATGAGGTGAGTACTAGTTAGTACCTTACGTTGAGGAAAAGAGTGCAGAGAGACATATGATTTGGTGATTTTGACATTGGAGAAGCGTGCAATGATGAGTAAAGTCAATTACGCTGGAGTTGATGCCTTCATATCAATTCACCAATGAAGAGAAGAATCAACCGCTTCTTCTGCTGAATTTCTATATATTCTTTCTCTTCCGGTCCCCTCTCACTCTCACTTTCTTTATTTCAACTGCCAATTTTTTTCTCTCCCATCAAACAAGAAAACGTACAATTATTCTTTTTTTAAAGAAAAAAAAATTAATATTAGGTGAGGGAGGAGAATATCAATTATCACTACACTCTAGTATGATTGTATAAGAAAATTATATTTAAAAAGAAAGAGAAAAGATGAGTGATGTGTTGGCAGAGTATGATAATAACACCTCCTGTTCGTCGTTTATGTTCATGTAGGTGGGCTGAGATTGAGAATGAGTATCACACTTTACTTGTTCAAGTGGGTTGTAGCAAAGCAAAAGTACAATAGCAGCACGTCCTTCTATTTATGAGAACAAACTTTAGGCAATTGGGATTATTAGCTGTGCTTCCATGGACACGTGGAGCAATCAAAATGCGAGTGTGTATTGCAATAATTACAAGTTTATTGGGAATGAAGATGATAATTCATAATTGTAAAGCTTCAAGCTGAATTGGTGAATACGCAATTTAAACCATTCGATTCAATTCTATAAATTATCTCCCAAAAACCTCAACTCTTGCTAACTGTTTACCCTATACACTCGCCTCTATGTTATTCTCCGCTGACTGATTAGAACGCATCAAATTTTAAAAATTAATAATTTACTCTAATTTTTCTTTAAATGAAAGTTTACTCCAACTTTCGTTTAAATTAAATTGATAGAAATCAAATCCCACAATAAAAGTAGTCAGTACAACAGTTTTTTGATACTCGACATTAAATTCTAAAATTTTATCTAAGAGAAATATAATGCATATCTGGTTTTTAAATATTTGCATTTAGCGTATTTGAGAAAAATTTAAGTTTGAGTCTGTTATTAAAATCTAAATCACACTAATAGCAGGGATAAGACTGGATTTAGCCTCACAAAGTATGTGTGACCTAACCTTAACTTCCCTTAAAAATTGGAGGCATTGAGATTGATGCGGTTTAATACTTTGATTAATGTTCAAAGGAAGGCCTTTGAATTCCACACAGCTGTCCACATGATCCAGAGTGGATTTAATCTTTTCTTTTGTTGTGCTTAGCATATTTTTTTATGAAAAATAAAAGAAGATTTTATCACGTTTATCTATATTTGGATTTTTTTTAATATTATATAATAATACAACATGCATGACAATTGTAAATAATAATCTGCAGGCCGTTATTAAACTCGCTTTGAGTTTTGATAGTGAAACTGCCAAAAAACAACTTGCATCATAAAATTACACTGCAACAACAAATTGATCTTTTATCCCAAAAAAAAAAAACAAATTGATCTACCACTATCAGTTATATTAATGCTTACTTGTCTTATTGTGTACTTCTCTTTACTGGAAACATTATGAATCACAAGTCATTGTGAATTTTAGTTGGAGTTTATTATGAGAAATAAATTATATTGAAAGTTCTTCGTTCCTCTCAACACACAAGCTACGACCTATTATTTGTCTGCTTCATTGTCTTTTTCTTCCACATAATCTCAATTCTCAATGAGCCTTACATGAATATTAATAATTTTCTTATTATTAAATTGTTATCAAATAATAACTATTTCTTTAAGCAAAACATATAACATTTTGAAACTCATGAAGTTATAAAAGACGCACACACATTTAGAAGTTCAACCTCATTCTTCTACTTTTTTTTGGCCGTCCGATTTTTTAGGTACTCACTCGACTAATCTGAACTTAACCCGTATACCACGCTTAGCTATGATGGAAGGTTGTCCCAACAAGTATAATTACATACATCGAACTCAAAATTTTAATATTGAATTGCTAATAAATTAAAGAAGTTACCATAGTAATTACAACAAAGGAGAGAGAGAGAGAGAGAGAGAGAAATATTAATTAAAGCTAGTGGGTCAACTATGGTGGAAGGTCCTAATCATTTAATGGATATTCAAAGTACCTCTTTCTGAGTCCAATCTCCCTCAAATAAACGAAGCCCAAAGCCCAACTACAAAAATTCATAGTCATATTAATACTAACAATATACCTTCAGTTTATCAAACCCCCCCCCCCCCCCCCCCCTCAGAAGAATCACAACGGTCGAATTTTTGAAAGCTTTTAGTCTGAGATTGGCAGATTCTGAAGCTTTTCATGACCGTTTTGTGAAATCTCCCTCCTCCTCAACTTCTCTGTTCCTCAAATCTCTCCCTTATCTCTCTCTCTCTCTCTTTCTTTTCTCTCTTAATGAGCTCTGTACCATTTTTCTTTTTCTTTTAAATGCAAAGGCACTTTATACAAGCTATCACCGCCTAATCATGGGCTGCTTTCTACGTTGTTTTCGTGCTTCTAAACGCCCAAAACACATTCATTCTGCCAATACAACTCCATCTACTCACCATGTATGCATAATACATTGCTCTTACTTGCTCCATTTTTCCCTTTATATGCCTTTCTCTCACCTTAATTTATTTTCCAACTATCATTACAGACCCATGTAGCAGATGCACATCTCAAGGTTACTGAAGTCACAGAGCAAAAGATTATTGAAGAATCCATTAGTGACACACTATTAAAGTAAGCTATCCATTCTAACTTACTCATTTTGCAGCTTGCTACTATTGTTATGTAGTTTCAGATGGTTTTTATTTTTTTCACTTGGTAAATTTGTTCAGAATAAAACTTGAAGATGGATCAAATGGGAGTGGGATAAAGAAATTTACCTCTGACCTGAATGTAAATGCCACTAAAGAGTTATCCACCAAGGAAGTGGAGGAAAGTAGTGTAGAGCCAGAAAAAGCAGGGGAAGAAGAAGCACCTCAGACTAATGATGGTCCCAAGGCCATTGCTGACAACTTGGAGGAAGAGAGAAAAAGTGAAGAAGAAGAGGAGAGTGAGGGTAAGGTTAATGGAAAATCGCTTCCAGAAGAGTCTTCAGACTCCTTGTTTTCTCTGTCCCTTGGTTCTAGAAAGCAGGTGACTGCAACTGAAAAGGCTGAGAATGAAGTTAACAGCCCAATGCCACTTGGGGGAGAGGAATCTCATCATGAAAATGTTTGGTTAGGACTTAATCCAATTGAAAATCTTGCTCTAGGGGAAACCATGAAAGAAACGTCAAAGGAGAACCTCAACTTATTCAAGACCAAACTTGAAGGGTCATCAAATTGCATTGCCAAAAGGAAGGTTAACTTTGACTTGAATGTGCATACCAACCAAGAGTCATCCTCCAAGGACCTAAGAGAACGACTGAAAGAAGAGCAAGAAGAAACACCTGAAAGAAGCGAATGCATCAAGTCCAGAGCATCAGAAAAGTCATCTGGTGCTTCCCATTATAGATACCGAGATTGGTCTGATGAGGAATGTGGAGATTTTGATTTAAATGATAATGGAACATGGGCTCCAGAAGAGTCTTCAGAGTCATTGTTTTCTCTATCCACTAGTTCTATAAAACAAGTTTCAGCAGCCCAGAATGAAGTGGATAGTCCAATGCCAGCCCGTGAGATTGATAATAGTTCTTCAGTATTAAATTCAGTTGAGAATCTGACGCTGGGGAAGGTGGTTAAAGCAACAGGAACAAGAGCATCCAAGTACGAAAAGGAAAATGTTGATACAGTGATGAGAGCAGAGGCTAATTTGAAGATCTCAAATGGGAAAGCAAGACACAAGAAGTTGAAAGATAAAAATAAAGACGAAATTGAAATTAGGGTTGACACCAGCCTGTCGAGCTGGTTGATAGAAACGGAAAGGACACCGAAATCCAAAAGTAGGATGAATTCTGTTGGAAATTGCACACCATTAAGTCATGAAGATAGGCCAATTCTAGGAGCACTGAGCATGGAAGAGCTGAGAAAGTATTGTGTATCAACAACGCCAACGCCAACGCCATCAAGAAGGTGTAGAAGCCCAAGTCCGGAAGACGCGCCCATCATAGGAAGCGTTGGGAGCTACTGGAGTCACACACACACAGGGCAGACCATAAATTCAGAATCCAGTTCTTGTTAGTTGTTGCGTAGCTTAATTTATTCCAAATATGAAATATCATCTTCTCACCCATCCCATGCCTATCAATTCTTTTGTGTTACAGCATTGCAAAGTTAAGGCTAGACTGGAGACACCTTTTGATGCAACTGTTGCTTAACTTTGAGCATTTATGCAGTTTCCTGAGACGAAAACGATTCTCGTGTTGCCTTTTTTTTTTCAAAAATCTTTTTGTCCAATGAAGCATGATTACCCAAAATTATTGTTGATGCCGTATGAATTATTCAGAGACTTCAACTTGTAGATGTTCTTTTTGTACTTATAAAATAGGCGATATAATATAATACTCAAAAGAACTAAAAACCAATTTAGTTGTTTGGAATTGTGAGTTCGAGATTTGAGATTTTAAAATTTAAGGATTAGAGATTGCGTTGTGTAGATTTAAAATTATCACGACCTAGAAATTTTATGTAAAAGTTCTGATTAAGAGGTTTTTTTCAACATTCATAACTCATACTTCCCCATCATTATCAGGTAACATTCTGCTCACGCTAAAACAGCTGTGTCCGCACCAGAATAACACTCATGTTCCAAGTCCCATCAATTTTTTTTTTTGGAAAAAATTTAACGAGATGCTAAAGAGGAGATGACTCTATTTTGCAATAAAATGAAATTAAGTTCACGTATGAAAATTCTCAAGTGTCCTAACTCACTCAAAAAAAACTCACAAGGAGAGAAGATTATCTTAACCTATAGATACAATTTATCAACACTTTTAACTAAGCAATGTGAAACTTCAACAAGTTTCAAGTGTCTAAACATGTACAAGCTTATGTACAACAAATGTCGGGACTCGGGAGTAACATATCCCGTTGAAAGGTTTAGCCCAACTGGGACAAGAATAATAAATAATAAAACCAATAGGCCAATTCCAACACGCTGTCTCTAACAGCAATATAAAATGTGTCATCCACTCTTAACCCGTTTGGTTGCTGGTGGTGCAACTAACTGATCATCCCCCACTTCCTGCTCATCAGTAGCTTCATCTTCCTTTTGCTTTGTGCTGGCATCCTCACAACATTCTTCACCTGTTGTTGCGATCATACTGCTCATTCCAGATTTTTCACGACCGTCGTTTAAGGTTTCTGAATTGTCAATCAAAGTTGGAGAGGAAGGCAGCACCGTGGACCCGTCCAAGGAGGAGGAAGATGTCTTGAGTTTGCTATCCTCCATCTCTATCTGTTTCTCAAACATCATCTGAAGATACTTCCCTTGTTTTTCAATTTGAATCTGCAACTTTCTTTGAACCTGCATAACAACTATAGCATTAGAAATATGCCATCCCAAACACACGTTTGGGATGGTATTTTGATTCGTATTCCTAACAAAGCTAGACTGTCATTTACTACGAACAATAGGGATGATTCATTAATTTGACTTGTAAATTTATTTTTTTGTGCGTTAAGCCTAAAAAATGTTGAACTGGAAGAACAAAATAATTCTTCATGTATTGAGTACCTCAAGTTGTTCATGAAGCCGCTTCTGGAGTTCCATCTGCAACCGCAATGCCTCAGTAATGTCTGTAGTCCTGCAACCAAAGTCCAAAATAAGGTTCTAATCATTAATCGTTCAGTTTAATGCTTTTAAATCACATGGAACAACCATGGATTTCATATATGGGAATGGGAATAATAAGTCAAAAGGAATCTAAAACTTTTCTTGTTCACTCTTCTGTTACTAATTCTTGTTAGATTTCTTAATTTGAAAAGTAGAGCAATGAGATTAAGAAATACATGTCATAAATTATAGAAAATTTACATTCTGTGAAGCTAGATGCATTCAACAAATAATCCACACTATAAATAAGATCAGCCAACAAATTTGTGAATGAAATTGGAAAAAATTCTACATAAAGGAAAATACTCACGCTTTCAAGTCTAAAGCTTTCAATTCTTTGGTTAATGTCGACTTTCTCTCAGAAGTTCCTGCAGATAAGGAAGAGCAGCCCAATTACACGGATGTTCGCACATTGACACAAAAGGGCATGTCTATGTGTACATAATGTGACAAAGGACAACACCCAAAAAAAATGCATTATGTATTGCCAAAATGCGAACAAAACGTCAGTCCTAAAATTAGGGGGTGAGGAAACCCCTGAAATAATCAATATTATACTTGACATAAAAACAAGGCTATATTAACAATGGAAGTGTCAAAACTACACATAATCACATACCTCGTGGTGACTCGGGTTTGTCTCTGGCCGTCCTATATTTCTGAAATTAAAAGAACGAGTAATTCATCAAAAACCTTTAAAACAAAAAAGAACTAGTTTAGTGTAGCTCTCTACACGAATGACAATATAGTTGAAAAAGACGCAAAATAGAAAATCTACCTGTAGGTGGCTCTTCACATGATAGATAGTAAGGCCCGGAACTTTCATTCGGTTCAAGATACCCTTTGGAGTAGCCTCTGCATGTTAACAACACAGGATGATGTAAACCAAAAATCTGAAACATTGCTGCCAAATAGAGGGTCAAGAAGTTCCAGAGCATAGAGAAGTAAACATACTCTCGTTACCACCAAGCTTATTCACTGCTTCCACGAAAGCTTCATGAAGCTCTGGAGTCCATCGCATTCTTGGCTTAGGTTGTAGTGCATTGGACACTGAAGTAGGAAGAGCATTAACTTCTCCAGATGGTGCATGCTGCTTGTTAGCCTGGGTCTCCTGCATCAAGAAAGCAGGATATTTTTCTGCACCTTATTAGAGAATTTTTTTTTTTGAAAAAGAAAAGGTAAACTAAAGAAATCAGGCACCAAATGTCCATAACCGGATAGTTGCGTACATTTACAACTGTGAGAAAATAGTTAATGCGTACAAACTACAGTCATCAGACCACAAAAAGGCATCCAAGCAGGGAAGCGACCCAAATCAATTGGAGAAACAAACCTTCGAATTTGAATCTGAATCTGCTACATTATCATCACCAAGAAGCTGATTCCAATTTGGATGCGGAGAATCATCAACTGACATGAACTGATCAACCCACTCCCCAAAATCAGTTTTCTTTATACTGTCATCAGATATATAACAAGTGCTACTTTCCACCTGGTCATTCATGACAGAATCATTTTCAGGAAAACTGAGAATATCCTGAAAGGGATCTGGTCCCCAGGAAACATCATCACTTTCCTGAGGATGAGACATGAATGTTGAAGAGTGTATTTCTGGATGGGAAGAAAGTTTAGGGGGCATGGTGTCATCACTCTGAATAAGTGAAGTTCCTAGCATGGGCATGGTATCATCTCTTCTCAATGCCCGAGAAATGAAAGGAAAATCTTGATACTGTCTATCATGCTGTGAAGCTGAGGACAACGGGATGTCACTAGGACATTTAGAAGAGGTTGAAAACATGTGTATACCACTTCTAATGTGGGATTTTGATGAAGCAGCCCGCATGGAGGCAGGATCTGCATTCAGATGTCGGGCAGCAGATAGCTGGAAAGAATCTGGAGGTTTCATATACTTGTCTTCCATATGAGTGGGAAGAACAGGAAACGATGAAGACATTACCCTGAAGGCTCCCAACTGACTTAGCTTTGTCTCACCTGATCTCAATTTGAAACGCAAGCTGAATGTTAGCTACTCAACCATAATGACAAATTATCTTCGACAGAACTGGAAAATATATACAATACTTCCATGAGACCCTTCAAATGTCACTATGAATTGCATAACTCGCGTCTCTCAGAAGAAAATAGCAAAAGTTGGCCAATAAAACAAAACACCAAAAAAACAGCTACAAATAATTAAGGGAAAGGCGAACAGAGAGAAATTGAGCCAACTTTGAGCAAAAGTCAACTAGGGGTATCAAAAGTTGAATCCATTTCTAGCAAAAGACTAAATTTATCTTTTAAGATATCTGTTATTTATGGATATCAGATTAAAACGAGTTCTTCCATACCATATGTAAAGCATATCAAAACGAGTTTAAATCACAAAAAAAATGTGAATCAGTTTTCAAGGATAAGCTTCCAACAAGATAAAAACAGAAATGGAATCAGAGCAAATACGAAAGAGCGGAGGGGTAGGAATGGAGCACGCTGACCGTTAGAGTTAAATCATGCAATTATACAATTTAAACCCGGTAATTGCGTAAGATAGATGGTGAATTCCCACAGGATGGCACTCATGAAATTGAAAGTTTAATTATGTTTGACAGCACCGATTAGGGAGAAAAAGATACACTCAATCCTGAATCCACCCTCCAAATAAAATTTGAAAAAATAAATACCACAAAAATGTGCCACCGTTTCAATAAACACATTATTAACGCAGGATGCCTTTTACGGAGCCCTATCATCGATTATGCAGGCGACTCGATTCAGAGCAGAGAAAAACAGATCAAAACACACACAATAGAGAAAAACTTAAGAGAGAGTACAACTAGTTAGAGAAATGTTCACGATACAAATAATTTGAATTAAATTTAAACGCAATCGAGAGTACAGAAAGCTGACCTATAACTGAGAGAGGGAGAAAAAAGAAGAGAGGTATTGAATTTGAATAGATGGGAATCTGAACAAAAGCGGAAGATGGAGGACAAAAGGAGGAGGCTATATAAGAATTAGGAATGCAGAGAAGGTAGCAGGAATTCTGAGTTTTGGGTTGGGTTTATGGTATTTGACTAAAAACAAATTCAGAACCCAAGGTTCTCCGTCTCGTAAAGAAAGAAAGAAAGGAAGGAGGTACAAGGCTTTTGCATTTGACTCCTTTGATTGGTGGGATATCCTCTTATTAATTTTGAGCCGTCGGATTGGGATCACAGATGCGTAATGAACAATGAATCAGTATGGCTTATGGCTATGGCAATTGGCAAGTTGATCGACTTTTACTTGAAAAGGAAACATATAATAGTGATACAATGTCTATTGAGGTTGTGAAAGGCTGCCAATGCCGTCAACGAATAGATGTTAAGTGGTACAGTAGTATTGAACTTTAATATATTTTTTTAATTAGTTGATCTCTAAATCATTCAAGGTAAACTTTAATTAATGTGAATTTTTATTAATATTAATAAATAACACTATATAATTAAAAGGATGCATGAAATTCAGTAATACAATACCATTAAACTTTTATCCCAACCTAACCCAATTCCTCTAATCTAATCATTCATCATTCTTCTTGCAATGTTTTACGGCATCCTAATACTTTGCTTGCGTAATGACGTGAATTTCAATAATCATTTTATAAATAGTGTCGTTTATTAATACACCCTTTTTAATAAATAAATAAATACTTTGAAGAATAGTTAGCAAGGATTTAGATTCCAAATTTTGGACTCCACCTTAATGATTCTCATACGTCACTACGAAAATTAATGGAAAGTCAGATGAGCGTATTTCTCCTCCTTTCCTTTCCATATTAATTATATATGTGGAGACTTTATCATATCAATCTCTCATAAATTTTACATAGTTTATAGAGAAATATATATATATATTTGCAGATAAAGTTAAATTATTAAACTTTTTAAGTCATATTTTTAAATTTTAATTATCTATTAAATTATTAATATATACTGAATTTATGTATAATTTAACGAACTCAAATCTGTAAAATTATTTTTCATTAATTGTATACAACCACCAACTTAATGTTTTTATATAATTACAGTTATGTATAGTCGGACAACTTTTCTGATTTACATTTACTTATTAAAATCGCTGAAATTTTTGCCTTTATTTGTTGCACTAATCATAATTTTTTGGTAAAGTATCTTTGGTACTCCTAATGTTTACGCTTTCGGTCAAATATGCCCCAAATGTTTTATTGCGATCAAATATGCCCTCAACGTTTTAATTTTTGGGCAATCTTATCCTTTTCACTAATACCGTTAAAATGATTAACGATTTTTGCTGACTAGACGTAACATGTGGCATTAATATCTGACTAGGATCAATTTTTTCCATTTTATATTTTATTTTTTAAAAAAAACGTGTTTCTTCAAAACTTAAACCTAAACGATTTCTTTTTTCTTTTTCTTTTAAATAAAATATGAAATGAAAAAAATTGATCCAGCCATATATTAATGCCACATGTTATGCTTAGTCAGCAAAAACCGTTAACTATTTTAACGATGTTAGTGAAAAGGGTAAGATTGCCTACAAATTGAAACGTTGGGGGTATATTTGACAGCAATGAAATATTTGGAGTATATTTGACCGAACACGCAAACGTTAGGAGTACCAAAGGTACTTTACCCTATTTTTTTTG
Source organism: Senna tora (assembly GCA_014851425.1). Classification (NCBI taxonomy): domain Eukaryota; kingdom Viridiplantae; phylum Streptophyta; class Magnoliopsida; order Fabales; family Fabaceae; genus Senna; species Senna tora. Next base: position 568,025 of record CM026267.1, read on the forward strand.
GTGGAATATAACTTGTTTGTATGGTATATTCTTGGTATATACTATAGTCCTTTATGGGGACATTCATTTTATCCGAATTATTATATACTTTATAAGAAAATATTTTAATTTTATAGTATATTTATGATTTTTCACATTTAAATGAAGGAAAAAATAAGGTAAAGTTAGTTAGGTGCTTGCTATGAAGTTCTACCAATCACATACTTTATTTATATTCTCTTTCTTCAATGATTAGTTATTATAATTTAATCTTTTATATTATCTCTCCCCTATGATTGGTTATATAAGTACTTTTTGTCACGTGTCTTATTTTTATTGAAAAACTTCATAGCAAACACCTAACTAACTTCACCTTAGTTCAAGCCTTCAATGAATAACTTAGCATTTACTAATATCAGAATATGGATGGAAATCTATTTTTTTAATTTGAAAATAGCTTGTTTATATTTCATTTAATTGTGGAGAAAAATTAGTTGATACAGATATTTATTAACAAAAACAAATCTTTAAATTAAAATGGTTTTTTTTTCAAGTATCAACTTGGTCTTTTCACAAATCATTTTAATAGGAACGAAGATTTATTCAAGTGATAAAAGATCTAGTATTATTTAAATAAAATTTTAAAATTTTGTAAATATAATTATTATTTTTTTTAAAAAAATTTATTATAGTGATGTGCGTAATATGTGTAGAGTCTAAATTAGTTGGGATATAATTTCATAAATCGGGCCGGTGACCAAAAAATTAGTCCTATTAAAAATAAGAAAAAAAATTTGGTCAAATTCCTTATATCTTTGCTATAAGATTTTTTCAATTATACGCTTCATTTACATTATTTTTTATGATTGGTTATGTAAAAGATCATGATCTTCTATATTCTCTATCTATTGTGATTAGTCATAAAATACTTTCTGCCGCGTGCCTTTTTTTATATTGAGAAACTTTATAACAAAAATATAAATAAGGTAATCTAAATTTAGTCCTAAAAATAATTGAACACATTTGTAATCAAATTTTGTATGCCATTTTTTGTTTAGTTTTAACACTTCCAAGAATAATTTAAAAGGTTTTGTTCCACTTAATTTTTGTTAAGTTGTCAATAGGGTTTTTAAATATTAAATTTTATTTTTTTAATTAAATTTTTACAAATTTTAAATTATTAAATGTCTCATTGACTAGTCAGGAGATAAATATTAATGTGTTTCTTAAAGATACATATTAAATAAATCCCAATTAAAAAAAGAGTAATACTAACCAATACTTCTAAAATATTGTTTAAGAATTCCTATTAAAAAAATATTGTTTAAGAATTCATTTCAATCAATAAGATGACTTATAAAATTGATTTTTTATCAACTTTAAAAATAAAGTTTCTTAAAAAAAAACCATACAAATGGTGAAGACAACATTAAAGGTACGCTTAGTATAAATGTACGGATTTAAGAATAGTAAAAATACATGTATTTTATTGTTAGCACCACCTCCCTAGGGAAGACAAAACCTTTAACATCGTGCATCACAAGCTCGCAGCAGTCCTGGGGAACACTCTCAAAAACATGAAGGCCAAGGGGGAAGGGAATGACCCATTTGCTTTCGTCTTTGAAAGCATCAATAATGTGGGCAAGAATGAACAAAATGATTGGTGGGCGGACTAAGCAGCGAAGCGTATTTTATTATTGATAATGTTACAGAAAGATGATAAGTTAAAACTTACTATTTGTTATACAAGAAAAGGAAAAGTAGGCTACAATAATGAAAAGTGAAAAACAATCATGGTCATTAAAAAATTTAATCCATGATGTCATGCACATGATTAAAGATATTCCATTGCAAGACAAACTAGAATCATACAAATGATGACTTTCAGTTTCACTTATGGAACCAAAACTAAAATATTTGTCTTTTTTCACAGCATCTCTTGAGTGGAATATTGGAGAGGAGAACGTCCGAGTTGCATGATAGGAAGAGCTTGTTTGTATTATTGTTCCATTTATTTACTTCTCTCAACTGAGTTAATAATTGTTGGCCAAAGAAAAATACAGAGTTAATAACTTCAAAGAGTACATTAAAATATTACTATCTGGTTGAAACTCAACCCAGTGAAAAACAAAAAAGAATGGCAAGCAATTTCGTTTCACAGTCAATTGAATATAATTAAATCATATCAACAGATCGAACGTCAGCCTCTGCAATTCTTGGCCACAGAATTTTCTCCAGTGGGTCCAGTAATGGTGGAATTATTAGCAAGCAAAACAAATATACTTACTTTAATTTCCAGCATATTGTTTTTTAATTACAACAATAGGTTATGTCTGTCCAAATGAAAGGGCCAAAAGAGGAATTAATTACTATTTGGCCGAGCTTTTAAATTTGATAGATAAGAAAATAGAATTAGATTATCAGATTAATTTTGTTATAGAATAAATATAAGATAAATATATGTTAAAAAGTCAAGTTTATTTTATCCCTAATTAATTAATTAGCCTCCACGTATTCTTTCTAGGGAAAATCTGAATTTTGGTAAATGTAGAATATGATGATTAATTTGAGTGTAAAATTATTATTTGACAATACTTTAAACATAGTTGTCTAAACTAGCATAAGAGATTAGAACAATAGTTAAGTTAGTCTTTATATAATTTCATTTTTTTTATTTTTTTAATATTGGAGTTTTGAATACATTTAAAAAAAAGTTGTTTGTTTAACTAATATAAATTGAAATTATGTTTTGACTACAATAATTATACTTAAACTTTTGATATATATTTAGAAAATAAAAAATAATTTTAACCTTAAATGTTTCATTATATTTTCAAATTCTATCTTTATGAAATCAAAATAATAGGTTTGATTAAAATTTTTTAGGGTACTTTCATCCAAAAAAAAAAAATTTTAGGGTCCTTGCTGCTCTCAAACTAAATTGTAATATTCATTCCTGTCTCCAAACTTCCAATTTTGTTCATGTCTTCTCTTTTGCTAACACCGTTAACTAGGTTAACGGATTTTACTGACGTGAACGATAAATTAATATTTTTTTACCACGTTATTATCCACTTCATTTTCCACATCACATTTATCTTTTTTTTTTTACTTTTATTAAATTAAAAAAAAAACATAACCCAAATAAAAAAAAACCCCAAGTTTTTACTACCTTCATATTGCTTCTGCTTTTACTTATGCTTCTCGTTCATCTTGCTTCAAACAACACATAAAAGAACGATTTCCTCCACCAAAATTCACAATTTTTTGCGCTTGAAACTCCTAATCCCACAATCAACAAGTGAGAGTTGGAGTTAGAAATGAAGAATCCATACCTCTTTAATCAATCTATGCGACTTGTTGATTGTGAGATTCGGAGTTTCAAAAGCAAAAAATTGTGGGATTTGGCAGAAGAAAACGTCGTTCTATGAGTTGATTGAAACAAGATGAAAGAGAAGCATAAGGAGAAGCAAACACAAGCAAAAGCAAACGTAGCAGGAAAAGCAAGATGAGGGTATAGTAAAAAGTTGATTTTTTTTTTTGAGTTATTTTTTTAAATTTAATAAAAATAAAAAGATAAATATTATGTAAAAAATGAGATGGATGATGACGTGACAAAAAAATATTTATTTATCGTCCACGTCAATAAAATTTATCAACTCCTAATTAATGATATTAACAAAAAATATAAATATGAATAAAATTAAAAATTTAGAAATATGCCTAAATCAACAAAAAAAAAATAAAAAAATATATATATTAAAGTATAGGGTAGGGGCAAGAAGAATGATTTACCAAATTTTTTGAGGCAAATGTGTTGCTTGAGAAATTCTCGAAGCGTTGTGTCTGGTTCGTGAGTCGTGACACATCACAGCGCATAGAACTAGAATTATAGCAACCAAAATTCAAAACAACTTTTAACTAATATTCTTTGCTTTTTCTTTCATTGTCCCCAAATAAAGATAATCGACTCTCCACCACTTTGTTCCGCGCGGAGGGTGTGGGCGAGTGATCTCGGCCACCACCCACCGCCACTGCCAGTGCCAGCGCCACCACCACCACCACCGGCCATTATTCTCATTTTGCATTTGTATGGTATCTCAAACAATAAACAATGTCTGCTTATTCTTCCCCATTCCAGCTCTTGGAAATCAATATCATTTCCGCGCAAGATCTTTTCCCTGTTTCCAAACCCGTACGAGCTTATGCCGTCACTTGGCTCCACCCAGAACGCAAACTAACCACCCGAACCGACCTCTCCGGTAACACCAATCCCACATGGAACGAGAAGTTCGTTTTCCGTGTGGACGAAGAATTCCTCAATTCCGAAACCTCCGCCATCATGATCGAGATCTACGCAACCGCATGGCTCCGTGATGTTCTCATCGGCACCGTGGGTGTCCTCATCAACAACCTCGTCCCTCCCGCCGCGCGTTCGGGAAATCGCAAATCCAAGTTGCGATTCGTTGCTCTGCAGATTCGAAGACCCTCGGGTCGCCCACAGGGGATTCTCAATATCGGCGTTACCATGCTTGATAGCTCGATGCGGAGCATGCCTCTCTATTCCAAGCTCAGCGCCTCCGCCGTAGGGTATTGGGATCTCATGGAAGATAAAAAGACCAACAAGAGTGTGAAAACGAATCAAACTCCCCAACATTCCAATCTCCTCACGCTCCAACGCTCACAAAGCGAGAAAAACGACTCCACCATCGATGATTTCAACTATAATCTATGGGAAGGAAAACAAGGTTCCGTCTGCAGTGCTTCGGAGGAGGGCTCTGAAACTGAAATTGCGGCACCGCAAAAGAAAATTGTAAACGCAAATGGGTCTCTGTGCTCGGACGTTGGGCCGTCGCCGTCGGTGGTGGCGGCGGCAATTGCGAAGGGATTGTATCCAATACCGATGCCTCCGATAGCGGCGGGATCGCGTACGACAGGAAGCTCACCATTGGAGGAATGGACGGAGAATAACAGCACAGAAGGGTTGAAGACAAAGATAGAGAGGTGGAACTCGGGGCTTCTTCCGGCATACGATCACGTGGACTCCTACTCCTACTCCTACAGGGTGCCCAACAAAACACCGAATTCAAAGCGCGTTGGCCGGACGCCGGGAAGGCGGACGCCGACCAACCGTCGCAATGGGTTGTTCTCGTGTTTTGGTGCTGCTCTGGGCTGTGAGTTTACCATTTCTTGTGGTAGTGGTAATAACCGTAAGAAGAAGAGTGCAAGTGCAAGGGGCAACCATCTCACTGCTTCTCAACTCACTTATGATGATTCCTATATCTGACAAAACACTCTCACACTCTTATCTTCTCCAATATATATATATATATATATATCGCTATGAATGAATGCATGCTGGGAAATTAAAGAGTCTGCCACATATACATGGCACAACTTTAGAACTACATTTAGGAGTGGGTTCTGCTTCTCTTTTACCCTTTCTCATTTCACTCTTCTTATTTACTTACATTCTATATTTTTTTTCCTTTCTTCTTCATCGTTAATTCTATAACTCTATGTAAATTAATAATCCGTATGAGTTAATGAAGCTAAAGCTGCTCTCCCAATTTGGAGCTACTTTTTGTACCTCACTCTTCAAATTCACAATGCTATGCTTTAATTTTGTCGCAATATGTAAAAGCTAGCTCTTGTTTAGGATACACAAACAAGATGAATCTGATTAAGTACTATTTCAAAATTATTATTATTACCAATTAGGACTATTAATTATTTATTGCATTTCCTGTCATGCATGGTGAAGACTGAATAGGAAGAGCTCCGTTATTTTTCTATAGGATCTTACGTCTGCGTTGCTGCACATGAATACAAAATAATGGGCTTTATAGAAGGTTGTCTTGACAGTTTAGGCTTCCATACAAGCCCAGTATTATCCAAGCATGTCTTTGGTTGGGTTTGGTTAAATATGAGACTCGGTCCTAATTTCCCAATTCTCTATCCAAAAGAAGAAAAAGAAAATGGACTTGCAGTCTCTTGGAGCTTCCACTAAAAACAATAAGAATAAAGAAATATCTACGTAAATTTCATTTACTAAAAGCAATAAAGACCATTTTTTTGAGATGTCAAAATTGCACTCATTTTTGTTTATTTATGTGTTTTTTATTATTTTTAATAAATGTTAAAATTGGACCTTGTCCTTGTGTGATATAATAATACTTAAGAAAGAAGAATTGGCATTTGGCAACTAATTATCATCAATTCATCATACTTTTTGTAAATTGACACAAAAATATAGTTGAGGCTAGTGATGCGTGTCTAGGCTAGGTAGGGTGTAATTGGTGAGTCTGGTATTGGGAGAGGCTTTGATAATTTTGTGTTTTCTTTTTGGATTCTCTGGGAGGGAATCTTATTTGAGTTAGCTGAAGTCTCATAACGTGAATAGAGCTCTTTCAACAGAGATTTTTTTATATACAAATTTTAAACATAAAACCTTACTTAAGAAAGATAAAATACCTACCATTCTAATTAGAAGAAAAAATAGATTAGGATAGAAGGGACAGCAGAAACAGAAAAATGGCAAGACATTGTTTCAAAGTGTGACGTAGTAATGGGGACAGGACTCTAAACCAATCTGTTATTGTTATTGGCATTCAATCCAAATTGATATCCTTCAAACTTGTCGGGAAGGGGAGGTGACCACATAAGCTGACTTTTCACCATCCTCGCAAACCCTAATAAGTTAAGGGCACCACTAGTTGCTGATGATCCTTTTCTTAAAGAATCATTCATTCCACGCAATTTGTGTTATAAATTGGAGCTCTAATAAAAGTTATAGCGAGTGAGTTGATCAAGCTGTTGCTTACTAATTAGTAATTACTATTACTAGTAGTGACCACTAGTAGCTAAAAGCAATAACTGATTGGATTTGGACGCTATTGAAAAAGAAAAACTAAAGCCACCACAACATCCAAATCCAAATGATTTCTTTTTTTTTTTCTACACAATACTCCAATCCATATAAAGACACCTTAACCTTCTATCTCTCTCATCATGAGGGGGAGGGAGAGAGAGTATTACACAATACTCTGTCTGTGAGGATTACACCTCTGGTTCGCTCTTCCTCTGCTGCTGCTTTTCATAAGAACAAAAGCAGGTAGATTCAAGAGACTTCAAATCATTAGTAAAATTCTAGCTAGGTTTTGCGGATTACCTACATAGATGTTTGGGGGCGATTGTTTTTGCTGGAATTCTGCGCCTGACTTCTATCCGTCTCCCCCTCAACCTTTCTCTCTGCCTTCACCTCTACCGGAATGGCCTCCAGGTTTGTGAATTCAGATTTTCTTCATCTTCTTCTGCTATTACCTGTTTCATTTCTATATTTCCAAATTTTCAAGTATTATCATACAATTCCAGTATGACTTCTTCAATGGACTCAAGTGCTCCGTTAGCTTTATAATTATTAACTCTTCTATGCTTTGATTACTGTTATACATAATAACATATATACTTGATACACTCCAAGTGAAGTGTATTGGCTTCAAAAGATGAATCCCTCGTCAGTTATATATAATGATGATTGGCCTTAATCTGTTGTCCTTCATGGTGCCTTTGGTGAATGATCTGTTCAGGGGGCAGTTTTGCTAGTGGAAGAATATGCCTCGGAGAAATAGAAGTTTCAAACATAACCAAATTTGAGAGAGTTTGGAGCTACTGTGACTCGCGTGGGAAACCTGAAGGACTTACATTTTATAGACCTGTGGAGATTCCTGATGGCTTTTTCTGCCTTGGTCACTACTGCCAGTCCAATCAGCAGCCACTGAGAGGATATTTTCTTGTGGCTCGTCAAGCTACTTCTTTCGAACCTCAAGTTAATCATACCAATGACTCAGAGTTAAAATCTCCAGCTCTCAAAAAGCCCCTAAACTACTCATTAATATGGAGCACTGATTCCGCAAATGATGTGTGTGGTTACTTTTGGTTGCCAAACCCTCCATTGGGTTATAAAGCCATGGGTATAGTGGTCACTAGCAAACCGGAAGAACCTAAAGCTGAAGAAGTTAGATGTGTGAGAGCAGATCTTACAGAAACTTGTGAGACCTGTGATGCATTACTAACCATGAATTCCAAATTTTCAAAAATCACATTTCATGTATGGAACACAAGACCCTGCAAAAGGGGCGCGTTGGGCAGAGGTGTATCCATTGGGACATTCTACGGCAGCACCTACTTTGATCCTGAACAAGAGATATATATCTCATGCTTGAAGAATCTTGACCCCACCTTAAAAGCAATGCCAAATCTTCACCAGATTCATGCTCTTATTGAGCATTATGGGCCTACTGTCTATTTCCATCCTGATGAGGTATATCTACCATCATCAGTTCGGTGGTTTTTCAAAAATGGAGCACTTCTGTATGCAGAAGGAAGTGAGAAGAAGGGTAAGCCTATAGATTATAGGGGCTCCAACTTACCAAGTGGAGGGACTAACGATGGTGCTTTTTGGATAGATTTGCCAAGTAATGATGACAATGCCAGAAATGATCTAAAGAAGGGAAACATAGAGAGTGCAGAACTCTATGTTCATGTAAAACCAGCTTTGGGAGGAACATTCAGTGATATCGCAATGTGGGTTTTCTGTCCTTTCAATGGACCTGCCACCATTAAAGTAGGAATTATGAACATTGCATTGAACAAGATTGGGGAACACGTGGGTGACTGGGAACACTTCACTCTTCGTGTGAGCAATTTCACTGGAGAGCTTTGGTCCGTGTTCTTCTCTCAGCATAGTGGAGGTGAATGGGTAGATGCTTTCAATTTGGAGTTCATAGAGGGGAATAAACCAATAGTTTATTCATCAAAAAATGGACATGCTAGTTTCCCTCACCCAGGGACATACCTTCAGGGATCATCCAAACTTGGAATAGGAGTGCGAAATGATGCAGCAAGAAGCAATCTTTTTGTGGATTCAAGCACCAAATATCAGATCGTTGCAGCTGAGTATCTAGGTGATGGTAATGGTTATGGAGCAGTTGAAGAACCATGTTGGTTGCAGTATATGAGAGAGTGGGGTCCCACCATTTTTTATGAGTCACGCTCTGAAATAAAGAAGTTAATCGATCTACTTCCATTTTTTGTTAGATTTTCACTGAAGAACATATTTGAATTGTTTCCTACGGAGCTCTATAGTGAGGAGGGGCCAACTGGTCCAAAGGAGAAGGCCAATTGGGAAGGAGATGAAATATGTACTGCCTCACTCCATCATCTTTGATTTAGCCCAAGACATGTCACACGATGGATCAATTGTATAGGAGATATATATGGCCTTGAGCTATACCATTCTTGTTGCCGTCGGAATTCCAAAAATGATGATGCTTTCATGAGGGTGCTACATGCTAAGAAGTATATGCCAGTTTGCGTAGATAGAAAACGAAAGTGTAATTGATACGGGGAATGGAATATCCGTTTTATAAATTAAGGATTGTCAGTAATGTAATTATCTATATAAAGATTTCTTTGCGGAGTGATTTAGTCTAATTGAATGATTAGACTTGAATTTAATATTGACATATTATGGCTGGTTCTCAGTTCCTTTTACATGATCTAGTTATCTTACCAATCGTAATAAAAACTAATAACAAAACTGAAATGATATTCCGTGTCGTGATATACTTTTTCGAATTTCCGTTTTGTTTGGGTTTCTGCACCAATTCCTAATTAATTGCTTCCGCGCTTGGGTAGGTACATTTCAATAAGTTAACTAATTAATTCACGGGTCTCAATATATTTTATAAACCCGAGTAATGTTAAGAATATCGTTAAAAAAAAAGAAAATTTATAGATGCAAATAAAATGGACAATTTAAATTAAATTTTACTAAATTTTTAATTTTAATTGTTAACTTGTGACGAATTTATATGTAAAAACAATCTCCTAAATGATGTATAAACGGGGCTCTATAATAATATTGATATACATGGATCTTAGCAAATTCCGTCAGATATAATAAATTTCCATGATGAACCCAAAAAGAAAAATAGACTAACAAAAGCCATTAAACCATGTAGTACTTCATTTACATAGGGCACGATTCCGCCCGATAGGCTAACAATCTAGCCTTCCCTGGAAACTCTGAAACAGAAGCAACTAAAATAGATCCCCACAGAACAAGATAGGAACAATACAATTTCTTCAAAAAGATATTGAACATGGAGCGCAATTCATTTACAACTACAATTACAAAAAATATTGAGCATGGAGTATATAATCATCCATTTACAACAAAAAATACATTAGTTAACCAAATATCAACAGGTAAAATCGCCATCCTTCACTGTCCTACCATCCCATCTCTGTTTAAGTCTTCCCACCTTATCTCTTGGGCGCATTCCCCACAGACTGTACTGCAACCAAATTTAGTGCCTTGACTCCTAAGTGTCAGCATGTGTACAAGCTTGGTGCATTTCCGAATCGCAAAACGATTTCTCAACTTAGTTGGTGAGAGGCTGTGGGCCTCTGATACTGGGGGTGCTGCATTTGGCACTCGTGGTTTTTGATCAGGCAGAGACTCGCCAAGTGGTACTCTATGCACTTCCTCCCATTCTAAAGTCTTCCGGTATACTTCCCAAGCCATGTCTTGCTCCTCTTTTGATAGCTTTTCTTCTTCATTCTCTTGCAACAAGGTTTCATGTTCATGATAATTTGCAATCCACCTTCCAAAAGGTTACATGACATCAGATCAAACGTCAGATACATAGTTTCTGCATACTACAGCTATTAGCGATTGAAATTGTCCAAGCTCAACTACCGTCCTAATCATGTTCAAGGCAGCTCATGATCTAGTTACATATTCAATACAAGCTGGTTTGTTTCCACCTTTTCTTTTCTTTTTTTTTTTTGGGGGGGGGGGGGGCTAGGGTTTAGGTGGAAAAGATTGAAAAAAATGGGCAGTCAAGTAGGCCCTTATTTTCAGAGTAATATGGTGGTACTCACAAGGTGGAATTATCAAACACGAAACACTATCCATCTTCACTGCTATGGCCCTACAAGACTACACACAACTAGACTCCTTAGGACTTGGGAGTTATTTTCATTCAATTGAAAATCCGACATATCACTTCTCTTTTAATTAAAAAATCTGTATCTAACAGCAAACAATACATCCTAGCATAGCAAAAAATTTGAGAAAACACCAGTTGTCCTAGAAAAATCTTGTTCAAAAGTAGAGTTAGGATAGATATATTTAAGACACAAGCCAAATAAATGTAAACGTAATAAAAAGAAAAAGAAAAATTAGTGAAAATTAACAGCAAGTCCAGAGAACATACTTCGGATAATGCTTGCTAAGCAAGCTCTCCATTAACTTATCAGAATTGCTGGTTCCATTTGAATGCGGTACTGTATGTTTCAGTGAATGCCCACGAGTATGCCCATTTTCTTGGCTCAATTCAGCCAACGTCTCAGGATTCTCTTCATCACCAAACTCAAAGAGATGTAACATCTCTTCTTTTGACATTGTTCTATAGACTTGCTGTCTATCAACCACTCTAGCAGCAAGTCCCTCCTTTGTCACCTATAAGAACCATTTCACTTCATTACAACAAGTCACAAATCCATAGAAGCCAAATCATGTTCTATTACCTGGCGCTTATATATTTTCTCTTCCATAGTTCCATGAGCCAGCAATCGGTATGCAAACACGGGCTTTGTTTGGCCATACCTGCAAAATGCAAAAGATTAATTTATACAAACCAATAATATGAAATAATTAAATAAAATTTGTGAATCTTTCTAAAAATTCATTTCCTGATTGAAACCAGACATACCCTATTTGACACTATTTAGATTATTGTTAGTTTGTTACTTTTTCTTCCAGGAATATAACATTAAATGGTGCACACATCAATTTGCATACTCTACCTTCACTGCATAAACCTCTCCAGATTTTATTTCTGCTCTGAGCACACTCAATTGATATTTCAGCGGCAAATAAGTGCAATTCATACCCCACCAAAACTAAGATCAATTCAATCATAGGAAAAATAATATGTATATATATATATTTTTTTAAAAAAAAGCTGAAGCTTACCTCCAAGCTCGATAGATAGCTTGAAGATCATAAGTGGGATTCCAAGACCCGTCAACTATAACAACGCGATTAGCTGCATGAAGATTAATACCCAGAGAGCCAGCCCGCGTTGAAATAAGTGTGCACTTCACTCTTTTATTGAGAGGCTCATTAAACCTCTCAACAAGCTTCTGCCTTTCAGAGCTCTCTGTCCTTCCATCCAGCCTGATGATTGAACATTTAAACCACACGAGGGAAAAAAGAAAACAACATAATCAAGACAAGGTCCATCTAAATTTCAAAGTATTTACCGTAGTGCACCTATATAGCTAATTTCAGATAGATTCCCTTTTGTAGAAAATAATTAACATATGGTTAAAACAACCAAGTATTAAATTATCTCAGAAGTCTTAATTACACAAGATAGAAATAACTATACAGCCAAATGGGCAAACAAAAACAAGGGAGAAATATTCCATATGTGCAAGAAGTCAAGAACATTAGGTCTAGAATACCACATAATGCTTTGGTGTTTTCCTAGAACTCAAAAACAACCAAGAAAGATTACATCAAATAGAATAAGAGATTTCAGTAATTTTAAATAAGTCTTTTCAATAGACATAAACATATTGTGTAGAAGTTCGTCAACAACAGAATATATAAATGTATGAAAAAATACGTGTTACTTAAGAATTATATATTGCGAAATGATCTTTATTTGTGACTTTATCAGAAACTTCAAATCTAAACTATGGTGCTTCCAGAGACTACATATCTAGAACAGTACTAACTACTGAAAAAGGTTAAAGAATATTCAAGTAGGAAGAACAATCAGAGTAGGGAAAATATGAAACATATATTGAAGAAATCTAAAAGCTTAAGCTGCAACTTCTGCAGAAAGAGTTAGAGATCATCCCCAGACTTTTGAATGATGCAGGTTAAAGGCAGAGCAGACTTAATTAAGTATGCAATGGAAGAAAGCAAATATTTCAAGCAACATAGTACAAGAAAAGAAAATAATTATAATAATAATGTCTACCCATTGATTGGTAAAATAAAGCCACATCACCCGACTGATAAGAGTACCATGCAAGTTGGACAGGTTTAAAGAATCTGAACACACCTATACCAATCTTTTCCCTTCTTCCAAAATTTGCCATGTTTTCCTCGTCGAGATAACCTTGACAGATAAAGTTCTATGAGGTCCAGTGTCGGTATGCTCTGGCTAAAAACCAACACCTTGTCACCCACATCAGAACTCGAGGTTAGTATGTCTAGGAGCAAAACCATTTTGCCACTGTAATCAAGTTCTTTATAATTTTTCTCATGAAGAAGATCGTTCCACCAACCCTGAAAAGTCATATGAAGTACGAACATTAAAAAGGAGGTTGTTAAACACATAACACAAAGAATGTCCTTTAGCCTGTGATGCACCAAACATAATACTAGAAGATAACCGAAAAGGGCATCTCATTTATAATTCAACATTTTGGGATTAAATGGCAATTTCAAAAAAAAAAAGACAGGAATCTTAAACTTATATTTTTCCTTTTCATACCTTTAGAAAATAGCCATTCCCAACTTTCCCTTGCAGGAATTCATTTGCACATCTCATCTTCTCTGTAAGGCAACGAGTAGTCAATGTAGTAAAACAAGTATTTATGAGCATATGAAGAGCAAATAATAAATTCTTCCATCAGTAATAAATCATGTCAAGAAAGCAACATAAGAATAAAAAAACACCGACTGCTTTTTTTTAATAAAAACAGGATTTCATTGAAGAAAAAGAAAGGATTAAGGACACAAGTAAATAAAAGAAGGAGGACACAGCCCTCTCCAAAAACAAACAATCGAAAGAAAAAACAAAGATACTAAATCAACAAAGCTTTCCAATCCCTTTGAAGATCCATGTGGAAAACCCATCTAAACAAGCCATTAGAAGAGACAGACAACAAAGTCAAGAATGTGATTCTTTGCTTGAGGCAAGGTGGATGGTGTTTATTTAGGCATTCATCTCCAACCAAATACACCACAAAGTTGTAAGTATTGCACATTGCCGAAGTGTTTTATGCTCCTTATCCACCAATTACCATCACTATCATTACTTTATACTAGAGGCTTCACATGCACAAAAGTACATGTTATTTTATTTTTAAATTTTAAAGTAAAATATAAAAAATTATTATATTTTAAAATAAATTAAATAATAGAAAATTATTTAGGGTGTGTTTCGTATTAATGCCAATTTTTAGATTTCAATTGAAAATTGAAATCTGTGGTCTATTTTTTTGTATTCTGTGTCTGTTTTATATCTTCAATTTTCTATATTAATAAAATAACAGAAATAAAATAAAGATGATAAATAAAAGTGAAAACATAAATATATGATAGCTTATGTGAATACCCGTCATGCCCGACCGTGGGGCGGCGGGGATCAGACCACGAGAGCGGAGACCCCCTTTTATCGTCTCGTGATAGGGAGACGCTACCAAGTTTTCTCTTGAAATCCCCGAAACTTGGAAAGGGGGTTTTTTATTGATTGAAAGTATGAAAAGAACGCTAAAAAATGTGATTAAAATGCAAATAAGGATGAAGGATTTACAAATTAGTGTGAAAAAAGGGTCAAGGACATCTTTTGGTAGAAATTTGGGCCCAAATGCAATTACTATAAAAATTGGGGTCCAAATGCAATTTTAAAAAGTTTCTATGACTTAAATTTAAATTTAAATGAAAAAAATAAAATGCAATTTGGGCCAAAAATGTAATTATGACAAAAATTAGGGTCGAACTGTATTTTGAAAATTTTGGGCTAAGGGAGAAAATATGAATATGGGAAATTTATGGGTCAAAAATCAAAGAAAGAATGAAAATCAGGAATAAAATGCAACTTGGGGCAAAAGTGTAATTTTGAAAAGTTGAAACCGGAAGAAAAATGAAAATATGGAAGATATATGAAATTTGGGGTAAAAATGTAATTTTTGGAAGTCAGAATCGAAGAAACAGTGAAATTTGAATAGAACTAAAATGAAATTTGTGGAAAGCACATTTTTGTGATTTCCTATACGGTGTTTTATGTTTTGATATTAAGTCCAAAATTAAAAATAAAATCACTCATCCAAACAAGTTTTGCAGTTATTTTTTTTCCCAAAATAAAATTGAAAACCGCAACAATACCAAACACCCCCTTGACTTCTCACTTTTCTGTTGTAACTACCCACTATCTTCACTTTCTCTCTCCTCACATCATATATTTTATAATGTAATTACCATTATAATATAGGTACATGACTTTAACACCAGGAAGTAATTTGTTGCTTGTGGAGGTGGCCTGAGATTTTCTTTTACCTCCAACAACCACATTATAATGTATCAAACAAGAAAATTACCTCCAACAACCACATTATAATCAGAATTTTCGTCACTGGAGCTGTCATCCACAAGAAAATTCTCAACAGCATCTTCTTGTCTCTCATAGTCCTTATCTTCTTTTGTCAATTGCAAGATCCCAGGGTGGTTCCATATCTACTACAGAATAAATTATTCAGTCACACCATTATGCACAAATCACCTTAGATAATCAATGCATGCATTTTGTCTTTTTCCAAACAAGTTAGGTACTCGAATATCAAGCTCTTATCTTCCAGAAACTTGAGGGAAACAAAAAAAAAGTCTTATCTTCCTTAACAACCACCTTTCACTCTTATCACACTGAATCTGCTCTTGTACCCACCTTTTTTGTTTACTTCAGAGTTTAATGTGTACCACTGTACAGAGAGTACTGACAATGATTAGACAATTAAATTTGCCAATATGTATAGAGATATACCCACCTGAGCTAATGCCTGGTACCCGGCAAAAAAACTTCTCTTTCTCATTGTTTCATTAGAAGCCCTGTCATTAGTGAATCCATGCACATCAAGGAATCTCTTGTACAGTTTTCTCTGTAAGGGAGAAAGCTTGACAGTTATCACAAAGACAGTTTTTGGTGGCAAATCCTTCTTCACCACATTCATGTCCATTCTTTGAACGAAGCCTTTTAACTGTTCATACAGGATGTGAGACCTTTGATTCATAATCTTCACATCATTCAGAGTTGAATTAGTATGCTGACCATTCTCTATAGGATTTTGGAAGCTGCACATACAGGAAAGAATTTTCTAAGAAATTCATATATATAATACAACATGACAGTCAGAATAATGAAGCCATGAAGGTGAAGAAGAAAGCATTACCGGTTCCTAAATTCATGGCTGCTTCCAAGAAAACCTTCTCTTACAAAATCAACCATCTGATTAAGATAAAACACTGATGAGTCAAGCAATAAGTACAATAACTTAATAATTGTCCAAGTTGCAACTTCCAGTAAGACTTACACAATAATACTCCATGAGATTGTTCTGAAGAGGTGATCCAGTCAGTGCAATTCTTCTATGGCACTTAACTTGTTTCAAGGCTTGGGTTATATCAGCCTTTATGTTCTTTATCATATGGGCTTCATCACAAACAAGTATGTCTGGTCCATCCTTCAGTAACATGTGAACATAGCCAAATGAATGCAATTGTTAATGATGTTTTACAAAGACAAACAGAAAATAGTGCTTTGTGTTACCTGCAAAGCATGACAAATTTCTCGGGCTACATGTCGATCTTTCACATGCTTTCCAAAAGACAAATTTCGAAATGCAGTATAGCCAATCAGAAAGATGCCACCTTTAGCCCTCCACTTTGCTAGCAGTTCTGCTCTCCTATCCCTGGAAAAAAGCAATTACGTTAGGAACAAAATGACTGCACTGGTAATTGAATATATGAAAGAAATCAAAGGTCTAATTATCCTCATGAAGATGTAAAATGTTGAACTTCGTTATTTCTTCAATTTCTTTAAGTAAACAATATCAATTATGTAATATATATACATACATGTGTGTGTGTATATATACGACTGTTGAGTTTTTTTGGTGTCACAAAAACATACTTTATAATTTAAGAACAAAATAAAATATATGATGTGATATGATGAGTAGGAATAATGGGTATGGTAGTTACGAGAAGAATGAGGAAGTAAATAACTTTCCATTAATAATAAGAATTTAATATTTTATTTTAAAAATTAAAAAACAAATAACATGTACCGATATGCATGTAAAGCCTACTAGTATATTATATGATTAAAAGAGGCACAACTTTATTGGCGGAGTTGTCATTATTAATATGTTTTAGGTGTTGCAAAGTTATCAAATCATCTTCATATACAGGGAATATGGTAGCATCCTATTGGTATGATATAATTAGGCTTGGTAAGTGCTCTTTTAGGTCTTATTGAATCTAATAATGATGTCAATTTAATAAGAAAACCTTGACACATCTTCCAGCATGAAAACCCTGAGTGGCTTTAATTCTGTTGGTCTCCATTTGAGGAACTCCTGCCGCCAATTGTGCAGCACATTGACAGGTGTGACTATAAGTGCAGTTCTTAACCCCAGATCAATACTTCTCATTGCTGTGTACAAGAAAGCTATCACCTAAAATTTCAGAATGACCAGTCAATCAGGCCAAAACCTTTAACCAGGAAAAACAGAGAAGCATATAAAAAACGGTAGACATGATTCCTGACTAGATACAGAGATGTGAGAACTACAATGAGAAGTTACAAGATTGCTGTGAAGAAGTTTTGGAAAGGAACCCAAACCAACTCTTGAATAAAGAAGCATTGACACCATGATTAGAACTTAGTAGTTGTTAGAAGCTATAAATATAAGGACTAAGAATTACAACAGTTCCAAATTAAATGCTGACAATGCAGTTAACACTATCTGTCATACATTCTGCATACTGAGCAAGCATAATATTGTTGAATAATCTTTGTTTCACTTAATTACTTATACTTAAGCAAGTGCAGTAAATTAGAATCAGAATTGATTCTTCTAATTGCATGCACATATTAAAAGACCCAGAAAGAAAAAATACCTGAAAGGTTTTACCAAGTCCCATTGTATGAGCCAGAATACAGCCAAGACCTTTATCCCCAGACTTCACTTTTCTGATTGACTGTATTATATTCTCCCACATAAATCTTATTCCTGCAACCTGGAATTATAGAACTGACGACTGAGTAGTGTGTAGGGAAGAAAATCCCAAACACAATCCAGGTAAATGTTTCAAAAATGCTCAAGGAGGTGGCAACAAAATTAAGAAAAAACAAAATGCAAATGACCAGAATATTAGACATCTATTGAAGTAAGGATCATTCCTACTCCTTACACCTGTGGCATAAAAGCTTTGACATTTTTTGCAGTTAACTTCTTCCTATAGTAACAAAGCTCCCAGGATAGTAACTATCCAAATTGTTAACTATCATTGCTTGGCAAATCCATGCCAAACCAAAAGATGTGTCCAAACAGAAAACCACAGAATCCTAGAATTCTCAAGTCAGTAGATCTAACAGAAAGGGGCCAATCAAATGTACAAGACATAACTTCCAGTTATAAGCAATAAATGATCGATAGCCTAATTGAAAAGGAACCATGTGGGTACCTAATGTTTTCTAATAATGTTTAGTATCTATCACAGATGTTTAAAAAACAAAAATTACAGAGGATCATGGTGAGGACAGACATATGCTAAATTTAAAACCATAAAGTACAAGCCAAAAAAATATGCAGCAAAGAAACTCTTCAACCAAAAGCATATGAAAACATGAAAATAGAAACCTGATGAACTTTCAGTTTAGCTGAGATACTAGGAGGAATTCGGACAGCTTCTTCACCTTTTTCCCTCACAACATTCACCACGTAACCTGTTAGTGCATCACCAAGGACTTCAATACTGGCACCTTCAGATAAATTTCCATTATAGCCAGAAGAGCTCTTGATGTTAGACAAGGCAGAAAACTGTACTCGCAGAGACGCCAAACGTTCCTGACGTTCCTATATAAATAGAAAGAAAGATAAGCAATCTGGAAAAGAAAATTTGGATTGGGCATAACAAATCAACCTAATAAATGCAACCTTTTCAATTGCAATTTTCTTTTTGGTTTCTTCTCCTAATTCAGCATCATCAAGGATCCTCCGAATCTTCTTTTTGCGTTTTCGCTTAGAACTGAAATCCAGGCAGAAAAAGGGACATGATATGTTAATGAATATCTTTTAACTTGTTAGCAGCTTGATATGAATCTAATGCATGAATAAGAAAGCCCAATATAGGAAAAACAACAACAATCAAAGCATTTTCCTACTAGGTGGGGTCGGCTATATGGATCAAGCGACGCCAACTTGTTCGGTCTTTACTCATTTCTATGGTTAGGTTATTAATAGCTACATCCATCCTAATAGTTTCTCCTATTGTTTTCTTTAGTCTTCCCTTGGGCTATCTTCCATCTGGTCCTACAGGAGCCTCTAACGGCCTTTTTTGTACATGAACAAACCACCTAAGGCATATTTCAACCAACTTTTCTATGATAGGCATACCCCAACTTTCTCTCTAATGTATTAATTCATAATCCTATCCTTTCTGGTGTGACCACTCATTCAACTAAACATTTTCATAAAGGTTAAAAGAAATGACATAACAAGAAATAGTAGAATCAATTAAAGGCTATGATCTCAACTCATGCTGATTTTGAAACCCTCAGTAACACTCAGCCAATGACGATAGAGGCTATGATCTCAACTCATGTTGATTGTGAAACCTCAAGAAGATGAGACATGAACACAAGGTGGACTCTTCCAAATAAGATTGGAAGAATTCAAGAAGGTGCATTGATTCCACAGGAATTTAAACAAAACTAAAATTGCATGCTGTCCACAAATTGAATATTACAAAACTGAAAATTATAGGACCGCTGTACCTGATTGTAACATTAATCTCTGAATGTGAACTATCTGAATCACTACCAGAGCTGGAATCTGATGTATCAGAAGATTCCATAGCTTTCTCTAATTGTGATGACAGTTCTTGCAAGAGATTTGGGCGGCAGCAACAACAATGCCAGCCAGTGGCCTGAACTTCAGAAAGGAATTCTGCACCAAGATTCTTCTTTATACAGTTGTTGCAGAATAACGTTTTGCATGACTTACAGCTGACTAACTCACTGCTTCCTCCGCACCATGCACAGATACACTCTGAACAATCAGGATTCAGATCCTGTGACAACAAATTAGCTCAATAGAAGTTCCAATCAAAATGAAAATGAAGATAAATGACAGATTTACAACATTTATGAATCAAATGACAGAGTTCTAGCTTACAATTTCTTAATCTTGGAACTAAAGTTTTCATAGCCAGCTAGCTTAACTTCTAACAAAAATGATCACCAAAGATCCTATAAAGGGTAAAAATAAAACCCCACAAAGAAATCATAAGCAGAAAACACTATGTTGTCAAGAGTACAAGAACAACTATAATCCAATCCCAAAAGGCTGAAAGGAAAGGAATCATGGGTTAGAAACTCTACCATTATCTTCCAACTAAATACAACATAAGACTGCAAGCAGAGGGACAATTTGAAGAAGGCTTACACAGTTACACTACTTTCTTCTCCCAAAAGTTAAAACCTTAAAAAAAATAAAAAAATACAGGAAACAATGTAATCCAATTTGTGTACAGCTCATCACAAAACCAAATAGCATTTTCCCAATATGCTCAGCAACTCTAAACACATAACACAAATATCAAGAGATAAAGCGTTGTGCAGTCTACACACCAGGAGCATACAATTTGTGTTGCTCCTATAAAGTAACAAACCTTGAAGTCTGAATTGAGTGTCAAGAAAAGAGATTAACAAGCATCAGAACCCAAGGGCCAAATACTTTTGAGAGAAATGGTAAAACAATGAAAAAAATCCAGGGGTCCAGCAAAAAAAGCAAAATTTAGACACCCTTTGTAAATAAGATTCAGAAAGAATTTTATATCCTAATTAGAATTTGTATTGGTTGCATCAAGTCATTTACCATAATAATAAACTCAAACAACATTAAAATTTTGCAAACGTGACGTGAGAAAAAAAGGGAAGAAAAAGTATCTTCCATTAAACTATAAGCTCGTACTTGAAAAGGATCACTAAGACATCGTGGAGTGAGATACAAGTAGAACCTGTTATTGAACTTATATAACCAATAACTAGTTTTACTGATATTCTACAACTGAAATGTGCAAGGAAATATCACGCATTTAAAAAATTCCACTTACAATACATTGGTTATAAATCCATACCTTAAAGCGTATCTTTTCTTCCATTAAAGAATTGCAATCTCCACAAATAATCACTTTCAAAAGAGGGTGACAGTAAACTTTAAGAGCCACTTTATCACAAACCGTGCAACAAAGACCTTCAATATTTTCAACTGCCTCAGCTTCGTCATCACTTTCAATGGTAATAGTCCGACACTTTTTAGTATCAGTATCTACTTCACCATCATTTAGTCGCTTGGTACCTCTGTGTTCACCATCAGGCGATGATAATTTAGAGTGCTCTGACAAAGGATCAACATTCATAGGCTTCTCGTTGTCAAGATTATAACTGCTACCAAGACCTTCAATGTTATCTGTATTCATATTATCTCCAACTTCCATGTCTTCGTTAGAAACAATTTTTCCATCATCACAAGCTCCCTCCATACTAAAGTTTGAGGACTTCTGTTTGAGGCTCTCCATCACTGGGTTGGCTGAGCACATTTCTCGCTGAATTACATTCAGAGTCAGTAACAGAATGAGATAACTAAGGAAGAAAATTTTATCAATTCAATCATCAATAAGTCACATGGGTTCCTATAATTAAGTGTCAATAACACATTATCACCAAGAGCTAATATCAATTACCCCAAAAAAAACTGAAAATCAAAATAAAAAAATTCACCTGCTTTTTATTCTTTCGATACCTCCTTCGTTTCAAATGGATTTGAAACTTCTGATCAACAATTGCATCATCTTCTTCTTTAACCTATCAAAAACCGAAAATAACACACAATCAGATTCCTGACCATGGCCAATGCAAAACTGGCAAATCGAAAAATATACACACTGAAATATAATAGTCTGGACAAATGCATGTTCACAAGTGATGTGAGTGCTAGAATGTGTGTGCACTTGCTCTGACAAAAATAAAATAATAATTTAGGTTGCCAAACATTCCTTTAAAGAACACATCAACAGTTAATGGTGAAGATTTGAACTTTTCTATAACTGGCACACTATGACCTATTGTCTGCTTTTCTGCTATAGCTTTCTTGTAAATGGACAAGAGCATGTAGGTAAACCATATTGAAAATACACTGGAGAAGAAATATCCTCCAAAATTCCACTTCTCCACTCTCCAATCTCCATACATAATTGTAAATAAAACAACTTTGACAGATATATATAACATAATGAATAAATTATCAAACTGCTACGGGATTGGGAGCTTTTGCAAACAAGATCCTCATATGTGATATCTAGGATTAAGAAAATTGACAGTCAAAATAAAGACAAACCTTTTTAAATTTTCTCTTTTGTTCATCAGAAAGTTCTAGTTCTTTTTCATATGCAATTGCAGCTGCAATGAATGGATCGGTAGAATTGCCATCAACATCATCAATCTCCTCCACCTGATAAAATGTATGTCCAGAACGGAAAACATTAAACAGGAAACTAAGGCATGTTGGAGTATGTGCATGACTTATGGTTAAGGGTGAGCACTGGTTTGGTTTCGATCAGTTTTGGCCACCCAACTAACCTAACCGACTTAATTGGATGGCTAAAAAGATCATCCAAACAATCCAGTGATTTTAGGATCAATCGATCCAATCCAAACCGACCATAATCGGTTTGGATTGGATTGGAAAATCGGTTTTTAATAAAAATTACTATAAATTCAAAATTCCAGAATAGTATTTAAAATTCCAGCAATAAAGTACCACCAGCCATTACAACACAAAGGAACTAGAAAAGCCCCCACCCAACACCAGAAACAACGACGGAAGCAAAACCCCAAGAAATAAACAAATCAACACCACCGACCAAAACAATACAAAACATACCAGCAAAAGATGATAATCCGAAATCCAAAATAAAGCAGAACTAAGCAAAAATGGCATTCAAAAAGTAAGACAATGAAAAACTAAACAGAAAGCACATCCGAAAATACAACAGAAATTAAACAAGATGGCGACGGAACCACGAAGCTTGATGACTTGATGAGAGGACTGAATCAGAACGGAGAAGCTTGATGCCAATGATGGAAGGGCAGAAGGGTGAATGAGGGAGATGGAAGAAGAAAAAGAAAAACACAAAGAAACAAAAAGAAAAGGAGCCGTCAGTGTGTAGGTGGCGTGAGTGTTGTGCTTGTGAAGTTTGAAACAAAGGCTAGGGTTTACTCTTTCATGTTTAAAGTTTTCAAATATTTTTAAAATTTACTTAATGTATAATATATACTAGAGGCTTCGCATGCACCTACGTGCATGCAATATATTCTTAATTTTTTAAGATATAATTATTATATTTTAAAATCATTAAAAATTAAATATTTGATAGTTTTTAAATTTTTAAATAGACTTTTTATATTATTCACTTCTCCATCTTTTTAGTAACTACCCATCATACATGTTTCTCTCTCCCACATCCTTCAATCATAAAATTTCTTTGTATTTTTTAATTATAAAATATAGCTATTTTGTGACCCCAATGACCAGAAGGGTGCAAAGCCATATAAATATAGATATATATATATATAATAAACCAAAAAAATTTATAATAATTAAATCGGTTGGTTCGGTCCAGTTTGGATGAAAACCAATCACATCCAATAACTGAACCAACAATATCATAAGCAAGGAATTCCCTTAAGAGGAGAGAACCAAGTACAACTTTGCATTTAACATCTAAGAAAAAGACGTCACAACAACAACAATCAAAGCCTTTTCCCACTCGGTGGGGTCGGCTATATGGATCAAGCAAAGTCAACATGTTCTGTCATAGCTAAGTCCCTCCTAATAGTTTCTCCTATTGTTTTCTTTGGAGAAAAAGACCTCACAAATGGAATTAAAAATAATTCATCAATCCCCATACATATGTTCGCCAATAAAAAATTCCACGCACATAATGCTAATGATGCAGTAAGTAAGATAACTTAATATTGTATTTGAGAAAAATTAGCGTAAAAGAAATAAAAGAAAAAGAAAAAGAGCATTTTACATACAAGGAAAGGAAACTCAATGAAACTAAACACTCTTTGTTTTCAATAAAGAAACAAAAACTCAATGCACTTAAATAATTTCTTAAATAAGGTATTAATACACGATAGGAAGTTAAGAGAAGCTGAGAAGGATAAGAAATCCTCTCAAAGAAAGAAAACACTACAAGAAAACAGAAAAATATAGAGGCTGAAATTGTAACGGCACTGCCTCTAATGCCTTTGCATATGTGTGGAACACTCCCATAAAAAAATGTGTTCAGAGCACCAAAAAGAGGCGACAAACAAAACCATAAACCAAAAGACTTCCAATGGCAGGAAAATTCAGTCAAGGATACAAGAATGCCATTCCAACAAAATACACCAAAGCAAAGTGAGTCTTCACTTTGCCATAATGCTTTGACATTATTTTTCTGCCAAGAAACTCTAAACCATAAAAAAGAAATTGCTCTATATTCAAAGAGCAAATCCATGTCTACCAATGATCCCAAATGGCACATTTTGAGAGACATGCACATTATACAAATATTAGGGAAACTGGCTGTATTTAGCATGCAAATCAGCAACATGTTAATAGTATTAATCCCATTAACTTGAAATGGCACTTAATGACTTCCTCATTAAATTATTAGCTACAATTTTTAATTTTAGTTTGATGTTTGAACTGATATTTAATGACTTCCTTATTAGGGAAAATGGCTGTATTTAGCATGCAAATCAGCATATTAACTTGAAACGGCATTTAATGACTTCCTCGTTAAATTATTAGCTACAATTTTAGGTTTTGGTTTGATGTTTCAACTGATATTCAATGACTTCCTTAATAAATAATTCTTCATTCTTTCCCTTCTACTCCTTTAACAGTAAGCACAGCTAATATAAAGACACAACACATCCAGAACACATTTGTCACCTCATTGACACCAGGAAATTCGAGTCCCATCAGTGCAGCTTGCTGTGGTGTGCTAGCCAAATAAACAGAAGCCCAATTCTTACTGCCAAATGAAGCATCAGCATCACCCCCATCATGAAACATTTTGTTAAACAGTTCCCAATCCACCTCAGCTTTTTCCTTGACAGGATCGCTGGTTTCATTGCAAAGTTTTTTTTCGAGAAACCCACTGGCACCCTCTTCCAATAATTTACCATGTCGCCTGGACCAACACCATAAATGCATAAAATATCTTATTTAAACATTTCCAGGTCCAAAGATTAAGATCCAAAATGCCATATAGGAAACAAACCTTCTAACAGGTCTGTGCGCTTGTAGATATTTCTCAGCATTGGCTACGGACTCAGCAAGTTCATCAGTTGCCTGAGAGCCTACCCAAAGATTCCTCTTTTTCCAAGCTTCAGTGCAACAACCATTAGGAGCTTCTCTTTCAATCCACTTAAAAAGGCTAGGAAGCTCAATGCCAGAAATATCAAGTTGTTCCTACTCATAATCATATGAATGAATAGAAGAATAAAAGAATCAGCAGGCATTTTTGAAAGGAGACTGTAGAAGCTCCAAAAAAAACTGTCAAACATATCAACCAAGCATAATTCCAAACACTTAACAACATCAAGCTGAAAAAGAAATGAAGAACACTAACAATAATAAGCAAAAGCATTTAGGGCCTTAAGCCTTTGAGGGATAGGAGGGTGCTCATGGCCAGCCTTTGGAGTACTGCACATGGATGTTTTAGGGGTATCTCTCTTTCAGATATCCAGAGAGATTGGAGGGCCTTGCAACTGCTCAAGGTTTTATAACTATTTCTATTATCTTATTCTAATTTCTTTCTTTTATTTTATTGGATTGAAGGACAGCTTGTCCTCCCACCTTGATGTATTTTCCCCTGTTTCTCTCAAATAAGACGTCATCTTTTATCAAATAAATAGGATAGGAGCAAACCAGCAAATAGGCACTTTCAGTCTCAAGGTCATCCAGAACAGCTTCCCACTCTTCTCTTAATGTAGTCATCTCATTTGCAACAGCAGTTTCCAACTGCAAAGTGAAAACACACAAATCAGAAGTAAAAACAATGACACCCATAAGGTGCCAGATACAGAGAGAGAGAAACTAACATCATCCCCTTGTAGAGTCTGTTCCAACTCTCTTCTAACCTCAATCTCCACTTTGGCAAGAGACTCATCTTCAAGAGCTTCTTGGGCCTCTGCAGCCTAAAACAAATATTAGAGAACCTCCATTTGCACCTTGTGATGGATGTGCATAATTTTAAAATAATATTAATAATAATAATAATAATAATTTATTTGTTCACTATTTGTTTAACACATGAACACTCTCCTACTGTCTGATTTATGTTTTCCCAAATAGTTATTGATTCTTGTACAGTTCAGCTGCTAGAAATTTATTGTGCAGACCCTGGTATTTCTGTCATGCGAAGTTGGGAATTATTCAGTATAAGTGGTTAGCGAGAAATGCATGAATCCAAGGACAAATCTTTGCCTCCACATCTTTTATGGTATATAGTGACTTTTTCAGCATCCTTCTAGCATTCAGCTAGTGGATTGTTTATAGTGTTGTTGTCTCTTGATGGATAAGCAGAGACTTGTAAGCTTTGATTGGTATGTGTTTTATTTCTTTTGTATGGCTTCGGGGTTTTTTTTTTTTAAGGATATCCTATCTTATACTGGTTCATTTATCTAGTTTCCTTAATTTCTTCCTTCAGCACAAAACAGAAATCTACATAAGAATAAAATATGACAGCATTTAAGCCTGAAATTTTCTTCCATTGCTTAATAGATTGTTCTTTATACAAAATAGGGGGAAGAAATTATAATAGTTCTTAAAAGTTAAATATAACAGAAAGAGAAAATACTAGTTGGGAAATAACAGTAATTCCTCAAAGGAGATAATATATATTGAATCATTGGACAACATAATAAATTATCTATCAACAAAATTGCATTTTTTTGCAAGTGAGCGTGCGCATCAATGCATAGATGAATGTAGGTGCTTAAGTAAAATAGTAGGTTAATAAATCACCTTACCTTACTCTCAACTTCTAACAACTCGGCAATTAGATCTTCTATTTCTTCCTCAGTCAAAGGTTCCTGCACAATTAACATGAACTTTAAAAAAAAAGCTTCAAAGCATTAACATTGAGGAAGCACATTTTTTCAGCAACATATTTAACAGAGAAAACAGATTATTATCATCAACACATTTAGAGACATAAAAATAAGTGAGAAAGAAAACATTTACATGATTCACCTCGAGATGCACTTTGTCATCTAGTTCAGAAGTCAAGGACCCATCATCTGAATCATCAATGAATGAACCACTAGAAGCACTCCCTATATCTTCCACTTCCTCAGTTTTCCCCTCCATCTTCGCAAAGTTACATGAAAAAGACTAATAAATCCACTGCACTGTACATTAAACTAGATCACCAATATATCACATGCACCTCAGAAAATAACAAAAAGAACAGTCAAACAAAATGTGGAGAATAAGAGAAGCAGTGGCAAATACTTAAATAGAAGAATACAAAAATTTATTGTAAGTAACATCACAGTAGAAGATAGTAGTTTCTCCTTTCATAAATATTAAGTCGGCTAATTACATGTAGGTAATTGGCAAACATCAAAATTATAGAACACAAAAATCAACAAAAAAATAATAACATCTTTGCAAAAGATAACGGTTTCACCTTCCCAAATTATTATGTTGGCTACATGTAGCAGATGGGTTTTGAATTGACAGTCTCATCCACTGTCCTCGTTCTGATAAAAAGGTAAGGTCCAACTAACGTCATAAATTGGCAATAACAGAAACAAAGTGCTAAAAAAGATCTCCACATGACCTTATGAACTCACAACGCTACATCTCTCTCAGTTTTTCAGAATACTTTGATGTCATCCCTTTGAGAGACGAATCATTAACATGAGCTGCCAGCATAGAAACGAGGGAACTCTAATATAATCGTGACTTTTATCAACATTTGGATTTTTATGCATCATACAAAATTCAAACAACAGACAGAACGTTATCCCCGACTTTTTCTACATATCTCCAAAAATCATCATAGACCCAAAATAAGTCGGATCAAATTTGAGTAAAAGAACTTGTAGAGAAAATAGGAAGACCAAAAGTCAAGAAGAAAAAGATAGGGTCAAACAAAATACATACTATTGAAAGAGTCAACTTCAGCCCAGAATAAACAATACGCCCAGACAATTATTACATTGCCTGTGTATCTGAAGTACCATCGCAGAGACTAGCTTAAGGGAGGCCGAAGAAAAACGTAAAACAGACACAACATCAACTATGACAACGGCCTAGGCTCAAACAACACTTCAAAAGCAGGCGGTGGTGTTTTCACCGAAATAGGTCAATGAAATGCAGAGATGAGTGCTAATATCGAAGAGTAATACCTTGATTGCTGAAGCAAAATCCGAAACGGATGGATTACTGGTAGTGAGTTCTGGACATTTAGGTTTGTGCAAAGAGTTAGAAAGAAGTAACCTGTCTGCAGAAGGGTGCTTGCTTGCTGCTTACTTTTGATTTTGCTTTTTCTTCTTCCCGATGAAGGCACGAAGGAGGCCTATCCGTACGCCAAATTAGGTTATTATTATTTTAACAGGGGAAAGGGCGGTTTTTAAAACCATTTATATTTTCCCGATGGAAAATGTTTTCTTTTATATTTGGCGGATTTTCGTGAAAAATCAGCTTACAACGCGCGACGCAATGTTCGGGACGTGTATATATACATATTTTATAAATAATCAATAAAGCAAAATTTAATTGCAAAATAACTTTTTTTTAATACTTGCAAAATAATTTAGGTTACCTTTGGTACAAGAAAAAAGCTTATGTCCATTTTCTCCAATTCTACTAATCATATATTATATTTACATTCTCTTTTTTTTATGATTGGTCATATAAAAGGTGGTCTTCTATATTCTCTCTATTGTGATTGGTCATTTAAACACTTTTTTGTCAGTGTCATAATTATATCGAGGAATTGGAGGAAATGGACATTTTTTTTCCTTAGTACAAATATACAGATACAAAGAAAAAATATGTAAAGTACAAAGAAAAATATTATAGAGAAAAATAATGAGAGATATAAAGAGAACAATTAAAAAAAATATGTTTAGTATATAAAAAATATAATATAACAATTTTTAAAAAAAACATAAAATTATATAAATTTTACTCTTTGAAATTCATACCAGATGTAGCCGTACTTCTTTGCAAAATATATGGATCTGTTTTCTTTCTCATATCTCTTTCAATCTTGTATTTAATTTTTTATTTTATAATTTATTTAATATTAAATAATTATTTTGTGAGATGAGAAGGAAAACCCTTAGTCATTTTCATATGGACAAAATTGCATGTCATTGTTCTAATTTTATTATAAAATATAATATAAAATCATTATTAATTTATTATTATATTTTATATTAATAAATTAAATATTAAAAATTATTTAATTCTTCACTGATGTTGCAACTTCGGCTATGTTTAGACGAAGGTTTAGGATGGAAGTTGAGGAAAGAGAATGGTCAAAAAGAATTAAAAAGATGTTTGAAAGTTTTTTTTTTAGGATGAAGTGGAATGAAAGAGGATTATCTTCCGAACTCTCATTATCCATTCAAAACTTTTATTTTCTTAATCAAATTGAGGGTCAAGAAAATACAAATTTAAAAATACAATTTTATCTTTCATTTTTAAATAAAATTATAAATTTATCCCACTTAATTTCAACCTTTGATCATCTTACAGCTTCATCTACGTTGTCTACTAATTTCAACGAGTTCTGGCTCGTTTGATAGGATGAAAGTTATGAGAGGTGAATGTTCTCATCACTCACGAGCTTATTTGTTACATGGTGAGTCTTTTTCCATGGGGAGCCAAGTTCCATCATAGGAGGGAAGGTAAGTACCATGGGTGAGGTGAGGAAAGTTGTGATGAGGTGGGGTTTAAAGACCAAAATACCCTTACAAAATTTGTGACTTTTAAAAAAGTAAGGGCAAAAAAGGTATTTCATATTTTTATCTTATATTTCCCTATCTTCTTTCTACCATACCAAACAAAATTACTTTTATATTCCACTTCCATTTTCCTGCATACCAAACATACTTTTTATCACTTACTTCAACTTTCACTTCCACTCTTATTTCCACTTTTACTTTCCACTAAAATACTCACCATATAACAAACGCTACCCAAGTTGTACCTAACTTTCTTTATCTCGCCACTATTTTTTATGCTTCCTATCACATAGCTTCATCGATCTTATTCTTTTCTATGATTTTCTGGAAGCATTTTTAATTTCATTTGAATGGACAGTTCTTATATCATTTGTTTTTTTTTACTGCAAAAAAATATTTTTATACTTGATACTTATCGTAATATAAAATAATAATATTTTAAAATAATAAAAAAGAATTTCATTTCAACACAATAATGGAGTGATTAGTGTATATAAGACATAAGGGGTTATATTGGAGAAAAATAATTAATTGACCATTATCTTTCATCCATTTTATTATAAACATCCTAATAACATTCTACTAATTCCATTTCTTTCCATCATTTTTCTCATTAAAATTTTTAAACAATCTTTTTATTCATACCACTTCATTACACTCATCCCCTTTTCCCTCTCCGCTCCTTTCCATTAATGACCACTTCCTTCCATTCTCCATAAAACTCTCGAACATAACCTCCTTCTCTTCCACTCCTCCCATTTATATTTTTTATTATATATATTATAAAATAAATATTTTTAAAGACAACCCAAAAGACCTATAAATATATTAATATATATTTAGGGCACGTTTGGTAGGTAGAAAGGGAAAGGGAAATAATGAGTTTGATGTGTTTGGTAATAAAAATTTTGAATGAAAATAAAATGAGAATGTATTAAAATAACCACTTTGTCCCTTATATTAAAATAATAAAAAGAAAATAAAATTATGATTGTATCAAATCAAAGGATATAATAGACATTTTGTATTTTTTTAAAAATTTTAGGTAGAGGAAAAAAAAAAAGTGGGTAGACTTCCACCCACTTTTTGCATTCTTTTTCCTCCCCACTTTTTGCATTCTTTTTCCTCCCCACTTTCAGCAAGCAAACGGATATATATCATAATCGCAAAGAACTACAATTCATAATCGCAAGCAAATTTAGAAAACTAAGTACTCTTAATTCATTTGCAACAAAATTCTGTATCTCATGATCACAAAGAGCTACATATTATTCACAATCGTAAAGAAATTGTTTTCTTCTAATAGTTGTGGTGTATTTGACATTGAAACTTGAAAAATCATGTTATCTTATCAATCTTAGTTACATTAATTGGCTAATGTTTCAAACTCTTCATTTGAAAACAAGCAAATTCTATATGATTGGCCAAACAGACCCTAAATAATAATTATTGTTTGGCAACAAGGAATTATCTTATAGGGAAATCTAATAATAATCATTTTATTTTTTATTTTAAAATTTAAAAAACTATCAAATATTAAATTGTTTATTATTAAAAAAATAATTGTATATTATATTTTTTTTTTTTGATAAGAGAAGATTACAGGAAGCCAAAACTAGCTACCAAGCCTAAAAATAGCTAACACCCTATTCTGGTCATCCAAGAAAGTAGCTTTACAAACATCAGGAACTCTATCGAAGGAAACAAGGCCAAAGCTATTAAAATGAGCAGAGGTTGCCAAAATATCAGCCAAATGATTGCTATCCCTGTGCACATGCTTGATACGAACCATCCAATCTTTAGCAAGAAGATCCTTAAAACTCTTCGCCATATTAACAACAGGACTAGAATCACTGCAAC